>JBBBDQ010002245.1:3562500-4112500 GCA_037127315.1 Ascarosepion bandense | reverse complement strand
CGTTCCAATTCCAGTCGAATTATCTGGTCGGGCGCCATTGATCTCAGGCTCCAAAGGAGAATCTGCAATGAAATCGGCCCCGACCTGACACCTCGACTCTGTCTCCTCAACAAATATTTTCATGGCTTCTGCTCCGACGATGGCTCTTCCACAAGAATTTACTGGAGCAACCAGACTGGTAACAAGGACCCAACCTTTTACAGCTAAATCAACCAAATGCAGCCGTCACTTCTACTCCATTAGATTCTTTTCTCGCACATCCCGCCTGTGGAACTCTCTTCCGTATACTTGCTTCCCTGACGGCTACAATCGTAATTATTACGACGTTTCAGTCGTTGTACGCTCCGGCCTTCTCCAGGTGATTAGAATTCCGAACCGAACCCTTTATTTCGATCACTAGAGTATATTGTTCTAGTTCTATAAGTCATGCTACTTCTGGATGTCTTAGTTATCTCCTTTAACTCAACTCTGTTATTTGTTAACCACTACTGTAGACAGGTATTAAACTCACAACTATTTTGGTCAAGTCACTGGATCTAAATCAACGCTTTTATCCCTATCAGTCAGAGCAGCGTGTCACTAATTCATTTGGCACATTAGCAGTGGCCATAAAAGTGAGTGAATCTGCCGTTGACAAACTAATTCTGATATAGCTTGTAATTAACCGTATAATTGTTCTCTTTCCGCACCAAAATCGCCTACATTTATCGAGATTGCAAAAGTCAGCCCAACCAGAGTGCAATGGAAACGCCTCAGGAGAATATTATCCCCCCACCACCAAATATAAATTCTTTATATTTTGGAGAGAATAAATATTTTTGGGTGAATTAATATTTTAGGGGTGAATTAATATTTTGGGTTGAAACAGAAAAGATCTGCATGTTTTGGTACTTTTTTTAACTTTTTCTTTCTGAATTTTCTGTGGGGTGGATTTTTCTTTGGGGTATTAGATGCTCAGCACCGCTCTAAGTATATCATCAAGAGTCGATTATAATTTTATCGAACCCTTGCTATCGCACAGTACAAAGGGACAAATTCAATAGTGAGGCGAAAGAAGCTACATTGAAGGTCGTTTACCAGGTTTGGTTTCCAGATAACATCAAATTCACTTAGGGTGGACTACGCTTTAGCCATTCGGAGTTTTGCATCTTTTTTGTAGAGACCATTTTGCTGCCATGGTATGTGCAAGTATCAACTGCTTTAAGAGAGTTTCTACTGAAGGTGTTTGCAATACCTTAAGTAGAGACTCAAAGTCCTTAACTAAAAAACAACTTAAAATCCTGGATATGACAATAAACCACATCCGGAAGTAAGGCCTCTGATCGGAAGATTAGAGGTTTTGGAGAGCGTGAATTCACCTCTTAATTGCTGTTGTTCCCAGATCCAACCCGAACCAGGGTGGTAGCACCTAGTAAGATCCCAACTACGGGCAATAAGTAAACTCCCAAAACAAAAGACTATGAAAGTATAAGAATACATTAAAATGTAGTAAAAATGCCAGCAATATATTTTAGACAAAGTAAATGACCAACAATACATATTTATATAAAAATTACCAACAATACATATTTATATAAAAATTAACAACAATACATATTTATATAAAAATTATCAATACACATTTATATAAAAATTATCAACAATTCATATTTATATAAAAATTACCAACAATACATATTTATATAAAAATTAACAACAATTACATATTTATATAAAAATTATCAATACACATTTATATAAAAATTATCAACAATTCATATTTATATAAAAATTGCCAACAATACATATTTATATAAAAATTACCAATACACATTTATATAAAAATCATCAACAATTCATATTTATATAAAAATTACCAACAATACATATTTATATAAAAATTAACAACAATTACATATTTATATAAAATTTATCAATACACATTTATATAAAAATTATCAACAATTCATATTTATATAAAAATTGCCAACAATACATATTTATATAAAAATTACCAATACACATTTATATAAAAATTATCAACAATTCATATTTATATAAAAATTACCAACAATACATATTTATATAAAAATTAACAGCAATTACATATTTATATGAAAATTATCAATACACATTTATATAAAAATTATCAACAATTCATATTTATATAAAAATTACTAACAATACATATTTATATAAAAATTAACAGCAATTACATATTTATATGAAAATTATCAATACACATTTATATAAAAATTATCAACAATTTATATTTATATAAAAATTGCCAACAATACATATTTATATTAAGATTACGAACAATACATATTTATATTAAGTTTACGAACAATACATATTTATTTAAAAATCAACAACAATACATATTTATATCATAGAATTACCAACAATACATTTTATAGCAAAATGACCAACGATATATTTCATCTGTAGCTGAAGGCATACAATTTCGTTTAAAATATATTTGATTGAAGCCATAAAATTATATTCAAATTATGTAGATTTTGGCATCTGGTAGTTTGATTTTGTTTTTCAACATATCAATTTCTATGGATTATTTAAATCCATAGAAATTGATATGTTGCAAAACAAAATCAAACTACCAGCCAACCAACAAATCTTAGATTAATAAAAAAAAGTTCCTACGGATATTTTTGCCCAATGTTAGAAAGATCTTTGCAGTGTCTGTAAGGTTCGGCTCATTCTTTATTGCTTGCAGAATCGACTAATTTTGTACGTAGCGACCGTTGGTCTCGAGAGTTTATGGTTCTGTGTCCAAAGAATAATGCCTCAGCTGTTGTAATCTATTGGAAAGGCCTTATAGGTCTCAAAATATGAATTGTCCGTTTTCTAGACTGGTTGCTAACTGAGGTTAAAAGTTTTGTCTACTCTAATATGGGATCGTAGCAGTAGATTCATTTATTTCTTAATGGCAATATTAAGAATGATATGCAATGTAATCGGTCATGACTTGGCATCTCGGCTTCACTCACTCTCTCGTCGGCGTGACGTGGCTTCTTCTGTCTTTTCTATAAATATTTTCATGGCAGTTACTCGGACGAGGTTTTTTCTCTGGTGCCCCGACCTCGTGAATTTAAGCATACTACTAGATTGGCATGTAAATCTCACCCTTTTACCGTTGAAATAGTTAAATGTAACTGTCACTTCTGCTTAAATAGTTTCTTTTCTCGCACTTCCAGCCTGTTGAACAGCCTTCCATTTACTTGCTTCCCTGATAGTCAGTCAGTTAAGTGCCATACGTAATACACGCTTGGGCGATCATGTCTCTTTCGAGACATGACTGACTGGGCAGAAGATTATCCCGCAGTAGGTTGCCATTGCTTTCTACGGTAGACTGGTTGCCGACCAAGGCTATAGAACCCAATCTGTCCTGTTATTTAACCCATAACTGGAAGGAATAGACGGATGAATACTTTTCCCAAGGGTATTTGCGCGTAAGTGAATGCAATGAATTCGGCTGGAATTCGAACTCGGCTCCTCGATTTCTCGTTCCGAGCCGGTATCCAGTGCACCACAACAAGTAACTATCTTCAAAAATTAAAATGCAACATCAATTGTCATCTTCTATCTTCTTGAACTTCGTTCATCTTTTATCCTTTTTTTCAATATCGCCTGTACTCAGTCTTTTCTGTAACCCCCTGCGGACTGGTGGCGGTGTCGCCTTGCTTGGGGTGAAATGATAAAAAAAAGTTGCTCAAGTCCAACTGTTATCCATATTTCCAATCCTGATGTAGGTTTCCTTCTTGGCGTTTTATTTGAAATAATGTGGAGTGTCAACACCTTGATTATATCATTATTTTCTCTTCGAGTTACATCCGCTGCCCATTTCAATTGTTGCTGCTGTTGAAAGTCTTTAACTAATGTGATTTCTGTTATTTGGTAAAGTTCTTTGAGATTCTGTAATGCCAATTCGAGATTAGAAGATGGATTAGTCTCGCTTAAATCTGCAGGCTTCATTGGCGGGAAGGCATTTTTAATCAAGACATTGTGAACGGCTGGTAGTTTAAATATGTCTGAACAAGTCTAGCATATTGCACGATATCCATACGATCGCCATCTCTTCTCCCCACAATTTTTGTTTTTTAATCATATCACCCCAAGCAAGACAGTGTATTGCCACTGGTGCGCAGGGAGTTACATAGGAGGAAAGTTATGAGAAAGAGTGACTGGTTATTGGGGGTGTCAGGAAGTGGGTAAGAGAAGAATGAGAATACTGATGAGAGTGGAGTGGAGTGAACGAAGAAAGAAGCATGAGAGAGAGAATGCAAGTTAGTGAGATAGGAGATGACTATTGACTTTACATTTAAATTCTTACAGATTGTGGCTCTCGGGGAAGCAAGTAAACGGAAGGGAATTCCACAGGCGGGAAGTGCGAAAAAAGAAGCTGATGAAGCAGAATTTTCGTTTAACTATGGGTTAATTAGTAAGACTTGTATTGCTAAATTACCTCCAAAAAACATTCTTACACTCTAAAAATATTTTCTGGCTTTAAATAACCTTTCAAAAGTTTGCTAAACCGTAGAAAACGAATCACTCGAAGTCTTGATATGACGGGTTTATTTAAGAACATGATTCGAATTTGTAAGTTAATGTTTTGATTGTTACACATTGTATTCTATGTTTCATCTACTTATCTTCTCGAGGCCATATCACGTTGAATACACCGGTTCCGCTCGATCACCGAAGTTAAGCAACGTTTAACCTGGTCAGTACTTAGATGGGTGACCGCTTGGGAATATCAGGTGCTGTAAGCGTTTCGTGACGGATGTGCGTTGTGGTGCAGTGGATATCAGCTCGGAAAGAGAAATCTGTGAGCCAAGTTCGAATTCCAGTTGAATACCCTGCATTCACTTAAGCACTGGTAACTTTGGGAAAGGTATTAATCCGTCACTTCCCTCCAGTTATGGGTTAAATAACAAAGGTAGGACTTGGGAACCCTGCCCTTAAAAACAAATCCCAATGAATCTTGTTACTCGAAAAGAAAAAAGTATTACTAGACACAAAAGCTTAATAAAAAAAAAAACAACAATAAATTGTTGAAAGAAAACGGTATTACCAGCAATAAATAAATAAAATTTAGTTGGCAATAAATGACCCGCCGAAGTTGATATGCCATAAAAACAAAACAACTTATCTTCTCTACTAAAACTTTTCACTTTTACATCAGCCTAATATATAGCTTTTCACTACTATAAAATTTCCGAGTGGCTAACGCTAAAGATATTCTATCGAACTATTCATCAAAATTTTTCCCTTGATTCGCCAAAGCCTCCAAGAATCCTTATTGATTATGAAACCTGCAAAAGCCAAAGGAAACAAGTTAACAAAAACATCAAAATACATTCCGTTTTCTTTCATTTTTTTTTTTTTTTTTAATGTAGCCTCCGGCCAAATCAGGCATCAAAGATTTATCGTCGTTATTCGACCGTGTAGAAAGCAAGAAGGAACATTGTGTCTTTGATTTTACTTTATATGATACTTTTTTACCGATTTTAATACGCCATTCCAATTACTGGCAAATGTAAGAGGCAAGAAAAGTTCTTGTTAACCCTACAAGCCAGAAAATCGATTTAAAAGTTGGGTTGAATTATCGAATGCCGTAGGTTATGTGGATAAAAAGATAAATTATGCAATAACAGCAAAAAATTATTGCGACCACCCCCACCACTTATTACAGACATTAGCATGTATAGTATTTGACAGAACGTAAAACCCTCTTTTAAAAGTGGCTAAAAATTACACACACGCGCGCGTGCACGCACGCACGCACACACAATTATGATTTAAATTCTCTAAAAATTTCTGCTCATAATTAATATGAAGATTATGCAGTAAAAAAATTAATTCTAGAAATTACATGAGTGGAAGAAAATATTTTTTTACCAAGATTTTATAAAAATAGAGAACATTTCTAAAATAATTTAATTCATTTGAGTATAAGTCCTGAAGGTTTCACTGAAATTAATTATTTGATTTTAACAAGAATTTACAAGAGTCAAAGTTTTTCACTGTAAAAAGACGGTAACATTTTCTATATTAATTTATGAAAAAGACATACACTTTTTAAACAGATAATATATATATATGTGCGTTGTTGTGCGGTAGATATCGACTCGAAACGAGAAATCGGAAAGACAAGTTCGAATTCCAGTTAAATTCGCTGCATTAACTTACGCGCAAATACTCTTATGAATCCACCTCTTCTCCTTCCAGCTATGGTTTAAATGGCAGGGAAGATTGGGTTCTATAGCTTTGGTTGGCAACCATTCTACCACAGAAAGTAATGACAAACGGCTGCGAAAAAATCTTCTGCCCAGTCAATTATGTCATTTCGAGATATGATCACCCAAACGTGTATTACGTATGGTACTTAACTGACTGAGTATGAATATAAGCAAACGCCGAATTTAATTTCTGAGGGCCAAAATTTCAGAACCTTAATTTTACTAAATCTTGGATAGTTAATTTGGGATACTATTATTTTTAGTCAGTCAGTGAAGTGCCATGCGCGATACAGGCTTTGGGCGATCATGTCTCGAAAGAGACATGACTGACTGGGCAGAAGATTATCCCACAGTAGGTTGCCATTGCTTTCTGCAGTAGACTGGTTGCCGACCAAGGCTATAGAACCCAATCTGTTCTATTATTTAACCCATAACTGGAGGGAAGAGACGGATTAATAGCTTTCCCAAGGGTATTTGCGCGTAAGTGAATGCAAGGAATTCAACTGGAATTAGAACGCGGTTCCCCGATTTCTCGTTCTGAGCCGATATCCACTGCGCCACAACGCACATAGAACCGTTCTTAAATTCATTCAACTGTTTAAAAAAAAAGAAAAAAAAACAATTATTGATTTTAATAATTGTTATCCAATTCATAGTCTCTTCAGATCACCATCCAGCAATTTTATGCAATTATATGTTTGAACAAGGACAGTGCCCTGTTATATATTTATTATATATAAATATATATATATATATATAATAAATTTTTTTATGTTGCAATGTCATGGTCATGCACGTGTTAAAGCATGAAAAAACAGCTTTTCTATAAACATTTTAGAACATTACTACAGTATTTAATTGACGGCTTAAGTTTCTTAATGAATATTGCCTCGAGGATCTGTAGTTTGCTTTTGTTGTTTGCTTGGTGTAGGGTAGTTGTGTTGTCAATCATTATTTTTTTTATATTGTGAATAAGATGATATTTCAAAAACCTCAACACAAATCAAACAAAATATGGTACTTCCACAAAAGACCCTAAACATATCAAACACTTTCATTGCAACCAGATGCACGATAATTGTAATTTTGAAAGCAAAACAGTATGAGAAAATCATAAAGACCTCATTCATACTAATATATCTCCCGTTGATCTTAATAAAAAATTGAAATTAATATATTATACAAAATACAATACTAATAATTTAACTATCCGTAATAACTCCTTCCCACTACTGATGTATTACGTAAAACGAACGTTACATATTAATTCAACTGTCCCTTGGAAGAATGTATCTCCGATAAATATATATATATATATATATATATATATATATATAGTCATCCGCAGACAGGTCTCTTTTGCTCATCAGTATATATATATATATATATATATATATATATATATATATATATATATATATATATATACGTTGGATTTACAACGATTACATTAACAAAACGTCTTACATTACACATGTCTGATAATTCGTTCATTTCTAGACATCTACAAAAACATTCCAGCCTACAATCACAATATAAAAATAATGATCGATGACACAACTATTCTACACTTAGAAATCAACAAATAAAAAACTACAGATCCTCGAGGCAATAATCATTAAAAAAAACTTAAGCCATCAATTAATAGAATCAGCTGTAAATACTGTAGTAATGTTCTAAAATGTTTATATAAAAGAACAGTTTTTTATGCTTTAACACATGAATGGCCATGACATTACAACAACAACAAAATCCACTTTGGATAATTTTCACGTTCTAATGAACGCTAAGCAATTTGCCATACGTCATATTTGCAGCAAGAAGAAAATTTACAGTAATTTTTAGCAACACAGTTTTGCGGTTAGTTTTTTGTTGCCACAACTCACACCCCTAAAGACGATCTTGGAAGGAGATTAAAAGGATTTAGAAACATCGAGAAATTAATAATAAAATCATCTGCCATGTTACAGGTCATTTCTTACATCTTTCAATTATAATACGCGAAAGATTATCTGTGAGTATGAACGGATTTTATTAAAAATAAGCAACACAATGTTTGCAAACTTATTTAATCTAACATGTCTAAAAGAACATTTGTTGCCTAAACACACACACACGTATATATATATATATATATATATATATATATATATATATATATATATATATTAGTCATCTACATACAAGCCTGATTCGCTGTATCACAGCTTATCAGTGTGGCTAGACATATCCACTTGCTTCTGTCCAGGATCGAAACTCGACCGATTTGGTGTCATTCAGAGTCACTACCCCTCTAAGCAATAGGCGCATGAAATCAGAGAAGGTAAATTTTAACGTGTTGTATATAAGCAGTGTATACACACGCCAGTCACCGAAAGAATTCAATTAATTTCTGAAGAGTAACGCATATATCGCAGAAGTGGAGACTGCTTTTAAATTTTTTTTCTCTAGAGAGCTCAATCATAATGAGAACATAATATATATATGTGTGTGTGTGTGTGTGTGTGTGTGTGTGTGTGTGTGTGTGTGTGTGTGTGTGTGTGTGTGTGTATTACTTTTGTATTTTCAGCCAAATTGTTTTTTCTTATATTTTTTTATATTGCCTACTTCCGGTATTTATCAGGTGGGGAACACTGACCCAGGTCCAAATCACTAAACTATACAAAAATGCTAGAAATACTAATGGCAAATGCAAACCAACCATTTGAAAACTTCACAAATCTGCCCGAACGAGTAAAACATGAGAGTGGACATCAAATGCTTCTTCTGTGTCCCTTCAATACACAGGCGAATATCGTTCTGCACAACATCCTGTCCTTTATAGCACATTATAAAGTGTTTTTTCTTTTTTGCTCTATCTCTCCTAATCTCTATTCTTGCCAACAACTTACACAAAGTGCTTTTTCTTGTCTTTCTCCCTCTTCTATGTGTTACGGCTTTTCAGGACATGCGCAATCATAGCTTTCCACGACATCCTGTCCTTTAATAAAGTGTTGTTTTTTCTGTTTGTTTTTTGTTTTGTTTTTTTTGTTTTTTGCTATCTCTTCTAATCCCTGTTCTGCCACCTATTTACACAAGGTATTTCTTCTCCTCCTTCTACCTCATCTATATGTTACCTTTTCAGAGCATAGGAATCATAGCGCTCCACGACATTCTGTCTTTTATAGCACTTAAAGTGTTGTTGTTTTTTTGCTATCGTTCCTAATCCCTGTTTTGCCACACATTTACACAAGGTGTTTCTTCTCTTTCTTCCTCTTTATATGTTGTATCTCTTCAGAACATGGGAAATCATAGCTCTCCACAACACCCTGTCCTTTATATCACTTAATGAAGTTTTGTTTTTCTTTTTTGCTATCTCTTCTAATCCCTGTACTGCCACCCATTTACACAAGATGCTTCTTCCCCTTCTTCCTCTTCAGAACATGGGCAATCATAGCTCTCCACAACATCCTGTCCTTTATAGCACTTAATATCTTTTTCTTTTTGGCGTCTCTCCTAATTCCTGTTCTGCTAACAATTTATGATCATTGTTTTACTAGCCGTTTACACAAGCTCGTTGGAGTTGTTATTCGTTGTTTTCCTCTGCCCCTCTTGCCTTCAATATATCCTGTGAATGTCAAATTTTCTAATCCCTCTTTCCTCCTTATGTGTCTTAGAAATTTCAACTGACTCTTTAGGATGCTAAGCATAAGTGACATTTTTATTTTTATTTTCCCTACAGTTTAACACTCTCGCCCCTCAGGCCGAATACTGAATATCACGGCACAATATATTTAACCCTTTTGTCCCTCGGGAGTTATCCTAATGACAAGACCCAATATCTAGCACTTCCACTATACCGGCCTATTCCGGTTAACGTGCATCAGACCTAACTCTTCCACTCTGGCCTCTTAACCTTTGACGCCTTCCTCTTCGGGTTGAGGTGTCTGTTCGGCCTTAACCGAACTCAAGAGATTGACCGTAAATCCCTGAGCACCTTCAGGTCAGTCAACCGGCTCACTGGTTTAAATCTACTTCCTGCCAACGTTGTGATTATTAGATCCAGAAAGCAGACGTGTTGTTTGTTCACGGCCGACTGAAGATGTAGACACGACCGGGGATCCGGTGTTAAACATTTAGAATACAGCAAAAAGAAATAGAAAGAAAAAAATAATGTCCGTAGAAAGCCGAACAAACAATTGTTCGATGGTTGAACTGTTAATGTCTTTTATATACAAGAAAAGAATAGAAAAAAAGAAAAAGATTACAGAAAGTAAAATTTTTTTAGCATAATAACTCACACACTAGAGTTTAGACAGAGTGTGCGTATGGTTCACATGTTGTTAAATCGTCTCAGAAGATAGATATAACTCTTTTCAACAATGTTCTCCAGACTCTTTTGACGGAGTTAATTCTTCTCAAATAAAAAGACCGCGGTGTCTTGCAAAGGTGCTGATACAAACGACGGATGACGTCTTCGGTTAGGTGGTTGATTGGTCCGAATTGTCAGCAACCTTACTCTAGCTGGGAGTGACCCGTACGCTCTGGTCTCTCATGTCAGCACCCCTCTCATCGGAGAAATCCGATGACATACAACCGTATGCATCTACGGTCGTGAACCGACTCTCTCAACTTCAGCATCACGACGTGCTTATATAGGAAACGGAGGATCACAAGCCAGGCAATTCACGTACTTAACACAAGTGATCACGAATGTTTGTTGCTACAGCCAAAAATCATGTGACCTCCAAAGGACCTTTTGCTTACTATTTCGATTCCACTTGCAAAGATTTATTTTCATTCATTTCCACCGTTCTCCGATGAACCAAATTAAACGACACTCACCTCAGATTTCAACATTAGTAAACAAGATACATCTCAATTTTCAATCTACTCCGAAATTATTATTTCGTTTACCTCCATTGTTTTAACGGCCTAACTTTGGTTTACCGGTAAACAATTACACTGGTTTATTTCAATGTTCAATTTAATATTGCCACATTGGAAGTAGAAATTTTGTTTAGAAAAATTCTTAATAGAAATTAAAAAGAAAAAAACGATTAACGTGACTTTCGGCAGTTTCAGCCTTCTTCAGGTGCTACGAATTTTGAACCTTTTAAATGCTTGTATGTGTTTGAATCTCCTCTCTCTCTCTCTCTCTCTCTCTCTCTCTCTCTCTCTCTGTGTGTGTGTGTGTGTGTGTGTGTGTGTGTGTGTGTGTGTGTGTGTGTGTGTGTGTGTCACATAGCTTCGTCGTTGCTCACAAATTCAGTTCCAAATTATTTTTAGCATATTTCAGTAGAACTGCATTCGTGTTAGTTCAAGTCTTTAATACATATGACTGTCCAGTATTCACTACTGAATAGGAAGACCGATATTACAAAATGGTTCAGTACTCTTGAAGAGTCTATCAAATCAGCAATTAGTAGAAGGTGTTCCTCAAAATATTGTTATTCACGCTGAAGAGTCAGACACCGATTTTGATCCCAGTGTATTTGAAAGTTAAAACGATCCTCAAACGTTTAACAAGGCCGAGCTGAATGGTCTTGTAAAAGATCTGAGTTTGCCATAAAAGGCTGTGGAAATATTAGCTTCAAGACTTAAAGAGAAAAAATGTTTTTACTTATAAAACAGAAAAAAAACTACTGAAATCTTTTAGCACAGAGAATGGTTTAGTATATTTCTGCGACATATCAGGTTTGTTAAAGTTGGGGTTAAGACTTACGATTCAAATGATTTGCGCTTGATTTAAGATCTAAAAGTAGCCTTAAGTGTGTGTTGTTGCATAATGGCAATCTGTACGACTCGATGACGTTTGAGTATCCGATGCTTTGCTTAGCTTCTGGAAAGGATTTTTGCTATTCCAGAAGCTGAGTAGAGTATTAAGTGACGGGAAAATTTCACTAGAAACAAAAAAAAGAGTACTGGATTGCTATGTCATTTCTTCAAAATTGCAGTGAATGCTGGACAATAGATGAAGGAAAAACTTGGAGCAATTGAAATGTGGTTCTACAAAAAGATGCTGCAGCTATCATGGACCGAGCATGTGAGCAAAGATGAGGTTTTGGAAAGGATGGAAACGGAAAGGAAATTAATACTGAGCATCCTGGAAAGATAGCTAAAGTTTCTGGGGCATGCAATGAGAAAGAGGGCTTGGATAACCTGATACTAACAGGCCAGGTAGAGAGAAGAAGAGACAAATGAAAGCAGCGGATAACATATTTGAAGGGCCTGTGCAGGTGGATGACAGAACGGTGGTTGCGAGATGTTACTAAGAGCCACCAGGAATAGGGAGACGTGGAAGGCCATGAACGCCTACGTCCTGAAAGGATGAGGCACAAAGAAGAAGAAGAAGAATACAGTTTTAGGGTTTCACTGTAAAAGTTGATTAAGCCTATTCTGGTGCTGAATCTTAGGTTCTTAACCAACACCAGATTCGTGTCCGCCAAAGATTTTCCCTGTGCTTCCACCATGCTATTTAGTATAGCAGAGGCCGCTCGAAAGAGATACAAGAATTTCATTAATTTCACACACACACACACACACACACACGCACGTATATATATATATATATATATATATATATGCAAAAGTTTGTTACTCAGCTGATTGACGTCATATTCAGTAATTCCATAGACGGACCTGTCCTCCACTCTTCAGGGGGTATCAGCACTTGACTACTTATATTTCTCAATTCTTTTATCATTGGTGTAAGTTTTGTTTCCGTATTGTTTGTGTTCATGTGTGCGTTTGCGCGCGTACGGCCATGTACTTGTCTGTGTGGATCTTCATGGAAAGTTTTGTCCATGTATGTATGTATGCATGTATGCGTGTGAGAATCGAACCCAGTCTTCATGGTCAGAAAGCGAACGTTCTAACCACTCCGCCATGCGCCCATGATCGATATCTCGGGAAAGTGACTTGTTGATATTGTCGGTCTGGAGGAGGCGATTCCAGCGTGAGAAAGTGTCTGAAAACCGTACCACGGGTTGACTCAAGTTTTGTGAGTGAAATGGGGTAGACGGCTCTGCTTGGTTTGGTCAGCTCGAAGCCACAAGTAATCGTGATCGAGGGTTGGAGCGTCCTGGCCTTGTTTAGACTGTTGTTCACGCTAGATAAACGCGCTCTCTCCCAGAAACTGTAACTAATGTCTGCTTAGCATAGTTGCAGTTTAAACCGCAGGTCGACTCTGTAGGTGTTGAACAAACAAGTGTGTTTGAGCAGGCGCCTACAGTGGAGATTAGCTAACTACTCCAGTAGACGGGTGTCGTCGAATACAAGTGGCCAGCTATTATGTATGTATGTATGCTTTTTGTCTATTTTTTATTCATGTATATATGTATGCTTTGTGTTGTAATGGATATTGGCTCGGAATGAGAAAATGGAGAGCCGAGTTCGAATTTCAGTTGAATTCGTTGCATTCACTTACGCGCAAATACCCTTGGGAAAAGTATGAATCTATCCCTTCTCCCTCCACCTAGAGGTAAATAGCGGGACAGATTGAGTTTTATAGCTTTGCTTGGCAACCATTTCACCGCATGAAACAATGGCAACAGACGGACGATCTTCTGCCTAGTCAATCATGGTTAGAGAGAAACATGATCACCCAAGCTTGTATCACGTATGGCACTTAACTGACTGATATTTATGGGTGAAAGTGGTCAATATCAGGGACAGAGCGTGTAGAAATATAAGCGGTGGACATTAGACAGCATGCTTCATGCTTGAATGCAAAATTCAGGTAATTTATCTCCCCCCTCTCTCCCTCTCTCTCTGTATATATATATATATATATATATATATATATATATATATATGTGTGTGTGTGTGTGTGTGTGTGTGTGTGTGTGTGGCATTCAACCTGTGCGGATTGAGCAGGCTTTTTACCTAGAAGCAGTTTCATGGAAGTTTTTTCACTCTAAAAGCGATCCTCCGACCGTATGTGGCACAAAGATTTTCCCGCTGTAGGTTGCCAATTCTTATTGCGGCAGACTGGTTGCCAACCAAGGCTACAGAACCCAGTCTATCCTGCTATTTACCCATACATGGCGGCTGAGAAGAGATTGATTTATACCTTTTAACAACGGTATTAGCATGTAATGAATATATGCCAGTTTCAAATAGACGGACTGGGGTTATTTTTCCTGACAAAAATCCACCTTATTCCAACCACCTCTTTTATTAGATATTCAGAAATGGCTTCCACACCTTAATGTAGACAGTAAACTTTTATTTCATGACTGAAAATTTAAAAGAAATTTAATTCCAGTCATACCTTTTGTTACAACATCCACGTTTATTTGAACTTCAAGTGTATGTAATTATTCTTCTCTCAGTGCCACGTGCTTTCAAAACATAAGTGATCATGTCTCTCCATCATTTCCTGTCCTTCATAACTCTTAATAAATATATATTGATTGTTTCATAGTTTTTGGTCCGAATAGGGTTAGACCAATGCACATTTGTATTAAAATGTTCTATACAATTATATTGTAGAACTTTTGAATATTTTTCATTTATAAACGAGTTATTTCACTTTATTCAGCGAAATAACTCGTTTATATATATATATTTCTTTCTTTTTACTGTGAAAATGTATTGCTAGTAATTTTTATCTATTTTTATATTTAGAAGCCTTGATAATTTTGATAATTTTAGCATAAAAAATTATTTTTATATTTTTTACTGTTGCATTGTCATTTTGCTATAAAAACGTACTGATAATTTTTTGTTTGGGGGTTCACTGTTTATCCATAGCTGGGACCCTAACAAGGTTAATGTCCTAGGTATGGCTGACCCTGGTTCAAGGCAGACCTGGGAAAAATAGCAATTAAGAGAATCCTTGATAATCGATAAACATATTACCGAAATCGCTTGGACATACAAAGCATACGGACAAATAAGCCCAAAAGCAATAACTTGTCAGTCGTCTTTAATAAAAATTTCAATGAAATTCATTACTCACCCAGTACACAATGATATATATATATATATATATATATATATATATATATATATCATTGTGTACTGGGGGAGTAATCAATTTCATTAAAATTCGTTCCTTATTCATTCTTATATATATATATATATATATATATATATAAGCGGATCTTTTGATCTCTTTCTGATATTCCCCTCTTTTGACTTTTTTAAACAAAATTATTAAAACTTATTTTATAGTTTGTAAAAAAATATATTCACCATGGTCCTTCTCCTTAATCCCTGGAACACTAATCATCAATTAAAGTTAAACCACCACTAATCATGGGTATATCATACCCGATTTTAAAAGTATCAAAAAATATTAAAAATGAATCTTTATTTGAAATATTTTACATGCAGATTCTTCAAAATTTGTAATTTGAGTTAAAATTAATAGGAACTGAAAAACATATTTAAGTAAGAAAATCAAGTACTGAAAGTTTAATTAAATTTTAATTAAAATGACGTCATTTGCGCTGGATTATATATAACCATGGTTAGTGTTCTCGGGTTAAGTGTGTATTATTATTTTGTTGTACTAAAAAACTTGTATATATATATATATATATATATATATATATATATATATAGAGAGAGAGAGAGAGAGAGAGAGAGAATGAAAGTGTATATAGTTGTAATTGATAACTTTTTCAGTTTAAACTGAAGCTTTTATTTTCTCATCTATCTACACTATGACTATAAGTTATAATTTTGGAAAGTTATAATGTTGTATCGTGGAAGGAAGAGATACACAGTGAAATGTAGATAAACTACTTTATTACCAGAGTGGTACAACCAAGAACTAAATATACAATATTTACAGTCTCTCGTTGTAGTAGGTGTTACTTCACGAAGTCCGTGATAATGACAACTCCTCGTGCTAAACGCACATTGTCTTTTATACATCCGGGCGACCGGATGTTATATGGTACAAGCCACGACACAACATATAATTTCACTGAAATATGTCGGAAAACTTACATGTTTTCAACCGAAATCGAAAAGAATGCGAGCAGAATTCTCGAAATATATCGGACAAAAAGAAGGCGTCAGTTTAAATTGACGCCAGAAGGATTAGGGATCATAAAGACAAAGCGTTTATTTTGCAGATTTTTTTTTTTTTTACATAACCTCCTTCACTTTTAAATATAATCTCCTTAATTCACTGGTGAATATTCATGTTATACATTGAAACATCCACACCCGAAAATGAATTCAGAAACAACTTGTCAGTGATGGATGTATTGATTTACTCTAATGTATGCAATAGACAACATACTAAAGACTCAGAGAACTTAAGTTGTAAAATGGCGTCTTCCCAAGGCAACAAACAAAAACTTGATAGAATATGAGGTTCTTTATTTTCTGCTTCCCAAAGATGTGAGAAATGTCCGACATGAAATGCTGAACAGATCGATCAATCTGGAGAATTTTCTCGAACTTTTAGAAAGCAATTCGTATTTACATGTAGAGAAATTAGTCATTCTTCCATTAAACTAAAAAATATAACGACAGCTTTTGTTTTAGGTTTGTTTGTTTGTTTGTTTATTTGTTTGTTTTGTTTGTTTGTTTTGTTTTGTTTTTGATTTTTGTTTTTTTCTACATTGTTATTTTAATATAACATGATGTCAAAAAGTTCTGGAAATGTTGGTCGCGAACTGATTTCTTCAAAGAATGTGATCCCTCATTTATGTCGGGGTTGTGTGAGGCTCCAAATTATTCCCGTATTAATAGCCGATTCTTTTGCCAGGTCAGAATTAGTCTTAATTTTAATAAAGCAGTATTTGTATCAATACACACAAGTTACATAGTTGACGTCTGGACAGATAGATAGATAGATAGATAGATAGATAGATAGATAGATAGATAGATAGATAGATAGATTACAGTCTCTTCGTTATCTATGTTCGCATATATCATAGTTCGTATCTATCTATCTAGATAAGAACAAAGATAGATAGATAGATAGATAGATAGATAGATAGATAGATAGATAGATAGATAGATAGATTACAGTCTCTTCGTTATCTATGTTCGCATATATCATAGTTCGTATCTATCTATCTAGATAAGAACAAAGACAGATAGATAGATAGATAGATAGATAGATAGATAGATAGATAGATTACAGTCTCTCCGTTATCTATGTTCGCATATATCATAGTTCGTATCTATCTATCTAGATAAGAACATAGATAGATAGATAGATAGATAGATAGATAGATAGATAGATAGATAGATAGATAGATAGATAGATACCATAGATAGATAGATATATTGACAGAGAGGTCACAGTTGCTTCGTTTGCATATATCTTAGTTCGTACCTGTCTATCTATATATGAACAAACAAACACACACACACACACACACAAACATATATATATATATATATATATATATATATATATATATACAGACAGAGAGAGAGAGAAATAAAAATATAAAATAAAAAGTAGGTAATTTAATGCAATAAATGTCGATGAAGCAGTGTGCAAAATAATTTTCCCCTTTTTCTCTATTCCCATCCGAAATATGTTTTCTTTTTTTTTTTAATTTAAATCCATTAGAGATATTTTCCACCACTTTAACATGTCACCAGTTCCAAGATCTCCTCTTCCATAATCTGTCACCAGTTCCAAGATCTCCTCTCCCATAATCTGTCACCAGTTCCAAGATCTCCTCTCCCATAATCTGTCCCCAGTTCCAAGATCTCCTCTCCCATAATCTGTCCCCAGTTCCAAGATCTCCTCTCCCATAATCTGTCCCCAGTTCCAAGATCTCATCTCCCATAATCTGTCCCCAGTTCCAAGATCTCCTCTCCCATAATCTGTCCCCAGTTCCAAGATCTCCTCTCCCATAATCTGTCACCAGTTCCAAGATCTCCTCTCCCATAATCTGTCACCAGTTCCAAGATCTCCTCTCCCATAATCTGTCACCAGTTCCAAGATCTCCTCTCCCATAATCTGTCCCCAGTTCCAAGATCTCCTCTCCCATAATCTGTCCCCAGTTCCAAGATCTCCTCTCCCATAATCTGTCCCCAGTTTAAGTTTTGTTTCGTTTTTTAATTTTATTTACAACTTCAAGTAACATTCAGTGGTGATTTAACGAGAAGCCTTAATTAAAAAGATCAATCAATCGACTGATCGATCGATTGAATAATCGATTCTTTTACCCAAGGCATTCGGCTCGGCTAGCATTGACGAAGATAAGCAGAACCCCATCAATATTGCGCCATTGATGTCCAATGCGTCGCAGCCTGCGTTCTTATTGTTACTTTCTACTTTCGCTTTCACTTTAAGATGCTGTTTACGTCATCGAATTCCGACAGTATTTATGTCCATGAATTACTTCTACTACCACTTATGCATAACCAGGGATGTTTTCCACCCTACTTCTCAGTTAAATATAAACTTATTATTATACGCATAACAACGCTATTTTTTCTAACATATGCATTAAATCCTGATCACTGAACAATCATCTTTTTCTTCATCATTTTGTATGAATTCCTATAGCAAAATAATTTACAATTTTGTTGCAGTGTTTTCTTGTAGTAAAATCATTAGTCCTTTATTTATACTATAATACAATGGATGTATGCATAGCCTAGTATTTATTGGCTCGGGAAATGGGATTAGTGTATCGAGGCCGTTGGATTCGCTTTCACACAGCTTATAAAGCCAGCTTGGGGCAATAGCAAGACAAACTGTACCTTCTTAGCACATGTTATACTTTGCATGCAGTGTCCAATGAAGAAGCCAGGGGAATTAATGTCTTAAGTTAAGAGATAATCTACTAGCCACTAGGTGTAAATACGCAATTTTACCAAATGTCAGTAGCTGCTCCCGACATATAAACACATTATAGATGTGCCTAGAATGTGCTCACATCGAACAAATAGCAGACACAAAAAAATCAAAACCTCCTACAGAAGGTAGCAAGAGAAAACGAGAAGAAAGGACTGAGCATAAACTTCAAGAAAACTAAATACATGGTCATCAGCAAAAAGAAGACCCCAAAATGAAAACTTCAGGTTGGAAAAACTAAAACAAGACAAATAAAGAAATTTAAATAACTGAGAAATGTTCTAGCAGGATGGAAAGTACGACATTGAAATCCAAAATTGCATTGGCATGATCAAGGACGAATTTTAAAAGGTTACCAGAGAGGCAGAAAAATCTTTTTGGAAACAAAAGAAAAAGTGATGGGTTGCTACGACCCATCCTTCTGTATGGCAGTGAATGTTGGACAATCTCTTCAGAGATGAAGAGGCAACAGAAACGTCGTTTTACAGAAGGATGCAGAGGATACCATGGACTGAGCACGTGAGCAACGATGGCGTATTGGAGAGGATGCAAACGGGAAGAAAACTCATACTTAACATCATGAAAAGACAGCAGAGGTTCCTGGAACACGTAATGAAGAAAGAGAGCCTAGAGAATCTAATACTCACGTGGCAGATATAAGGAAAGAGAAACAGGAGAAAGAAGCACGAGATATATTTTATAGGTTTGAGCAAATGGATGGCGGAGCGAGGTTTGGGACAGATACTAAGACGAAAGATATTAAGAGCGACAAAAGACAGGACCAAGTGGAAGTCCATGATCGTCTACGTCCTGAAGAAACACGGTGCATGAAGAAGAAGAAGAAGAAGAAGAATGTTTTATGGAAAATACTTAGAATTAAGCATTCAGATAGACTGAATTTTAAAAGAAACCTGAACCCAATAACCTCAGCTTTTCTACCTTCACCAACACTCATGATATTTTGAAAATAAAATCCACAATACTCTGTTTATTTCAATCTTCTATTTTTTTCTAAACCCTAGAGTAAATTTCAGTCAGACAGTTGTGCCATATAAACACTTAGGTGATCATATCTCGAAAGAGACATAACTGACTGAGTAGAAAATTTTCTTGCAGTGGGTAACCATTACTTTCTGTAGTTGACGTTGCCAACCATAACTGTAGAAACCAATTTATTCAGTTATTTGATCCATAGCTGCAGGGAAGAGACGGATTAATACTTTTCCCAGTGGTGTTTGCACGTAAGTGAATGCAACTTTTTCAACTGGAATTCGAACTCTTCTCTCCGATTTCTCGTTCCGTGCCGATATCTACTGCACCACAACGCACATCCACTGGGTTCAATTTAACTTTGCATTTCAAATCGCACATGAAGGTAGTACTGAACGGACGTGCCTCCCGATACTATCATACGAACGTGGGTGTCCCTCAAGGCTCTATTCTAGGTTCTAAGCTTTTTCTGATCTTCATTAACGATCTCTCCGATGTACTTAGATCCCAAGTATGAATATACGCTGACGACACTACGGTCTACTTTCGCCTCGATCAAAACTCTGCTGAGAAAACAAACCTTGCTGCCGAGCTTGAAAGGACCACCATCCGTGGTGGACTGGAGTAAGAAATGGCTCGTGAATTTTAATGCTTCCAAAACGAAGCTGCTATCTATTCCATCACAGACAATCGCTCCTACCCCCCATTAGCATAAATCAGGCTAGTCTACCTGACAGCAAAACACTGCGCCGCCTCGGGTTAATTCTCACAACAGACCTCAAGTGGGATTACTATATCGAATCCATAGTTAAATCAACTGCTAAAAAGGTCGGTTCTCTGTGTAGGGCCAGGAAGTTTTTGTTTTTTTTCCGTCTGAAACTATCATGCACATATATAAATCTACGATCAGCCCGTGCATTGAATACTGCTGCCATATCTGATCGGCTGCCCTTGCTATCCACCTCGGGGTCCTTGACAAAATCCAACGGAAAATCTGTAATGTGATCGATCGCGACTTGGCAGCTTGAATACAGTCACTTTCTCACCAGTGTAATGTGGCTTCCCTGTGTCTCTTCTACAAATACTTTCACGGCTTCACTGGTGCCCCTATGTATGAATTTACTCGAGCCACTAGATTAGCAACTAGGTCCCACTCTTTTACTGTGAAACCAATAAAATGTAGCCCCAATTTCTACTCATTCAGCTTCTTTTCTCGCACTTCCCACCTGTGGAAGTCCCTTCCGTTTACTTGCTTCCTCGACAGCTACAATCTCCAAGAATTTAAATGTCATCTCCTATCTCACTGACTTGCATCCTCTCTTTCATGCTCCTTTCTCTGTCCACTCTACTCTCATCACACTAGTATTCTCATCTTTCTCTTACCTACCGTCTGACAACCCCTATAACCTGACCCTCTTTCTCAAAACTTTCCTCCTCTGTAACCTCCTGCCCACCAGTTACAGTAAACTGCCTTGCTTGGGGTGATATGATTATAAAAAAAAAACTAAAATATAGCCGTAGTTCTCGTTTTATTTCCCACCACCACACACTCGCACACAGTTTGTCTTGAAGGCAGTTGATTGGACGCCAAGCATTTTGACGCGCGTTTGTTGGGTGTGGGGAAATAAGATGTTTCATTGATTCGGAAATATTCAAAGTTGAAACTGTTAATCAATAATAAAAAAAACAAAACATTGTAGCTTTTTGGTAAGGCGCATGAAACAGGCATTTATAAGTGTGCTGAAAACAATGACAGACGAGACATGAGGAACTGAATTATACATGAAGACAGTTAAAAATAATGACACAGGATCCGTAAAGAAAAGAATTACAAATAAAGGGCTGCTAAAAACAATAATAAACGATCCGTGAAGAAGGTAATTACAAATGAAGAAGAGTTTTTAAAAATGAAAAAATAAAAAAGACACACGATCCATGAAAAAAAAGTACAAATGAAGGACAGTTGAAAATGATGATACTAGATTCAGGAATATTTTTTTAAATTGAGACACGATCCGGATAAAAAAGAATTACGAATGAAAGACAGTTGAAAACAATGACATACGACCTGTGAAAAAAAGAATTACGAAGGTCATTCAATAAATAAGGTGAACTTTTCGGTATAAAGACTTCTAATACAGATAGAAGCTTACTTTTTTTTAACGCATTCTCCCAGTCGTGTTACACACTTTTCCCATCTGTGCACAAGCTTCCATATTCCCTTAGCGTAAAAATCTTTGGACTGATGTCTCAGCCAATCGCTCACATCACTTTTGACTTAATCGTCACTTTCAAACTTCATCCCTCTCGTGAACGCTTTCAAGTGACCAAACAGGTGAAAGTCTGAAGGGGCAAGGTCTGGGCTGTAAGCGGGAGAGACACTGTTGGGACAACTCGACCCTGTTCTGTTTGTACTCGGCAGTAAGCATCTTTGGCATCCACCGGTAGCTGACCTTCGAGTAGGCAAGGTCATCATGGACAATTTTTGTGTGCTGTCCCAACAGATAGGCTCAAAGTCCCTGCAATGTCAATCACCGTCACCCTTCTGTCAGACTGAATGAGGTCATTGATTGATTTTATCACCTCAGGAGACCTCACTTCTGTAGGGCTCCCAGGCCTGTCTTCATCCTTAACACTGCTCCGTCCTTCTTTAAACAATTTAGCCTACTTGTAGACATTTTTTGGGCTGAAACATGTGGCACCATACACAGTTGACATTCTCCTATGAATTTCAACTGGTTTGCACCCTTCAGCAACCCAAAACTTGATAACTGACCTCTATTCAATCCTGAAGCATGCTTCTTGGTCGGCTATCTTTGTTAATCTCCAAAACTCTCAAATTTTTTTCAATCTTAAATTTAAATCCCTTTGAAAAAGAAGTAAAGAAAAAAAATTTTTTTTAAACAAAAGTAAGTTTCTATCTGTATTAGAAGTCCTCATATTGAAAAATTCACCTCATTTATTGAATGATCCTCGTACAAATGAATGAGAGTTACCAACAATAACATGCTATCAGGTGGAAACAAAAATACAAAAAAATAACAATTAAATGACATTTCGGAACAATGACATTCGGTCCTGGAAAATAAAACAATTACAAATGAAGGAGGTGATTTTCTAAATGTAGCTTAGATGTGCCACAAAGCCGAAAGTGTTGGGCTCCCAGTGATGATTGAATACACTATTCAGGCGTTATTGATGTAGCTAAACAAGTTTTTTAGCCATTATACTACGTTGAGGAGAGTTGAAAACAATGACATACGATCAGTGAAGAGAAGAATTACAAATGAACGACATTTGAAAACAGTGACATACTATCCCTGAATTACAAATGAACGACAGAATTACAAGGACACGCAATCCGTGAAAAAGAAAAATCTAAATGAAAGACAGATGAAAACAATGACACAGGAACCGGGAAAATAAAATTACACATGAAGGTCAGATGAAAGATTTTTGACACATGAGCCATGAAATAAAAATCACGAATAAAATTGGCTGAAAACAATGACATTTGATCCGTGAAAAAAAAAATCAATTACGATGAAGGACTGTTGAAAGCAATGTCACTTTATACGTGAAGTAAAGATTGACTAATGAAGGTCAGCTAAAAACAAGGACATGCGATCCGAATGGAATATAATTACAAAGGCAGGACAGCTAAAATCAATGACACTTGATCCATGAAAAGAAGACTTACAAATAAAGGGCAGCTACAACAATAACATACGATCCATAACGAAAATAATTGTCAATGAAGGACATTTGAAAACAAAGACACGATCCGTGAAGAAATAATTACGATTGAACGACAACTAAAAGCAATGACTTACAATCCGTGAAAAAAGAAAGAATTATAAATGAATGACTGCTAAAAATGATATATGATCCGAGAAGAAAAGAATTGCAAACGTAGAAATATTGAAAATATTAACACTCGATCCTTGAAAAAATAAATTACAAATGACGGCGAACTGAAAACAATGATACACAATCCGTGAAGAATTACAATCAAGAATAGTTAAAACAATGACAGAAAATTCATAATTAAAAGAATTACAAATGAAGGACAGTTAAAAACAATGTCACTCGACACGTTAAAGAAAACAATTACAAACGACCTACAGCTAAAAACAAAGACATACAATCCGTAAAATAAAGGGCTTTCAAATGAAGTATAAAAATTAATTTTAACTATTTTAAAATGGTAAATTTTTTAGAAAATTTTATAAAATCGAGACTCACTACTCATGGCCACAAATGATGGCGACTCGCTCAAATTTACTGGGCAAAAAGATAAAAAATATCATTGATAGGATTAAGTGAAAAATTGATTTCTTTTTTACGATGACGAATTATTAAATTGAGAGTATGACCAACCCTGATTCGTTAAGCTCGTCAAAACAACGTACTATTTGATACAACAACAGTTTGGCAATGAAAAACTGTGACTGGAACTTCTTCTTCTTTTATGTGCCTTGTTCTTTCAGGACGTAGGCGATCATGGCCTTCCACGTCTCCCTATCCCTGGTGGCTCTAAGCCCGCTTTCTCCTTTTATACACGCAACCCTGTTCTGTCATCCACCTGCTCAGGCCTTTCAAATATGTCATTCGCTGCTTTCCTCAGTCTTTTCCCCTCAATCTGTCCTGTTAGTATCAGGTTCTCCAAGCCCTCTTTCCTCATTGCATGTCCCAGGAACTTTAGCTGTCTCTTCCTGATGTTCAGTATTAATTTCCTTATCGTTTCTATCCTTTCCAAAACCTCATCATTGCTCACATGCTCGATCCATGATATCCGCAGCATCCTTCTGTAGAACCACTTTTCAACTGATTCAAGTTTTTTCTTCATCTTCAATGATATTGTCCAGCATTCACTGCTATACTGAATACTCTAAATACTCTACTCAGCTTCTGGAACGCGTCCTTCTCCATGCCAATTCGCCTTCGGATCTCTGTGTCACACTTTCGTCTTCTGTTAAAATACTTTCAAGGTATTTAAATTTTTGTACCTGCTTGATTTTAATATCTCCCACCTGCATTTGGCATTTTGGTCTGCTCTTTTTACTGATGACCATGCATTCGGTTTTCTTGCAGTTTTTTGTAGTCCTTTCTTGTCACTCTCTTCAGCTACCTTCTGTAGGAGGTCTCTTAGTTTCATTTCCGTGTCTGCTATCAGCACTGTGTCGTCATCTGTAATTCAAATTGTTGCCTCCGATGACAAATCATGTCATCTTGACAAATAGTGTTTAATAGAAACTAATGCGTACTTCTAGTATAACTTTTTATACGAACCACTAACATTCCGCTTTTGACCCAACAGTGGGTCACGACCCATAGTTTTGGTAATTCTGGTCTAAGTTATTTTTAATATACATTTTTTATAGAAGTGTAGCTTCTTTTCTCGCATTTCTGCCTGTGGGACGCCCTTCCATATACTTGCTTTCCGAATGGCTACAATCTCCAGGAATTTAAATGTAAAGTCAATTCACATCTCTTATCCACTTAATTCCAGCCCTTTCTACATCATCCCGTGTATCTTGTTCTTTTCCTTTCTCTCTGCCTTCACAACTGTCTTCACTCCTGTGTTCACATCCTTCACTTGCCCTTTTCTCTCTCATCCTCTGTAGCTGGTTCGTCTTTCTCTTCATTCGTTTCCTGTCTGAAACTTTAACTCTCTTATGTAGCCCCCTGCACATCAGTGGCGTTAGAAAAATGCTACGAATAAAGTCGGCAAAAACAACGTCAAAGAACAGCCACGAATATGTTCAGTAAGAAAAAAAAACGTCAGAGACAAGCTATGATTAAAGTCAGCAAAAAACGTCAGAGACAAGCTATGATTAAAGTCAGCAAAAAACGTCAGAGAACAGCCACGAATAAATTCAGCAAAAATATCGTCAGACTAAAGCCAAGAATAGGATCAGCTATAGTAAATTTAAGGCCAGAGTGCCAAGCTTAAGGTATGACTGGAATACAGAAATCATTTTAATATTTATTCATATTTAAAGTAAAAATATACAAATCAAAAAGCTTAATACTAAGTCATTTGGGATTTTGTGGAAATTTAAGAGGAGATGGACAATTTCTTTTCTGTCGATTTATTGTTAGATGAATATAAACTTTAATGTCACTGCGATAAAATCGGTTTTGGTTTAATAATTGGATTGACAGTAGTCATGGACTGCGTGAAGGCTGAACATCAACAGGGAATTCCGGGCCGCTAATTTGGTCTGTGTCCTTAGCGTGTCGAGATGGTCAGCCTCACACCATTACGACTTTTGTAATGGTGTAAGGTGTTTTTGAGAAACGGGAAAGGAAATGGCAGTAAATGACTTTCGAAAGATCTGTCCAATTGAAGATGGAAATATTGATATGAATGCCAACTACAATTTGGGGACACTAAAATCAAGAAGGGACAGAAATTTAAATACCTCTAATAGTGTTAAACAACATAAGGCATGCAGATGATACAGTGCTGATTGCAGACACGGAAAGGAAACTACAAGACCTCCTACAGAAGGTAGCAGTGGAGAGTGACAAAAAAGGACTACAAATAAACTTCAAGAAAACTGAATGCATGGTCATCAGCAAAAGGTGCAACCCAAAATGCCAAATACAGGTGAGGGATACCATAATCAAGCAAGTACAAAAATTTAAATACCTAGGAAGTGTTCTAACAGGAGATGGAAAGTGCGACACAGAAATCCGAAGGCGAATTGACATGGCAAAGGACGCGTTCCAGACGCTGAGTAAAGTAAGATCTGTCCAATTGAAGATGGAAATATTGATATGAATGCAACTACAATTTGGGGACACTAAAATCAAGAAGGGACAGAAATTTAAATACCTCTAATTTAGAGAATTTAGAGAACCTGATACTGACTGGCCAGATAGAAGGAAAGAAAGACAGAGGAAGCAGCGGATAACATATTTGCAGGGCCTGATCAGGTGGATGACGGAACGGAGGTTGCCAGGAGTAACACGAGCAAACATACTAAGAGCCACAAGGGATAGGGAGACGTGGAGAACCATGATCGCCTACGTCCTGAAGGGTCAGGGCACATAGAAGAAGAACAATAGTGTTCTAACAGAAGAGGGAAGGTGCGAAACTGAGATCCCAATGTGTATTGGCATGGCCAAGGGTGCATTCCAGAATCTGAGTAGAGTATTGAAATTTTTCCTGGAAACAAAGAAGGGGTTGCTGGATTATTATGTGATATAGGTCCTTCAATATGGCAGCAATGCTGGACAATGTCATCAAAAACAAAGGAAATACTTGAAGCAACCGAAATATGGTTCTACAGAAGGATGCTGAGAATACCATGGACAGAATATGTGAGCAACGGTGAGGTTTTGAAGAGGATGAACACGAAATGGAAACTGATATTTAACACTAGGAAAGGTAGCTGAAGTTTCGGGAACATGCAGTGAGGACAGAAGGCTTGGAGAATCTGATACTCACAGGACTGAGTGAGGGAAGAAGAGACAAGGGAAAGCAACGCGTGACATACTTGATGACCTTAAGCAGATGGATGGTGGAACGGGGGCTGAGCGGGATAACAGGAGAAGGGGTATTAAGAACTATAAGAATCGGGAAATATGGAGGACCATGATCACCTACGTCATGAAGGGACACGGCACATAGAAGAAGTAGAAAAATTGGTAATAACGAAGTAGCAGATAATAGGGACTTGCAGTGTCTCATGCGAAAGAATTGATAATTAAGGAAAATTAGAGAAATATATATTATGGATTTCATACGAGGTTATTTTTTTTTTAATCATATCACCCCGAGCAAGGCGGTAACGCCACTGATGTGCAGGGGGCTACTTAAGAGTGAAAAAATTGGAAAAGAGAAAGCCGAAACCACATCCTAAACAGGGAACAAGAGATGAGCCTCTTCATCTGTTCAATAGACATGGGTGGAGTGAACCGGGCGATAGTTTAGTCTATCTAGTACAATTGAAAAAAAAGAAAAAGAAAAGAGTGAAAAGATTGGAAAAGAGAAAGCCGGAAACCACATCCTAAACAGGGAACAAGGAATGAGTCTCTTCATCTGTTCAATAGACGTGGGTGGAGTGTGAACCGGGCGATAGTTTAGTCTATCTAGTACAATTGAAAAAAAAAGAAAAAGAAAAGAGTGAAAAGATTGGAAAAGAGAAAGCCGGAAACCACATCCTAAACAGGGAACAAGGAATGAGTCTGTTCATCTGTTCAATAGACGTGGGTGGAGTGTGAACCGGGCGATAGTTTAGTCTATCTAGTACAATTGAAAAAAAAAGAAAAAGAAAAGAGTGAAAAGATTGGAAAAGAGAAAGCCGGAAACCACATCCTAAACAGGGAACAAGGAATGAATCTCTTCACCTGTTCAATAGACATGGGTGGAGTGTGAACCGGGCGATAGTTTAGTCTATCTACTACAATTGAAAAAAAAAAAGAAAAAGAAAAGAGTGAAAAGATTGGAAAAGAGAAAGCCGGAAACCACATCCTAAACAGGGAACAAGGGATGAGCCTCTTCACCTGTTCAATAGACGTGGGTGGAGTGTGAACCGGGCGATAGTTATATTTCGGTAATAGTGATTTGCTACTAGTGAAGTGGATTGTCTGGTTCTGATGAATAAGCCATTAATTAAATTGACAGAGAAAAAGATTTACAGTGCATATGGTTTTAACTTAAAGGGAGGAAAATTTTTCAAGATCGTATTGATAGTTAAAGATGCTCATGGAAACAAATAGTAATACATTTTTTAGTATAGAGGGGCGGTAATCAATGAATTACTTTATTGTGTTCACGTGGAAAAGGAATGAGAAAGATTACTAATGATTTAGACTGTAATGCCAAAAATGTTTTTGAGAGGAAATGTTGGAGTGCTAAGATTCTAGGAAGAAATGAATAGAAATTAGAGCGACAGGTAAATTTTACTGACATATTAACGTTGTAATTGGTTTTAGGAATTTCGTGAAAATACAAAATTAAATTGGAGCTTAAGTAAGAATTTCAGGAAAATTTCTCATTTTCAAGGTTTATTTTAAACCTTATCGCGTTTATTTGGCCGTACCTAAATTGAGTATTAAGGATTTTCTAAAAGTAAAGCTTACCTTTTAATTGAGTTTGAATTTGAATTTTGTTTTACGGCATATCAACCTCTGTGGGTTATTTAATGCCAAAAAGGTGGGGTTTTAAGGTATTTTTTAATGTTTGGTTATAATGAGAAGGTTGATTTAGTCAGATTTTAATGAAATTGTTTTGTTTTTATTATTTTTATTTTAGAAAACTGAAAATGTCTTCTAGTTTTGTATTCAAAAATGTTTTACTGAGATTTTTTTTCCTTCAAAATTGTGTTATGGTACTCATTTTTTCTTCAAAAATGTATATTTTCTTATAAAAGTCTATTTTTATGTATATATTTCTATAAAAGATTATTTTTATACTTTCATAGTGTTTTGATCCCAGTTTGGGGGTTAACTATTTGCCCATAACTGGGGCCCTAACAGGTGTTACCACACCGGGTCAGGGTGGACCTTGTAACAACAGCAATTAAGAGGTGATTCCATGCTTCTCACAACCTCCCAATCAGAGGCCTTGTTGCTGGGTGCAGTTTACCGTCATGCCCAGGACCCCTTTTACTTGAAATAAAAGCACTGGAACATGCGCAGAACACGTTATTTAAGAGGGCTAGCAAAGTAAATATCACCAGCTCTGAGTGGATGATCACCTTTATGATTGATTTGTGAAGTGATACTGAAAAACTTAGGAAGCGAGACAGAGCAGGCACGAAGTACAGGTGAGAAGACAGAATATGGCTACCTAGGTATGGATGAAGGGAGTTATTCGAGGTTATTCCTTACTCTCACACAAAAGAATGTGACGCTAATTAAACCATAAGAAAATGAGTGATCATTTAATAGAAGGGGATGTGGTTCGTGAGGGTTAGGGTTAGTAGAATGAAAAGGGGAAAGTGACAGTCAGAATGGAAAAAGGAAAGAGGAGCAATTACCCTTAACAACGGGATTGAAAAACGCCGAGATTATTAAAAAATGAGACATGGAAGCCGCTTATGGTTAAGCGTTTATGGCATAGGATCTTTCATATGTTTCTTGCATAAGTCATTGTGGTATTCATGTGAATGTTCATTATGATACTAGCAGTATAGCCCGGCGTTGCTCGGGTGTAATGAAAGCTTGAAAACTAATCCATGGTCCTTGAGCTCAGACTCTTTGGACGTTGGCTCGAAAGACTAAAAAGCAATAGTTGTTTCCAGTTAAAGCGAAACCGTAGACTGAAAGAAAACTGAATGGATGGAAGTCAAATTTTGATTTCCCGCTATCGATATCAAATACGTTTTTTTTTGTCGTAAACTGAATTTTGAAGGCTAAATAAGTCCTCTGAGTAAATGGTATCATGGCTGAGACTAAGAACTGCAATTATATCTACTTAGAGCCAAACCCGAAGCAAAAACTAAAATAAAAGGACTGAGAAAAATACAGACATACAGGCAGATAAACAGACACACACAAACATCTTGCCTTTTATATATATATATATATATATATATATATATATTATCGATTTTCTGCACTATTGTAAGAACTGCAACCTTGAAACTTCTGAATATCGTTTCTTATGTCTTTGTCTATGAGTGTATCAAATTCTTATGTCTTTGTCTATGAGTGTATTAAAATCAGACCACTCCTTCTATAACCCGATTTTTTCGATTATCGATTTTCGATATTTATCGGGGGTACCTCGACACAAAACCTAGCCAAGAACACTAGCAGACGCTTATAGTACAACTGTGTAAATTTTCAAGAAAATCGGTTCAGCCGTTTCGGATTCTATAGGTAACGGACACACACACGCACAGACACACACACACAGACACACACGGACAAAGTTCCATTTATAAATAAGTTTAGATATGTATTGCTGTGTTCAGGTAATAACGAGTTTTTCTTCCGTGTATGTATATTGATGTAAACATAACATATTTGTATATCCTATCCACGTGTGTGTCAGGTGTTATGTAGTATCAGGTTGCTGTTTGTGCTATGTTATATTTTTTCTAGGTATTCGAGTGTGTGGATTGAACTCATGAACTCATTCTTTGGTATTCTACATATTCTTTTTGTGAAGATTATTTAAGCACATCTCTGGTTTGCACGGTGTTAGTCTTCTTTTGGCTGGTTAGTGTGTTGATTGAATCGCCAACGGCCGACTCAACAGGCACACGCACGTGTGTGCGAACGTGGACCAGCTAAAGAGGCAATGCACGTGTTCACTGTTCTTTTTATATTTGTTTAACGGCTACGCGTTTCTGATTTGATTTTGGTGAGATCTTAGTGATTGGTTGACTGCATGAGGTCAGTTGACTACATAGGCTATGTCCTGGTTAATATCTAGGTTACCAGAAATATGAAAGAATACAAATGGGGAAAGGATGTATGTGTTAGGAGAACAAGAAGGCGAGGGTTTCTCTGTTACTTTATTAGTAAAAAGGAAAGGGTATGTTTAACTACTATCTACTCACCACAAGTTCTTAAGAGGGTAGTTCGTGCGGAGATAGTAAATGTACTGACAGTAGAGGAGTTATTCCAGCTGAATCTGGACTTTTTGTATTTCCTGGGAGAATTCTCACTCTCAGGTGTGCATCAGCGCAGAATTCGGCGGAAAATATTATAAATGAAATTCCGCCTCAAAAAATTATTTCATATGTAAATTCAATATTGACTGAAATATAAAAAAAAATCTGTTTTTTTTTTTTAATTAAGTGCCTAACCAATATTCACGATTGGCTGTTAACAATTTGAATTTAAATCCAGGAATTTAAGTGCAAAGTCAATTCCCATCTTTTCTCCACTTAACTCCAGCCCTTTCTACATCACCTCGTGAATCTTGTTCTTTTCCTTTCTCTCTACCTTCGCAACCGTCTTCCCTCCTGTGTTCACATTCTTCTCTTGCCCTTTCTCTTTCACCCACTGTAACTGGTTCGTCTATGTCTTCATTCTCCTCCTGCCTAATACTTCCACACTCTTATGTAGCCACTGCACACCAGTGGCGTTAACGCCTTGCTTGGGGTGAAATGATTAAAAAAAACAGATTGTTAACGTAAAAATATCCTGATTATGATAATTATTTTTTTAATTATTTAAATAAAAATTCAGTGTTAAGACTAAAGTTACAAATATCCTGTTTAAATTAAACCGAAGAAATTTATAACTAAAATTCCAACTATATATATATATATATATATATTAAGAGAAAAACGTTTTCGGTTAAAGTTGAGAATCAACACTATCTTGAATTTAATAAAGGCCATTGTAAATGTAAGTTCAGTTAAGTGTCATACGTGATAAACGCTTTGGGCGATCATGTCTCGAAAGAGATATGACTGACTGGGAAGAAGATTATCCCGCAGTTGCCATTGCTTTCTCCGGTAGACTGCTTGCCAGCCAATGCTATAAAACCCAATCTATCCTATTATTAAACTCATAATTGTAGGGAAGAGACGGATAAATACCTTTCGTAAAGGTATTTATGCGTAAGTGAATGCAAGGAATTCAACTGGAATTCGAACTCGGCTCCCCGATTTATCGTTCCGAGTTGATATCCAATGCACCACAACGCACACCCAGTGTAAATGCACGAAATCCAAAATACAGCTCCATTTAACAGGAACGAGTTATCTAGTGGTTAGATACTGCAGAATCTTTTACGGGTAAACTAATTGATATTTATGTCAATTAAGATTTTGAGATGAAAGATATTGGAAATACCGTTTTAACACATTAAAAGTCTTATATAGTTGTGAGAAAAAGTCTAATTTTTAATTGCTGGAACGATGAATCTGAACGACAGAATTGTCAGTCTGAAAATATAATTGAAACTTTTGAATTTTCTAACACTGTTGAAAATTCTGACAAAGACTAAATATATAGTATTTCATTGAAATTGAAAATTCAGGATTTCTAACACTGATGAAATATCTAGTGTCTTTGTTGATAACGATAATTCTGTTATTTCTGACGCTGATGAAATATCTAGTGTCTTTGTTGATAACGATAATTCTGTTACTTCTGACGCTGATGAAATAGCTAGTGTCTTTGTTGATAACGATAGTTACAACGATTTCTGACGCTGATGAAATATCTAGTGTCTTTGTTGATAACGATAATTGTGTGATTTCTGACGCTGATGAAATATCTAGTGTCTTTGTTGATAACGATATTCGCTGATTTTTCTGACGCTGTTAAATAATAGTGTCTTTGTTGATAACGATAATTGTATTGTTTCTGACATTAATCATCGTCATATCTTTTATTTAATGTGATAATTCTGTAATTACTGACGCTGATGAAATATCTAGTGTCTTTGTTGATAACGATGTTCTATATTGACTGCGGCATGATAAAATATCTCGCAATGTCCTTTGTTGATAACGATAATTGTGTGATTTCTGACTGCTGATGAAATATCTAATTCTGTTGATAACAGTAATTCTGTGATTTCTGACATGATAAAATATCTGGTATCTTTGTTGATAACGATAATTCTGTGATTTCATTTGTGATCTGAAATATCTAATTAATGCTGTCGATAACTTAATAATTCTGTATTCGCAACCTTTAATTGAAAATATCTAGTGTCTTTATTTGATAACGATAATTTCGTATTCGCTGATGAAATATCTAGTGTCTTTGTTGATAACGATAATGGTGTAGCGATTTCTGACGCTGATGAAATATCTCGATGTCTTCAATTGATAACGATAATTCTATTATTTCTGACACTAGATAATCTATCTAGTGTCTTTAGTACTAAATGTGATAATTCTATTATTTCTACAGCCTTTGAACAAGTATCTAGTGTCTTTGTTGATAACTTGAAATAAATTGTGATTTCTGACACTGATCATCTGGTGTCTTTGTTGATAACGATAATTGTGTGATTTCTGACGCTGATGAAATATCTAATTCTTCTGGTGATAACTTGTCGGTAGTATTGATTTCTGACATTTGTTGAGAAATATCTAGTGTCTTTGTTGATAACTTTGACATCCGTTAATGTGATTTCGCTTGCTGATAATCTCTAGTGTCTTTACCAACGTGCTGGTGTGTGATTTCTAACTGATGAAATATCTGGTGTCTTTATTGTCTTTAATCAATTGTGTGATTTCTGACGCTGATGAAATATCTAGTGTCTTTATTCAATCAACGATAATTGTGTGATTTCTGACGCTGATGAAATATCTAATGTCTTTTGTTGATAACGATAATTGTGTGATTTCTGACGCTGATGAAATATCTAAATCATCTTGTTAAATATGACTTAATTCATGTGATTGCAACGCTGATGAAATATCTAGTGTCTTTGTTGATAACGATAATTGTGCTGATTTCTGACGCTGATGAAATATCAGGTGTCTTTGTTGATAACGATGATTATATTTTCGTACTGATGAAATATCTAGTATCTTTGTTGATAACGATAATTGTGTGATTTCTGACGCTTCGGTAATATCTAGTGTCTTGTTGATAACGGTAATTCTGTGATTTCTGACGCTGATGAAATATCTAGTGTCTTTGTTGATAACGATAATTCTGTTATTTCTGACGCTGATGAAATATCTAGTGTCTTTGTTGATAACGATAATTCTGTTATTTCTGACGCTGATGAAATATCTAGTGTCTTTGTTGATAACGATAATTCTGTTATTTCTGACGCTGATGAAATATCTAGTGTCTTTGTTGATAACGATAATTCTGTTATTTCTGACGCTGATGAAATATCTAGTGTCTTTGTCGATAACGATAATTCTGTAATTACTGACGCTGATGAAATATCTAGTGTCTTTGTTGATAACGATAATTCTGTTATTTCTGACGCTGATGAAATATCTAGTGTCTTTGTTGATAACGATAATTCTGTTATTTCTGACGCTGATGAAATATCTAGTGTCTTTCTTGATAACGATAATTCTGTGATTTTGGACGCTGATGAAATATCTAGTGTCTTTGTTGATAACGATAATTCTGTTATTTCTGACGCTGATGAAATATCTAGTGTCTTTGTTGATAACGATAATTCTGTTATTTCTGACGCTGATGAAATATCTAGTGTCTTTGTTGATAACGATAATTGTCTGATTTCTGACGCTGATGAAATATCTAGTGTCTTTGTTGATAACGATAATTCTGTTATTTCTGACGCTGATGAAATATCTAGTGTCTTTGTTGATAACGATAATTGTGTGATTTCTGACGCTGATGAAATATCTAGTGTCTTTGTTGATAACGATAATTGTGTGATTTCTGACGCTGATGAAATATCTAGTGTCTTTGTTGATAACGATAATTGTGTGATTTTGGACGCTGATGAAATATCTAGTGTCTTTGTTGATAACAATATTTCTGTGATTTTGGACGCTGATGAAATATCTAGTGTCTTTGTTGATAACGATAATTCTGTGATTTTGGACGCTGATGAAATATCTAGTGTCTTTGTTGATAACAATATTTCTGTGTTTTCTGACGCTGATCAAATATCTACGGTCTTCTTTGATAACGATGATTCTGTGATTTTTGACGCTGATAAAATATTTAGTGTCTTTGTAGATTACGACACTTCTGTGATTTCTGACGCTGATGATATATCTGGTGTCTTTGTTGATAATGATAATTCTGTGATTTATGACGCTGATGAAATATCTAGTTTCTTTTTTTATAATGATAATTCTATGTTTTCTGACGCTGATGAAATTTCTACTGTCTTTGTCGATAACGATAATTTTATCTGTCGCTGATGAAGGTTATTAAGTTTCTGATGCTGATAAAAATTCTGTAATTTTTTGATGCTGATGAAAATTTTTATGCTGGTTTAGTTTATATATATCAACTAATGTCATTAAATATGTAATGTCTAGGGAACATAAAGTTAATTATTATGTAAAATTGCCTTGGAATGAGAAAAAATTAAATATGTCTCTTCAAACCATGTTGTAGCCATTAATGTATAGAATGACGTTTCCTCTGATAAATTTGAACTCTACATTTGGATGCCTCGTACTCTTCTGTTTAATTCTGAGGATAAAACTACAATCAAAATCATTTTTAATTGTTTACTTAAAACAAATGAGGCCCCTTCACTAAACGAAGCAGCTTACCCTGGCATAAACCAAGCAGAAAACATTTTGAAATTATTGTTATTCTATATGAGCGAAAACGTATTTTTGTCAGATATTAGGAAGGCTTTTCTAATGATAAGACTTAAGACCGAAGAAGATAAGGATTGTTTTTTATTTTTGTTTTTGCTTTTGTTTTTATTACAGTTGTATTACCTTAATTTGTGGTTTTATTTGTCTATATTGAATTATATGATTGTCCATCATATCAAGAAACACTGAAATGTTAAAGAATTTTTAAAACAATTTGGAAAACAATTAGTAATTCTCCTGAAAAGCTGTTGTATCTTAACCAAGAATCAATAGATAGAATGAGTGAGGGAAACTTTGATCTGAGATCTTGTAATAGCCGTTGTGAAAATTTGAAAATTCAACTGACGAAAGATGGAAATTCTGTTGAATATGGTCGCGTGTTATAGGAGGTATTATGTAACATGTATAATACTTATAAGGACACCATTCAACTTGTAAGTAGTTCTATTTATGAAAATGCCAAAACAAAAATAAACATTTTATCTCAAATTTCTGATATATATGACTATTATCTTTATATATACTTATTACAGTTAAAGGGAGAATATTTGTTAGTGAGTTATGGCGTCAGAAAATAGATTGGGATTGTCATATCTGCTGAAAATCAAAATGCTTGGTCTAGTTTATCCAAATATTAAATTCTACATGATTTAATAAAGTTTCCCAGATGTCTCTGCAGATTTGAAAATTTTGTGGTGCCTTCAAAAAAGATTATGGGCTTGTGGCTTATATCGTTCAAAATGGAAACTTTACTTTAGTTTTGCAAAGGTATCCCCATTACAATCCCAGATTTTACCCACCTTGGAATGTTGTATTTTTAACAATGAATTGTTTGGGAAACATTTTGGAGAAGTTTTTAAACATTCCTATGAAGAATATCTTTGTAGTTGTTGATTCCCTGTAGTATAATTTTGGTTACTTTCTAAAGGTATCAAAACCAAAAGCCAATTTGTTAAAAACAAACGAAAGGATATTAGTAAAACAATCAAGAAATCAATGTTAAATAACAAATTTCTTAAACTGATTCATCACCTAACAATAAAACAGATGTGTAAAAATATTATTTCAACGTGTTCCTTGTTTTTTGTGCATGAATTTTCCTATAAGTGTGTACCTATTAAAAAATATGTCATAAATTCATATACTCTTTAGGGCTTTTGTGCATACAACATTTTTATATGTATGAGCCCATTAAAAAAAAAACTTCCAGTAAATTTATATACCCTTTGCATATAAAACTATCTATGAGTATGATCCTATTAAAAAAAACTTCTAATAGTTTAATATATACTTCTGCGTATAAAATTTTCTATATACTTAGAGAAAATTTTATTTAATGTTTTGTTTCTATTGAAAAAAAACTTCTAATACATTAATATACCCTTTTGTGTATAAAACATTTTATAAGTATGTTCCTATTAAAAAAAATTCCAAAAAATTAATATACTCATTTGTGCATAAAACTTTCTGTAAATACGTGTTATCAAAAAAATCTTCCAATAAATTAATATACCCTTTTGTGTAAAAACCTTTTTATAAATATGTTCTTATATAGTATTTCATTGAAATTGAAAATTCAGGATTTCTGACACTGATCAAATATCTAGTGTCTTTGTTAACGATAATTCTGTGTGAAATTAAAAGCGACTTTTCAAAACAAATATTTGTCCCAGAGTCACTCGTGGGACAAGTAAAGGGTTTATTTTGTTTTGTTTTTTTTTTGTTTTTTGTTTTCACAAAAGTTGTTTTACTGAAACATGTTTTTACTGCTTCCAGTAAATTAATATACCCTTTTGTGTATAAAACTTTCTATAAATATGTTTCTATTTAAAAAAAAAAGACTTCTAATAAATTAATATACCATTTTGTGTATAACAGTTTTTTTAAATGTGTTTCTATTAAAAAAAACTTCCAATAAATTAATGTACTCTTTGTGTATAAAACTTTCTATAATTATATTCCTATTTAAAAAAAAAACGCTTTCAATAAATTAATATACTCTTTTGTGCATAAGATTTTCTATAAGTATGTTTCTATTTTAAAAAACTTGCAAAAAACTGAATATATCCTTTTGTGTATTTTTATACAAAACTTGCAATAAAATTAATTCGTTTGTAGCACATTCTCTTGAGGGAAGAGGATAAACTTTTTATTTTTGTTATTTTAAAAATGTTAGCCTTGCATAATAATTTAATCGTTTAGGTTGTTTTATTTATTTATTCATTTATTTATTTATTTATTTATTTTTAATACACTTCTTAGAGAAGTGTACTTTATGAAAGCCAGACGGTTTGTATAAAAATTGCTTCAGTTGCATATCTTTTTTCGGGTCAGCGGTTAAAACTCGCCAAGATTTGTGATGGATCTATTTCATGTTTATGGAACATTATTTTTTCGTATATATTGACTAATGAGAGATGTGGTCTCAAGTCCTTGTAACAAACATCGAAGATCAACATCAATGAAGGCATTTGACATCAAAAAGAGAACATTGAAGAAGGCAACAGTTACTGGCTTGCTGCAGAGAGACTAAATAATTTTGTTGTTGGAAAGCCAAGAACGGAATGAATTTTAAGAAATTTTTCCCAATCACGAAGTGTGTGAAATTAAAAACTACTTTTCAAAAAACATATTTGTCCCAGAGACACTCGTGGGGCAAGTAAAGGGTTTTTTTGTTTTGTTTTGTTTTCACAAAAGTTGTTTTACTGAAACATTTGTTTTTTACTGCATTCTTGAATCGTTTTCTCTTTTTAACTATATTTCTGAGATGAAGTAGTATTTACACTATTTACATTATTCGGACTCTTTCTTCTTCAGCACCTGAAGAAGGCCGGAGCGTACAATGACCGAAACGTTGTACAAATGGCAACAAAAATGAGGACAATAGTTCGAATAATATAAATAGTGTTTTCTCTTTTTTTGTCATTTTCAAAATCTTTATTTTTTCCTAAACTGTAATTTTTTTCTCTATTTCAGGGGCAATCCTTTCTAGATGAAATTGTTATCTGCCTTAATAGAATAGATACGTTTATGAGAAAAATAAATATCGTGAGGTTCCCGGTCCCTGGGAACAGATGTCTGAGGCTGAACCACCTCAATGCACTAGAGGGGTGGATCGGCGGTCACCACCGGGGTCAGCGCAACAGTCGGTTGCAGGGGCTGGGCAATTGTTGGCCCTGGTTCAAGCGTACAATAAACTCAACCTTGTGTCACGTCACGTCATGTCTCAGTAGGTAATTCTTTTCTTGTCTAAGTATACATAATAAAAGAAAACTCAAAATCCTGGAAGCTATCTACATCAAACAGATTAAACCTGGCTTGAATACGATAAATTTTGATATCTCTACTAACATACTCCAATGCCTGTAATCGGATCAAGAACCACACCACAACCATTTTGTCACTGTCTGCGGCCATCCGCCACGGTAAAAATGGACTTGTCTCTTTGATTTAATTCCACTTTGTTAATAACTTAAATGTTCTATGTTCACTATATGTTAATGTTCATTCTTTGATAATGGCTTATGTAAGCCGAAAGCTCAGACCTGATAAAACAATCAACAATTACTGTGATTTCTTGTCGTCTTTTAACGATAGCGCCATCAATCTTATCAGACTATACGAAAGGATCCTACACAAAACTTGTCTATATTATTCAACGAAACCTATATATATATATATATATATATATATATATATATATATTACTTTAATGCCTTTTATCTGTTTTTCGTCGACAGTGAATGAGTAGAAGGGGAATCAATGAATGCAGTGCGAAAGAGAAAGTGAGAAAATGCATATCGCCTGGACATGGCGTCCAGTAGACTACTTGTTGCTCTCACACGAGAAAGCGAAACCTTTTGAAAGATAAAATCGGATCAACTTCGAGATTTTTCTCTGAATCCTGATTGGTTAATAAATGAGAAATGGTTCTCAAAGACGTCCACATATAGTAAACGTCGATAAGCCAACTACCTCACGAAAAGAGCTTTTTTATTGGTGAGTGAATATCTGTTTTTCAGATTATAATTTGTTATATAAATTAATTTAATCTATTAATAATAAATGATAATGATATTAATTTAAAATATTAATAAAATAAAATATAACAAAGTAATATATTAGTAAAAATTAATTAATACAGTTAAAGACACGACATTGTGGACAGAGATTATCTTCGACTATCATTGAAATCGATGGAGCCGAATATATATATATATAAAAAAAAAACTCGCAGGGTGACATCAACCACGGCGATCTCATTGAATAAATCTGCTCTTTTTAAAATTGACTAATTAGGAAGTGTTCCAACAGAAGATAGAAAGTGCGACACTGAGATCCGAAGGCCAATTGGCATGGCGAAGAAAGTATTCCAGAAGATGAGTAAAGTATTAAGAAACAGGACAATTTCACTAGAAACAAAGAGGAGAGTACTGGATTGCTATGTGATGTCGATTCTTCAATATGGCACTGAATGTTGGACAATATCTTCGAAGATGAAGGAAAAACTTGAAGCAGCTGAAATGTGGTTCTACAGAAGGATGATGCGGATATCGTGAGCAATGACGAGGTTTTGGAAAGAATGGAGATGAAAAGAAAATCAATATTGAGCATCAGGAAGAGACAACTAAAGTTCCTGGGGCATGCATTGAGGAAGGAGAGCTTGGAGAACCTGTTACTAACAGGCCAGATAGAGGGGAAAAGAGACAGGGGAAATCAGCGGATAACATATTTGAAGGAACTGATCAGGTGGATGACGGAACGAGGGTTGCATGGTGCAACAGGAGAAAGCGTGCTAATAGCCATCAGAGACAGGGAGATGTGGAAAGCCATGATCACCTACGTCCGGAAAGGACATGGCACATAAAAGAAGAAGAAAAGAATTCTTCACGTATTTTAAAATGTTTGTATTATGAGTTATTTTACTAGTGTACATAAATATTCCATCGGGTTCAGTTATTAAATATTCATCAAATTAGCTTTACATCAAAATAAAGCAAATACATTTACTATTTTTATAATACAATTATGTCTAAGTATAGAATAAAATAAGTTTTTTTTTTCATGATGAGGTCCACTAAAAAAAAAATAAAGATTAAAGTTTTTCCATGGGTAAAATAAAATTGAATATCGCTGATTTAGTATAAGAGATAGATAGTCTCTATGGCTAGATATGTACCTAGTGTAGTGAGGACAATGCATTGTTGGGTGAAAGACAATGTGAATTACGTCTACCGTCCTGTGCGTTCAAAAAGAATATTATCTGATTACCAGATATTTCAATCTTTCGACCACTTTTGTCACAAATCAGTAATTTTTTTTTCCTAGCTTCATTAAAAGTATCATATTTTTGGATTCTTACTCCTTCCGACTGATAACCCCGCTTGGACAAAGACTTGTTAGTGCTGCTTGGAAACCTCGACATGGACCGAGCATATAAGCACGACGAGGTTTTGGAGGGAATGGAAACAAAAAGGAAACCTATACTTAACATCAGGGAAAGATGGCTAAAGTTTCTAGGGCACATAATGAGGAAGGAGGGCTTGGAGAACCTGATACTGACAGGGCGGATAGAGGAAAAGAGCGACAGGGGAAAACAGCGCGTTACATGTTTGTTGGGCTTAAGCAAATGGATAGCAGAGCAGGGTTTGGGAAAAATAACAAGACAAAAGAAATTAAGAACTACAAGAGACAGGAAGATGTGGCGAGCTATGATTGCCTACGTCTTGAAGGGACTGTGCACATAAAAGAAGAAGAACCCCGCTTGTGTTTCTCTTGGTGGTCGCGCGCTACATATTCTTCAGCCATGCTTGTCATATAATTACTGTAATACTTATGCAAGGATGTACGTTGTGGTGCAGTGGATATCGGCTCGGAATGAGAAATTGGAGAGCCGAATTCGAATTCCAGTTGAATTCCTTGTATTCACTTACGCGCAATTACTCTTGGGAAAGGTATTAATCCGACACTTCTCCCTCCAGCTATGGGTTAAATGGCAGGACCAGGACAGATTGGGTTCTATAGACTTGGTTGGCAACCAGTCTACCGCATAAAGTAATGGCAACCTACTGACTGGGCAAAAGATTTTCCCGCAGACAAGGTTTTCTTTAAGACATGATTGCCTAAGTGTGCATCACGTATGGTACTTAACTGATTGACTTATGCAAGTGAGAATGGAAAACCCATCGCTACTGTCTTTGGCTTTTGAACTAACCTCAAACAGATCTTTTAATTACTGCATAATTATAAACATACATAGCGACCCTCACCGAAGCTCTCCACTGACCGGCCAGTGTTTACCTCACGTTGCATTCTGATTCCTGTCAGTGTACACCGAAATCTGGGAAAGGACGTGCGTGCTGCATGCTTACAAAGTAACACGATAAAAATCAAACGTCCAGAAATAAAAACATGAAACCTGTTTTCCATATTGTAAATTATTTTATTCGTGAATTCGCTTGCTCGTCTGGGTGGGTAGGTAGGGACAACTTCTGCTATGTTGGTCTAACAGCTCAACTTTTCCTCCTACTAACTCCTTGCCCATCTATACATTCCGGCGTGGTGGCAATATGAATCGACAGTACTGGTATCCCAGGACTGACATGTCCCTCCCTTGCCAAGGGTGGATCACAACTCTTTCATGACTATTTATATAGATAAACACCCGGATATACCCTATTGCCAGTTTTGTTGCCATTTGATCTGTAAAAACCTCCCATATCCCCTTTTACTTCCGTGTTACCGTTCGGTCAAATTGGATGCCACTTAGAAAACCAAACTTCGAAAGAAACCAGCTGCTGATCTGTAGTGAACAAAACGTTATACGTCCAAAAGTTCAAATCTGAGTCATTATTAGAAATAAACGACATTTTTAACGACCTTGTATCAACCAAAATGCATTACTTTTATTGTAAAAAACCTTAATTGATTAATATATATATATATATATATATATATATATATATATATATATATATATATATATATATATAATTATTGTTTCTATTTACAAAAAACAAAAACAAAAAAATAACAAAATTACATTCCGTTATTTGAACGAGGACCTATATGCAGTGAACAAAACCAGTTATACGTTAAAAAATTCAAATCTGACTCATTGTTAGAAATAAACGAATTTTCTCGAATTTACAAACTTTGCTTAGCACACAAAAAACTCCCGAAATTTCACACTTCGTTGCGAAATGTTTGTCGTCCAATGGAAAGGCCAGAATCACATCCAGGAGTGAATTCCCGAACGAAATAAAAGACGAGCAAGCTCGACCATCGTCAGAAAGAAATGAGACGAGAGTAATTGACAAACGTCCCTTGACAAACGTCAAGCGATCGTTATTATTATTACCTCTCTCTTTCTTTCTTACTTCCTCCTTCTTCATTGTTCACCTCTCACCTCCTTCCTTTTAACCCTGAGCGATAACTTCAAAGACACTTCTACTCAAAGATAACGCTCACACATACACTACCGGCCATAATTATTAGGCCACTCCAGTTTTTTAAAAGAGATTATGTATTTCATACTATTTTTAGTTTTTATTGCCAAGTGTAAAATTCTAAATGAAAATAGAATGGTTCTTTTGTTATTATTACTTTGCAAAATTTTTCAAGGCAAGAAAGCAAAGATGAACTCGTCTAAAACACCCTAAATTTTCTTCATTCTTTCATTGATGAAACTGCAATATAGGTAATTATTAAATATTTATAAATTCATTTGATGCACATGTTATTGTCCAATATTAACAAAAGAACCATTTTTTTTTCATTTACAATTATTCACTTGGCAATAAATACTAAAACATAGTATGAAATACATCATTTTTTAGAACACTGGAGTAGACTAATAATTATGGCCGGTAATGTACATACATACATAGGTTCCTGCCTACGTACATATAAACTCACTCTTGCAAAGACTACTACGAACATTTCAACGAACTCTTGATACTCTTAACACATTACTTGTTTCTTATTGAACATTAACTTCTACCAATTCATGTTATTCTTTTCCATTAATAGATTTATATTCAAACATGCAAAAGATATACTTTTATTCTTTCGCAAATCCACACTGATGATAACGAATAAGCCTAAGCTGTAGGGAGTTCAGTTATGTGTGACAAAAGGCCGATTCAATAAACCTTAACCATCTCCCTACTTTTTCAGATCCATCAAATAGAATTATTTACGATTGGGATCAAACTGTCTCTTCCCCTTTCTATTTGGATGTCCATTATGACGTTTTGCGACCCTTTATTTCTGTTTCCTAAATCGGTGAAGATTTGTTTAAAGCTAATGAAAAGGGCATTAATTTATTTTAATTCTTGAAAAAGATCACCATAAAACATAAAATTCATTTTTACTATAAACTTAGTAAGGGTAAAAATTAAAAATATTTCAGAAAATTTATTTTTCAATTTGCTAATGATATAATTGGATAGTACTTACGTATTTTAACGCATTTAACAGCTTATAGCTATAAAATAACATACAAACATACAAATCAACAAGAGGGTTCTATAAAGTTCTAGAAAATTCTAGAAAATTTTAGCAAGTTCCACAAATTTCTAGAAGGTTCCCGGTCCTACAAGGTTTTAGAATGTTCTAGAATGCTCCAGAAAGTCATAGAACTACTATACTTATATACGATTTTAGGAATTGAGAGTGACGCTATTTTTAAAATAAATTGATTAAACCATTCTTCATTATTTTTAATAAAAGTTCATCGAATTGTGATATTATGGTGGATAGAAAATTAAGAATTAAAATCAACCTTCTTCACTTTTACAAAAATTCATAATGACGTGTGAAATCCTGGTTTTCCCAAATAGCAAAAGGATTGACCATGTGTTTAGAGAAAAAGTCGAACCCGGATTTCGCAAGTAGATGTTAAATTGATATTCTGACCAATGGAAGCGGACTGCAAGACTCAGAAGACTTGGCGATCCAGTGCGAAATTCTAAAGAACTATATAAATGGCTTCGATCAGTGTCAGTCACTCAGATGGGAGCAGCGAGAGACTAAAGTATAACGGGAGAAACTTCAGATAAAACGCACATTGTCCTCTTTCTCTTTCTTTCTCGAGTGCTGATTCCTTTTACTTCTTCTCCATTCAAAGACATTCCTCCCAAAAAAAGCTAATGCATACATACATATGTACGCATAAACACTTTCTAACAAATTACTACTACGAACATTTAAGAAATTATCTTGCCTTTAGGAGTATACTTGTCTAATAACGCTATGATTCTTTTACTTGCAGTTTGATTTTTTATAAGGGTTGTTATGTTAACTATCTTTTTGCCTTTTTAGAATAATTAAAAGTTGGTTTGTAATTAGCAACTCTTAAGAAAATATGGTAACTTCAAAAAATTACCAAAGGATGCATTTGTCTAGGGACGTAAATGTCCTGATACGCATGTCCGGTACACAACTGTTCTAGTACCTTAAGTAAATGTATCATCAGCATAGATACGGAGTTAAGAACTGATGACACCAGGAATGTTGAAAATTTAATTAGTATTAAGAATACAATAATTATCTGGTAGGCAAATGCCGGTACGCAACTGTTCGTCCACCAACTATTGCATCCTGTGTTAATAGTAACCCTGATCGGTTCGATAAGTTTAAATTGGCAACTGAGATCAAGAATGACCAACAATCTCTTTAGAATTTTTTCTTTTTTTTTTTTTTCATCCTAATCAAGCCTGGACCTCCACTAGTATGGGGGTTACGGTAAGAGAAAAGACTGGGTACAGGGGGTATTGAAAAAAGGATAAAAGATGAACGGGATTAAAAAAAAAAAATTAAAAGATGGCAATTAGAATACCATGGACCGAACATGGGAGCAATGACGGGATTTTGGAAAGAATGTAAACGAAAAGGACACTTAACATCAGGAAGAAACAGCTGAAATTTCTGGTACACGTAGTAAGGAAAGAGGCTTGGAAATTTGATACTCACAGGGCGGATAGAAGGAAAGAGACGGGAAAATAGCATGTTACATATTTGATGGACATAAGCAAATGGAATTGAGAGAAATAACAAGACAAAAGGTATTATGAGCTACGATGAACAGGAAAATGTAGAGGGTCATGATCATCTACGTCCTGAAGAGGGACTGTACATAAAAGAAGGTATTTTATGACTTGGGAAAGAGGGTCAATTGTATAACTGTCTAGTTTATTTCCGTTATTGCAGAATAAGCTTTCAATGCCGAGTGAGGCTAGACTACCGTTATTTGTTTTGTTAGGCTGTAATGTCGAAGAATTCAGCAATGGAATTTATGCTATCATGTCACCCCAAGCAAAACCGCCACTAGGGTGCAGGGAATTACACTGAGTTTGAGTTTGAGTTTGAGTTTTGTTTAACGGCATATCAACACTTCTGTGGGGTTTTTAATGCCATAAAGGTAGTGTTTTAAGTGTTGTTTTTTTTTTCTTTGTTTTTGTTCTTTTTGGGGTTTTTTGTTTTTTTAATGTTCGGTTATAGTGAGAAAGTTGATTTAGTCAAATTTTGATTTTTTTTTTTTTTAACTGAAGATGTTTTGTAGTTTTTATATTCAAAAATGTATTTTTGATAATATTTTTCCTTAATTTTTTTTTCCAGAAAAGTATTTTTATGTATATATTTCTATAAAAGTCTATTTTTATACTTTCATAGTGTTTTGACCCCAGTTAACTATTTGTCCATAGCTGGGACCCTAACAAATGCTACCACTCCGAGTCAGGGTAGACCTGGGAACAACAGCAATTAAGAGATGGTTCCATGCTCCCCACAAACTCCCAATTAGGGGCCTTGCCGGAGTTTACCGTCACATCCAGGACCAGGAATTACAGTGAGAGAAACAACTGGATACAGGGAGTGTCGAAGAAAGGATAAAAAATGAATGGGATTCAAAGAGAGAGAAGATAGCAGTTGACGTTGCATTTAATTTTTTCAAGATTGTAACTATTAGAGAAGAAAGTAAATGGAAGGGAGTTCCACAGGCGGGAAGTACGAGAAAATAAACTACTGGAGTAGAAGTGGCGGCTATATTTAACTATTTGAACGGCAAAAGGATGGGACCTAGATGCCAGTCTAGTAATACGCTTAAGTTCATGTTGTCGGGGCACCAGAATAAAAAGTTCGTCACAACAGTTGCCATGAAAATATTTGTAGAAAAGACAGAGGGAAGCCACGTCACGTCGGTGAAAATGTGTCTGAAGTCGAGATGCCAAGTCAGGACCGATTACATTGCAGATCTTTCTTTGAATTTTGTTGAGAACCTAGAGGTGCATAGCAGGAACACCCGACCAGATATGGCAAAAATATTCAATGCATGAACGAATAGTAGATTTATAAATATGCAAAATGTATTCTATCGATAAAAACTTTCTGGGCCGGTACAATGACCTAACTTTCCTAACAGTAGATGCAGCTATTGATTCAATGCAGTCATTCCACTTCAGGTCAGTTGAAAAAATGAGACCAAGGAGGCGGAGTATTTGCTCTCCAGGAGACTGGAATCAGCCACCTGATGGCGGCTATAAAATTGAGGCAAGAAATAACTGTTTTTTAATTATTTTAACGCCTCCAAAACGAAACTGTTCTCTTTCAATCGTCTGCTCGTCTGCAATATTCTTTTTGCCTTCCATCAGCGTCGTTGTGAGTTTATTGCATTGCATGGGGCAAATTGATTAAAAAGAAATGTTGCTTTTCTCCTGGATGCGCGGATGGTTTGATGATTGGCAGCTGAAAATGAGAAATTAGAGAATTTCGAATTCCAATTGGGTTCACTTATGCGAAAAATATCTTTGCGAAAGATATGAATCTATCTCGTCTCTCAAGCTATGAACTAAATAGTAGAACTTGTATCTGGAAAAATTGTTATTCGCTCCACTCCAAAAAGTGTTAATAACCAACCGCAAAAAAGTTACATTTAACTATTTAGTTAAATATAACGGTGCTTCTGTGGGGGTTGCCGCAGAATGTTGTTCCTTTGTTACATTTGAAATGAATGATCGCTTAGAGCAGTGATTCTCAACCACCGTGCCGAGGCACACTGGTATGCCGCACAATCATCTTCAGTGTGCCGTGAAATATTGCCACGGTATATATATATATATTACGGAACTGGCCACACCCTATAGTTATAATGACAAAGAGAGAGACACGTTTTTCGATTTACATCTATTCAACTTCTTACTCTGATAATTGGTCTACTCTTCGCCGTGATTCGTCTTCCTACGCTAATAAATTACAATTTTCGCCCGCTTACGTTTGCAATTCGTCTTCAGACGTCATCAGATTTTTAAACTATTTGCAACTCATCTTACAACAAACACCCTCATCGGATAATAAGATCTTCTTTTCTTTTTTCTTTATTTGCGGTTTACGTCTTCTATTCGATTTGCCACGTCATCAGATTATTAATTATTTTTCTACTCACTTCTGTTACTATAAATTATTAGATTGACAGTTTTTTTCGTAACAAGGCAGTTAACTGTATTCTTAGTGACACCGAACAACAACAGTGCTTCTGTGGGGGTTGCCGCAGAATGTTGTTCCTTTGTTACATTTGAAATGAATGATCGCTTAGAGCAGTGATTCTCAATCATCTCATCCTGATGTAAAATATAGTTGTCATTTTGGTTTCCATTTTCTCTAAATTACAGTCGTTGCTCACATGTTCGGTCCACGGTATTCTCAGCATCCTTCTGTAGAACCACCTTTCTGCTGCTTCGGGTCTCTTCTTCATCTGTAAGAATTCACTGCCATATAGAGGGACTGATATTAGGAACAATTCGAAATATATTTCGGCTTTAAATATCCTATATATTCAGGATTTAGACGATTATGGCCCGCCACAATTTCCTGTCTTTTGTACCTTTTAATAAATTTTATCTTTTTGTTACTCTCTTAAACTTTGTTTCGCAATTTGTTTACTCAAGCTCGGGACGTAAGTCATGCGTTGTTTTCCTCTGTTCTTCTTGCTTTCAATCTGTCCTGAGAGTATCAGAATTTCCAACCCGTCTTTCCTCATTATGTACCCAGAAATGTCAACTATCTCATCCTGATGTAAAATATAGTTGTCATTTTGGTTTCCATTTCTCTAAATTACCGTCGTTGCTCACATGTTCGGTTCACGGTATTCTCAGCATCCTTCTGTAGAACCACCTTTCTGCTGCTTCGGGTCTCTTCTTCATATGTGAGAATTCACTGCTACATAGGCAGACTGATATTACGGAACAGTTCAGTATTCTTCCCTAAGCCGTAAAAAGCAAATCAAATTGTTTTTCTTCCTAACTTCGTCGCAGACCTAATTTAAATTTAAAACTTGTACATTTCTTCCTGCCTAACCACATCGAGCACTTGGTATTTCACTGAACTCAGACGCTTATATTTCAAAGACATTCATAGAACCATAATTGCCCACACCCTATATAGTTATTATAGTTATAATGACAAAGACAGAGACACGTTTTTCGATTTACATCTATTCAACTTCTTACTCTGATAATTGGTCTACTCTTCGCCGTGATTCGTCTTCCTACGCTAATAAATTACAATTTTCGCCCGCTTACGTTTGCAATTCGTCTTCAGACGTCATCAGATTTTTAAACTATTTGCAACTCATCTTACAACAAACACCCTCATCGGATAATAAGATCTTCTTTTCTTTTCTTTTTTCTTTATTTGCGGTTTACGTCTTCTATTCGATTTGCCACGTCATCAGATTATTAATTATTTTTCTACTCACTTCTGTTACTATAAATTATTAGATTGACATTTTTATTTCGTAACAAGGCAGTTAACTGTATTCTTAGTGACACCGAACAACAACGGTGCTTCTGTGGGGGTTGCCGCAGAATGTTGTTCCTTTGTTACATTTGAAATGAATGGCCGCTTAGAGCAGTGATTTTCAACCACCGTGCCGAGGCACACTGGTATGCCGCACAATCATCTTCAGTGTGCCGTGAAATATTGCCACGGTATATATATATATATATATATATATGTGTGTGTGTGTGTGTGTGTGTGTGTGTGTTACGGAAATCAACGAATTGTAACGAAACTTGGTTATAAGCAACCGACAATTTGAAATGAATTGTTTGAACATAATTTTTTATTGATACTTGTATTCAAGTAGATATTCTGTTTTTAATGAAACAGTATTATATATTTATTTCTACAGTATTATATATTTATTTTCTATTATTCTATTTATTTACGATAATATTTATCGTAAATAATCAGGCCGGTAGAAATAAATATATAATACTGTTTCATTAAAAACAGAATATCTACTTGAATACAAGTATCGATAAAAAATAATGTTCAAACAATTCATTTCATATATATATATGTGTGTGTGTGTGTGTGGAAGCAGTGAAGGTACAGCGTTAGTATTTGAATAAAAAATATTAACCGTTTGTTTTTTTGTTTTGTTTTTTTTTTGGTTTTTTTTTTCAAATAATTCTTTTCACTATTTTTTATTATGTTATTTTAAATTAGTTACTGTTACATTATGCGTGATCCATTCATGGTGATGGATTCGATATTAAGAAGGAAGACAGGGACTCCGGATCTGACATGTTTTATTCATGTTCGGTCATACAGGAAGTGCCGAAACCAAGGGCCGATTATTAGCCCTTGTCTTAAGGGATCATGCTAAGGGGAACAACTTATCTACTTATCATGACAGTCACCTCTACTAATTTGTTGAAAAAAAAAGAACAGTTATAATTATGTTATTATTAAGAGGAAAGATGAAAGTATTTTTTATTATTATTATTATTATTTAAAATGCTTTAATCTTATGCTTTTCTAACAAGTTCGAAATTTCGGTTAAAACTCTTGTGTTTTTTGTTTTTTTTTTGTTTCTTTGTTTCTTTGTTTCTATTATATCTTTTTCTTTTGTTTTTTGTTTCTTTTTTTTTTTTTTTTTTTTTTTTTTGGTGTTGTTTTTTGTTCGTCAGCGGGTGACCAGATTTTTAACCTATGTTAAATGTAATATTAAGGAACTCATTTTTTTTTTTTTTTGTGCTAAAATCAAATAATGGTTCGATTTAAAAGAAACTTTCAGGACTTATTCACAAATGAATTAGATTATTTTTGAAATCATTATTTTTATAAAATCTTGTTAAAAATCATTTTTTATATCTGTTACCCACACCCGACTTCCGCGAATTAGAAATTGACTACGGTCCGCAAAGTTTACCCCTTGGTAAATCATCTATTTTTTTTTTTTTTCAACCAGTTGCCACTTTTCTGCTCGAAATGGTGAAATAAAACGATGGAATAAAAAATTTGCCATTTCTTATTTAGATAAGCTTTAAATTGCTTTTATAAACAACATATATTTAAGGATATCAGAGTTTGAAGAAAAAAACAATTTTTGATGAATTTTTACAAAAATTGCTTTTATTTTTATTTTTGAATTATAATAATATATAAAGTTTCAAAAATCTTTTAAAGTTTCCTCCAATCACTGTCTGTATTAGGTTAAGTTATTAAGTGAAGACTATATTTAATCAATAATTGAACAGCTTAATACAAATCTTCACCCACCAAGATTTCAAGATTTCACCCACCATGTTTCAAGGGTCGTTCCCCTTACGAAACGTTCACTTAGGTTTCATAAATTTATGTCAATTCTGGCCAAACATATTTAGCTTGTCAGCACATCTGGCTGTCATCAATCACTTCACACGTCAAAAAGATAAGGCCTCTGTGATTTAAATATTCTTATTCTAAATTCCATGCTATAAACAAGCCATCTTCTTCTTCTTCTATGTGCCGTGTCCTTTCAGGATGTAGGCAATCATGGCCTTCCATGTCTCCCTGTCCTTGGTGGTTCTAAGCACGCTTTCTTCTCTTACACCACGCAAGTCCAGTTCTGCCATTCACCTGCTCAGGCCTTCAAATATGTTGTACGCTGTTTTCCCCTGTCTCTCTTTCCCTTTATCTGCCCTGTTAGTATCAGATTCACCAAGCCAGCCTTTCTCATTGCTTATCCCAGGGACTTAAGCTATCTCTTCTTGATGGTTAGTATTAATTTCCTTGTCGTTTCCATCCTTTCCAAAACCTTGCTCGATCCATCATATCCGCAGCATCCTCCTGTAGAACCACATTTCAGCTGTTTCAAGTTTTTCCTTCATCTTTGATGATATTGTTCAGCATTCACTGCCATATTGAAGAACTGACATCACATAACAATCCCGTACTCTTTTCTTTATTTCTAGCGAAATTTTCCTGTCTCTTAGTACACTACTCAGCTTCTGGAACGCGTCCTTTACCATGCTAATTCGCCTTCGGATCTCTGTGTCGCACTTTCCATCTTCTGTTAGAACACTTTACAGGTATTTAGATTTTGGTACCTACTTGATTTTAGTATCCCCCACCAGTATTTGGCATTTTGGGCTGCTCTTTTTGCTGATGACCATGCATTTGTAGTCTTTTTTGTCACTTTCTTCTGTTACCTTCTGTATGACGTCTTGTAGTTTCCTTTCCGTGTCTGCTATCAGCACTGTATCTTCTGCGTATCTTATGTTATTCAAATTGTGGCCTCCGACGGCGAATCCTGGCTTGTTTATAATCAGATTAATTTAACTTTAAATTTGCTAATTTTTCAAAACTAATGTGGCCCAGATGTAGATTTTATTTTTACAAAATTTTTAAAACCGAGAATCAACAAATCTGTCAATCTGTAGAAATGGACGAAAAAATGATGACTTTTGAAAACTCTAAAAAAAAGTTGAGATTCCAATCAATATAATTTCTATTTGAAGTATACCAGAGTATTTTGCTCACTGTAAATAGTAAATTTAATTATTTAGCTTTCAATTAAAGTTAAAATGACAGCTTCAGGAAAGTTTTTTATTTCTAAAAGTTCACTTTAAAACTTAGGCATCGAAAATGAATAGAGATACCCATTTTAAATACTTTTTTTAATATTCATGTTTTTAAAGCATTTTTTACTTGTTTGATAACCATTTAATTATTTCTAGAGATCGAGGGCTCAAAATGAAATATTTGACTGTAGCCAGTGATACATTTTGGATTTTAATACAAAAAGAATATCCCGCGTTATCTAAAATGGGTTTTTCCAGTTTTATTGCAATTGTCTTATTTGTGTGGATTCGGTTTCTCGGCTCTAAATAGCATAAAAAAAAAGAAACAAGAAATACTACACTCAACGGAAGGTCAGAAATGAAGGTCTGCTATTCACCCATTTGACCAAACATTGAAGAAATCGTGAAAAAACAACAGGCACTGATTTCACAGCTGACCAAATAGTTAAATAGAAACATTCGAAATAAAGTAAATTCATATTTGTGTGCGTGCTTTTTATGTTTTCATTTTGTAACATTTAAATGTATATCATTTAAAAATTTTAAGTGTACTGTGATATTTTCATTAGCTCCTAGGTGTGCTGTTGCTTAAAAAGGTTGAGAAACACTGGCTTAGAGAATATTATTTTGATAGGTTTATTTTCTATTTGACACAAATTAAAAACAACAGTTACGTCGCTTTAATTTTGATGGTCACATTTTTCCAAATTACGTATATAATCCTTGTCAGGAAAAGGAAACTCCGTCAGAAATACAAACTTGTATTCTTTTTGAGATGCTGGGTACAGAAGGCGCTTATCTTCCTTTGGTCAAGGTAAATCACGTGAGTCAGATGACAGCCGTTTTGTGACGTCACTCCAGATAGTGACCAAAGCGCTAGTCATTTTACAGGTGGACAGCAACCAAACGAGAAGGTTATTTTCTTTTCAACTTAAATCTGCCTACACCAGCATCTTGCAGCAACATAGTGCCGTATCCCATTAGGAGAAGCAGCTTACAATCATATGGTGCCATTCCGTTGGAACATAAATGAATCCGGCCACATCACGTTAGGATAAGCAGCTTACAATCACATGGTGCCGTCCCATTTGAACATAAATCAATCCGGCCACATCACATTAGAATAAGCAGCTTACAATCACATGGTGCCGTCCCATTTGAACATAAATCAATCCGGCCACATCACATTAGAATAAGCAGCTTACAACACATGGTGCGTCCCGTTGGAACATAAATGAATCCGGCCACATCACGTTAGGATAAGCAGCTTACAATCAGATGGTGCCGTCCCGTTGAAACATAAATGAATCCGGCCACATCACGTTAGGATAAGCAGCTTACAATCAGATGGTGCCGTCCCATTTGAACATAAATCAATCCGGCCATATCCCGTTGGGACATAGATGAATCTGACCCGTCATTACAGTTGTTTTTCTAGATCAAATGCATCTTCAAACTATATGTAAGACCTTTCCTTTTGTTCCCCCTTATACTTGCGGCAGATATATGTCAGATGTATTTCTCTCCGTGTGAACACTTATATATATATATATATATATATATATATATATATATATATACATATATATATATATATATATATAAGAAAAATTAAGGCAGACATGTTATTTCATGGTGAATCGGTAGTATAGGCCTATTTCAGGCGAACCATCATCAGCTTCCGTCTTTATTTTAAAAGGATTTTACACAAATATATAATTTTGTGTATATATATATATATATATATATATATATATATATATATATATATGTGTATGACATATTATTTAAAACTCTCTGAGAATAAGCGTTTTTTATTTTCCTTTCAGCCATTCCGTTTCGTCCTGTCCGTGAACTTCGGTGTTGCTATGTCATTGATATGACAATGCCAGCTAACGGGAGAAAAGCTTTGGTAGCTTGGAAAAGAGAAGGTTTATTTACCCAGCCTCACACATTGAAGCGAGTTGAGATACAAGGTCGTTTTTAATGTCAGGGACCTGAGTGCGTACGCTTGTACTTCTTGTCAAAATTTACCCACCCCCGACGTTCGCGGTAACTGGGTACTTAGCTTACCTTATCTGGTCGTCCCCTAGCCAATCCTACACACACGCTAGGTGGTGGGTGAGTATTTTACTGAGCTTGAGAGTGAGGGAACGAAAAAGAGAGAGACTCCTTTGTAGTAGGCAGTAATCGTCCTGATTAGTTCTTTAGTGGCTAGTGGAGTGGACTAGCCTAGTCAGCTTTTCTCGAAACCTTGTTTTTCCTGGGTTTATATTGAGATTAACAAATTGTCGGACGTGCATTTGGAATTGTTCTTTGATGTTTTCGCTTATCTATGAATCTAGTTTCAGAAACGAAGTAAGTTGACTGACCTTTTCTTAAGAATGTTGGTGTTAATATTAAGGAAGCGTTCAGGAGATACTTTTCAGGGGACTTAGGAAATATTGTTTTTATTTTATTTATTCAAGTTTGCCAACTACTATACTTCTTCTGGCAGCTCGACTCCAGCCACTTTCTCACCAACGGGATATGGCTTGGCCCTCTGTTTCTTCTACAAATATTTTAATGGCTTCCTCTCCGACGTGCTTAGCTCCTTGGTGCCCCCTTTACAAAACTCTACACGAGAAACAAGACTGGCAACAAGGTGCCACCCTTTTCCAGTCAAAACAACCAAATGCAGCCGACACTTCTCCATTAGCTTCTTTTCTTGCACTTCCCTCCTGTGGAACTCCCTTTCATATACTTGCTTCCCTGGTAGCTACAATCTTCAAGAGTATAAATGCAAAGTCAATTGACATCTCTTATCCCCTTGACTTCCATTCTTTACTTATTCGTTTCCCAACACTCCCTGCATCTCGTTCTTCTCCCTTTTCACTCTACTCTTATGCAACTCTCTTCACACCAGTATTCTCATCCTGCTCTTACTCTTTCTTCTTGTAAGCGGTTCCTCTTTCTCTTCGCTCAATTCCTATGTAACCCTTCATTCTCCTCTTATGTAGCTCCTGCACACAAGTGGCATTACTACCTTGCTTGGGGTTATAACGTTTAAAAAAAAACCCGCTCCGCTGAATCAAACTCTCCTGAATTCCTCTCACATCAGCTCCTCCCTCGTCCGGGTCATCTACACTCTGCCTAGCATTCCTCTTAAACTTTCCCTTATTTCTTCAAGCCATTTCAGTATTCTCTCTTCTATTTTGCCCTACTTTCACCCATGCCGACCGATCAGTTGCAGTTTCTTCACAGTCCCTTTCCGATATGTTAATCTTTTTCAAGATTGCTTTCAGGCAATCCTCGAATCTTATAAATTTAAGCTTACGACGTGGACTCTTCCCATCCCTCAGATCACCGTACAGAAGCGGTTTTGGTGACACATCCATCAAAGATCAGGCTGAAAAATGATCGACTTATCCCTCCGTCAATGACATCTTTCAAATACTTCACCATCACTTCCATGCATTTTCCAACGCAAGCCCAAGCAATTACAGATACAATATTGGTGAAAGTGCTCCAGTTGCTTTCAGATGTTTTCGGTTGTGGTGCAATGGCTATTGGCTCGGAATGAAAAATCGGAGAACCGAGTTCGAATTCAAGTTGAATTCGTTGCATTCACTTATACGCAAATACCTTTTGAAAATATATGAATCGATCTATTCTCTCTCCAGCCATGGGTTAAATAGCAGATCAGATTGGGTTCTATAGCCTTGGTTGGCAACCAGTCTACAGCAGAAAGAAATGGCAACCTACTGCAGAAAAATATTCTACCGAGTCAGACATGGATCGCCCAAGTGTGTATCACGTATTAATGACTGAGCCAAGTCTCACAAGCGAACAAAACACATATAAAACTTCACTTTACTATAACCAGAAATATAACGTTGTGTTCAAAGGCGAAAGGATCATCGACTTTGATGATTATCAAAGAGATTAGATCTGTAGATCTGATGGTTGTCGATTTGTGAATGAGTACGACCATCGCTGACGACCATTAACATGAGACCCACAATAACTCTTGAAGTCAGCAATCGATTACCAAGATTTATTCACAGACAACAGTGTAGGCCATTAATGATTGAAGAGTTTGTGCATCCTAGATTTGCTGCTCATAGATTTTCAAGTGATTAGTCCATATTGACTGGAATACGACTTACCTCAGTTTGTGCAGATCGTTGTTAGCCTAACAAGCTGAGTAGTTACAGCTGGATTTCACTGTGTGGGGGGTTTCATCAGACTGTCAAGGATTACTTGGAATAAAAAGATACAATTGCATTTGGAACATGCACATTGTGGGATACTTTCATCAATGACTTGTCCCTTTCTGGTCAACCGTTTGTTACTGATCCTTGAAAGTGTAGGTTGTTGAAAAATATCCACCCCTTCCTGAGCGTTAGATTTCAACTTGGCTCTATTGAGAGAATTGGCTTTCAAATTTTGATTATCGATGATGCATACCTTAAGTCCTTCCATCCTGAAAGTGTTTCTTTGGTTTATGCTGAGGTAGTTTCCCTTGGTAACTTTAACCATACAAAATTTATTTAAATATCAAGTTGTCCTGCATTTATATGACACGACCCGCACGACAAAGTTTTCAACAATATATATATATATATATATAATGGATTCTCCCGTCGCGTTCAACGTATGAGGGTCCAACCTTTTTCCAGCAAGATAACCACACAGAGATTTGTTTATAGTGGTGAAGGCATTGTGTAGTACCATCCACACTTCTTGGAACTGCTGATAACAAACAATTGGTGCAGATGACTGCCACAAATCGCACGAACAGCAGACCTCAATTATTTAACCCATAATTGGAGGGAACGAACGGATTAATACCTTTCCCAAGGGTACCAGTGCGCAAGTGAATGCAGCGTGCTCGACTGAAATTGGAACTCGGCTCACCGATTTCCCCCTCCAAGCCGACATCCACCGCACCCCAGCGCACATCCGTGAGTGCTAACAGCACCTGGTATTCTCAAGTGGTCACCCACCTAAGTACTGACCAGGCTCAACTTCGGTGATCGAGCGGGGACCGGTGTATCCAACGTGACATGACCGTTTATATATATATATATATATATATATATATATATATATATATATATATGTTATTGCTATTTATAATGAAAACATTTTTCACCGATACACAAGAGCTGTCGTATTTCGATATCATCAACAGTACCTCATCGGCTGATTTACGGTTACAACACTTAAGGAATGATATATTGAAATTTAAAACAAAATATTACCTTATCCAGACAATTAAGGGGGGAATAAATGGAGTTCTATTGGTTTATCAAGTCTAACCTTCTAGAACTCCATCTACTGCCTCCTTAATTTTATGGATAACGTAATATTTGGTTCTAAATTTTAATGTATCAATTCCTAACTACTCTTTTAACCGTAAATCGACGATTGAGGTACTATTGATACTACCGAAACACGACAGCTCTTGTGTAGCGATGAAAACATTTTTATTACAAAATACCAATAATATATATATATTTATAAAATTTTAGGCTGGTTCTTCAGAACAAAACAAGGACAAAAGTTCATATAAGCATATGTCTGCAAATACTTCGTTTTTTGTGTTTAAAGAAAATTTACGGTAGATAGCGTTGTATTGCCATTTAGACTAGGTTACATTTGAAATTCGTGTACATGTGTGGCTTGTCTGCCTTGAACGTTTAATGTAAAACAATTTTATATTGTCCCGAGCCCGCCGCCAAAGTCTGTAAAAGTATTTTTTGATTTTTTCTTGGATTGTACATCTAACAACGTCTCCCATAAACTTTAAACTTAATAACTAAAAAACGACAGATTTACGGGCATATAGACTTTTGCCCTTGTTTTGGTGGAAAGAATCCGCCCCAATGATTGTAAAGGTTTTTTTTATACACCCTATATATATATATATATATATATATATATATATATATATATATAATGACTTATTACCACAGAATTTTTTAATAAAACCCTTTCGGCCAACAGTATTTTTTACGTAACTGAAATCCATCTGTACAAAAGTACACAAACTGTGCCAGTGCAAACAAAGAGAACTTTTGACGTTCCCTCTTTCTGCACAATGGGCCGTAAATCAATATATATATATATATATATATATATATATATATATATATATTCTGTTGAAGCGTTTTTGTATATAATTCGTGGATTACTTTTTACCAATAAGTTATTTTTTTAATCGAGTTTCAACTGTGCTCTACTTTTTCAGTTTGCCTTTATAATTTAAGATCGTGTTGTTGTGTTAATTTCCATTGCCTACGGCACCCTCCGATGAAGTGTTGGCCGAAAGGATCCTCAGGGTTTTGTTATTAAAAAATTTTTAAAAAAATATTTCCTCTTCAAAACACACACACACACACACACACACACACACACACACACACATATATATATATATATATATACTCATAGGATTGCATCGGCCGATATATATATATATATATATATATATATATATATACTCATAGGATTGCATCGGCCGATATATATATATATATATATATATATATATATACTCATAGGATTGCATCGGCCGATATATATATATATATATAGTTTGTGTGTGTGTGTGCGTATGTGTGTGTGTGTGTGTGTGTGTGTGTGTGCGCGCGCGAAAGAGAGAGAGAGACTAAATCAATGCTGTTCGCTTGCTTTTATGACTGCTAATACGTGCGAACGTGTGTGTGTGTTTTGATCGAAAAACAGTAAACTTAAACACCGTTAGCAGAAAATCATTTTTATCCTGCCATTGAATCGGAACTGTTATTTTCACAGAAACGAGATCTTCCTGTGTTTGTGCAAACGGCAACGGGCAATTTTCCAGGGAAAAAGGTTAATCGATAACGTGTCTGAAGTCCGGTTACATCGGAAAGAAAAGCCGGCGCTAGACAGTTCACACATTGACAGAGCTTTTTGCCAATTCAACCGACTCAGAAGGAAATGTTTCTGCACTAACTTTGAACTCCTTACGTTGGGCTTTGATTAAACAGAATGTGAGATATTTATTAGGCTTACCTTACACTTGTCTATGACAAAGTGAAAGTGCTTAAAATCGGGATAATATTTCAACTGGAAAGGACCTGTTTGCCTTCAATATCAGCATTAAGTTTTCCAAGAGTTTGAAAGCGACCTCTGATGTAAGTAGAAAATAACCATTGAACACAGCTACAAAGCAAGCTTCTTATTTAATTCATCCCATGATAGAGGCAGAAAATGGCGGGTGACTATTACCATGGTTACTTATATGGGAACGTAAAACTGTAGTGAACGAAACAAATTCTCGATTTAAACATTCAAATGCTAAACATTGACTCGTTGGTTTTCGTAGAAATAAATTAATTTCCCCGAATTTGCGAACTTTGCTTAACACACACAAAATTCGCGAAATTTTACACCTCGATGCGAAATGTTTGTTGTTTAATGGAAAGGCCAGAATCACATCCGGGAGTGAATTCCTAAACGAAATAAAAGACGAGCAAGCTCGACCGTTGTCAGAGAGTTAAGAGACGATCGTAATTAACACGTACCCATGACAAACGTCAAGCGATCGTTGTTATTATTATATTATAACTGTTTCTGTCTTTCTCTCTCGCCTCTCATTTCTCATCTCCTTCCTCTTCATCGTACTGGCTAATCGAATGGAACCCTTTAAGACTGAGCGAATACTTCAAAAACACTCCTACCAACAAACGCTCATACATACATACATACTACGAACTCTTGATACCCTTAGCTCTTTACTTTTTATTAATGAACTTCTACCAATTCATGTTATTCTTTATCAGTAATAAATTTCTCTTTAAACATGCAAAAAGTATACTTTTATTCTTCCACAAATCCACACATTCCAATCTCCAACCTTCTGATGATAGCGAATAATCCTAAGTTGTAAGGAGTTCGGTTATGTATGACACAAGACCAATTCAATAAACATTAATCATCTCTATATAGCTTCAAAACACAAAAACCTAATTTTACAAATCCCAACTGCTGTCAAAGTCACAAGACTTTTGTCATCTTTGAAAGATAGCATTTACCGTTTAAATAGTTAAATTTAACCGACTCTTTTACTCTAAAGGTTTCTTTTCACGCACATCCCGCCTGTGGAACTTCCATCCATTTACTTGCTTCTTTGATAGCTTCAATCTTCCAAAATTTAAATGCAACATCTTCTATCCCCTTAAATCCCATCCATCTTTTATCCTTTCTTTAAGACCCCCTGTACTCAGTCCTTTCTCTCACTGTAGCCCCCTGCACACTAGTAGCGGTTCCGCCTTGCTTGGAGAGGACATGACTACAGCCTAACAAAACAAATAACGGTAGCCTAGCCTCGCTATGCTTTGAAAGCTTATTCAGTAATAACGCAAATAAACTAGACATCTCTACAGAGCGTATATAATCGTCCCCTTTTCCCACCTCATAATGTATCTTCTTTTATGTACCGTCCGTCTTCAGGACGTGATCATGACCCTCTACATCTTCCTGTTCATCGTAGCTCATAATAACTTTTATCTTGTCATTTCTCCCAAATCCATTTATGTCCATCAAATATATCAGACGCTATTTTCCCCGTGTCTTTCCTTCTATTCGCCCTGTGAGTATCAAATTCTCCAAGCCCTCCTTCCTCACTACGTGTCCCAGCTCTCTCTTCCTGTTGTTAAGTATAAATGTCCTTTTCGTTTCCATTCTCTCCAAAACCTTGTCGTTGTTCACATGGTCGGTCCATGGTATCCACTTGGAGAATCACATTTCTGTGCTGCAAATTTATATATAATCCTATGTCTATAGCACAACTCGAAGTTTCATGCCCTATGTAATCATCAGGTGCATGTCATGAACTGACAGTTCTGGGATTTCCATTTTTGGTTCCCGCGTTGTTCATGATAGTTATATATTATAATGCTGGGATGATATTTTTTTAAATTTTATAATTTATATTGAATTAAAACTTAAACATGAAACTGAAAAGTAAAATCTCAGAAGTTGAATAGGTGGAATATTTTTAGAGCAGGGGTTATACTTTTTGTGCCTCTGGGTCAAAAGTGTTGACTTGTTTTTATTTTAGCGGAGAACAAAAGAAATTAATAATAATGTAAAATATTTTACCTATTAGTTCAACTTCAAAGATTTTAATTTTCAATTTCATGTTTAAGTTTTAATTCAAATTATATAATTAAAAATAGCATCCCAGTATATATATATATATATATATATATATATATATAGATAACTACCATGAACAATACAAGAACCAAAATTAAAATCCCAGAACTGTCAGTTCATAACATGCACCTGATGATTGCATAGTGCATGAAACTCCGAGTTGTGGTACAGACGTAGGATAATATGTATATTTATTAATACATACTTAACAGCTATTAGATTATATCGAACACTGTTTTATTATCACCAGAAAAATGTGTGTGTGTCAAAACGAAAGACACACTCCCTTCATTATAAATAACCCCAACCAACCCCACAACAACAACGAACCAAATATAAACAGAGGATGATTCCAACTTGTATATAAGTCGGCTATTCGTTTTCCAGGCACACATATCTGTTAAGGCAGCTAACCAATACATGTCGCAGACGCCTCTTAAGAGATGGATGGGAATCAAGGAGATAAAAGATGGCAACTGACACTGCACTTACAGAAGGGAGTTTCAAAGGTGAGAAGTGCAAGAAAAGAAACTGATGGAGTAGAAGAGGCAGTTACATTTGACCATTTTTACTGTAAAAGGATGGGACCTAATAGCCAATATATTATTCTTTTGCCTTGCATTACATATGCTAACCATTATTGTAATAGTTGCTGTTGGAAGTGCTCAAATGATAACTTATTTGGTAAAACCTTGCCAATCTATAGCGTCTGATGAAGGACCATACTAGATTTATAGGATTAAATCGTTTTAAATCATTTTTATTAATTGATCTGAGAAAACAGTTGTATATAGATGATATTTCAACATTTCTGAATGAGTTGGATCTGCCAAAGCCATTTAAGGACATGAGCTGAAATCAAGATCTGCTGAGGCCATTTAAGGACACGGCTAAAGTTTTCAGGTCACTATTTTGGTTTTGTTGCATCTTACAGTATAAAAATACCCCAAGTATAACCTTCCATGTTCAGTTTATTTATTTCTCTTACTAAATCTGTTGAAAGTTAGTGAAAAGAAAAAGAAAATAACATATCAAAAATGAAAACAGTACAAGACTAAATATAAGTAAAAAATTTCATGAAAGATAACATTGTGAAACATTTAGGTGTTTATAGCAAGTATCGTGAAGCTTGTATTTATTGATAAAAATGTTTATATATATATATATATATATATATATATATATATATATATATATATATAAATTAGAAAGCTTATTAGATATAAAGCAAATCTATTGTGCCTAAAAAATTATTTACTAAAATTCAATGCATTTAAAGATTAGCAAATGTTTTCAAAAAGTGTTCAATGCCAGATAAAGAACAACAGTAATCTAAATAATGCAAAGTTCAAGACTTATCTTAAGATCAATTTTATGTTATGCAGATACACTGCTCATCAGGATTAGCTAAATCTATTGAATTCATTGGCAGATATGACATTTATATACATTGTGTAAGGAATGCTAGTCAGGTTCAAAATTCATTTCAATTTAGTTTTAAACTAAAACATTTTATCATGTGACATTTAAATTTAAAAAGCCTAACAAAAACATAACATTAAAATTGCTGGATTTTTATAAAAAAAAGTTTATATTTATATTTTCACAGCTGTGAAAGGTATTTATATAAAAAAAACAAATGAACACTGCAAATACACCATCAATCTTAATTCAAAATATTAAGACTCGTAAAACATTGTAATATTTAAAATTATTGATTATTTTTTTTTAAATTTATATCTCCCACATAATGATAAGACATTAACTAAATTAAGATATCCTTGTCATTAATGTCTTACCATTACGTTAGAGGTATTTCTGGGAGAGTATATGTGGGAGGTATTTATGCCACACCTTGTATATTTTTATAACAAAAATACATAAATTCTGTCTGAATTTCTTGGATGAGGAGTTATCATTTATACTATTTACTGTCCTCATCTTTGCTGTTTTTCACACATTTTAGTTGCTGTGCCTTCCTGTCTTCATCTGGTACCTATTGATTAAAATAAACTACAGTGAATTCTGAACTGAACACTTTATTTAATCTGCTAGACAAGAAGTTCCCAAACCGCAGTACAAGTACCCCTAATGGTACATTCGTACTCTTTAGCAGATAAATTTGACTCCAAGAGAGTAACCATGACTGTACAATATTCTTCATCCAGATTACATAACATTTTTTTTCTTTCAGTTTCTCCATTTAAGTAAGCAAAACTTTTAATTAAATCATATCAAAAGCAGGGGGAATTTTCACTATTATGAAACTTCCCACTATCATAATCTGTACCTATCAGTCAGTTAAGTGCCATACATGATACATGCTTGGGCGATCATGTCTTGAAAGAGACATGACTGACTGGGTGGAAGATTATCCCGCAGCAGGCTGCCATTAGTTTCTGCAGTAGACTGTTTGCCGACCAAGTCTATAGAACCCAATCTGTCCCCTTATTTAACCCATATCTGGCAGGAAGAAATGGATTAATATCTTTCCCAAGGATATTTGCGCGGAAGTAAATGTAACGAATTCAACTGGAATTCAAACTCAGCTCTCCAATTTCTCATTCCTACGTAATATCCAACACACACCCTACCCATACCATCTGAAAGATCAGTTATAGAACACGTAAGCTAACTAGAGACCATGACCGCACACTGGCCTGAGTCAGAATCACTCAGTTTTGACACTAACACCTTGTAATAAAGGTCTAATAATGTTACTCATTGCCAGCACTGTTGCCATGGATTTGTTGTAAGTAGGATTTGCCTAAATAGTTTATTACTCATAAAAAAAAGTTTTTTCCCCTTCATTCTCAATTTTTAGGGACATACCGGAATCTATAAAAATGCCAAGGAGTAGAGAAGAAGAAAAATATTGGGAAGCCTTGTGTTAGACTGTTCTCATTCCAATACCAGCTGTTTTTCCTTTGGCCTTCATAAAAGGTGTATATCAATCTGGGTAATCTATAGGGAATTCAAAACTGAACCCTTTATTTAATCTACAGAGATAGACTGTTCTCCTTCCACAGCCCCATCTTTAGGGATATCTAGTTTTTATTTTTACGATAGTTCAGTTATTAACTTTTTTCCACTGAAACAAGTAAACACTGCCTGGCTCAGGAATTGAACTCAAAATCATCATGTCACCAAATTCACAAACCAATGCCACTAGGCCATTGTCCTGTCAATGCTATTCATGAAACAAGGTGAGCAATAACTTAAGTAGAAAAAATTAGAATTAGACAAGATATTCCTAAACATGGGTAGCGGAACAAGAACAATCTAACCCTATAGATTAAATAAAGGGTTTAACTTAGAATTCCTTGTAGGCTACATGGATCGATATATACCTGATGAAAGCCAAAGGGCAAAATAGCTGAAACATTGCCAATAACAAGAATTAAGACAATATTCTGGATGACAAAGTAAATAAAAATACATATTTATTTTTTTTTTAAATATTTGAGTAAATAATCGGTAATTTTAAATATTATGATCATGCGATTTTTAACAAATAAAACCTTTTGTCATACTTCTTTGTCCTAAAATTGTTCTTGATATATAAAAAAATTCTATTAAATTTTCCCAAAATCCTGTTTATAAATGCACAATTTCTTTCAAATTTTTTAAATTTCAGATTGCCGTGTTTAAACAAAAATAAAATTTATCATTTTCATAACATTAGAAATGGAAGGAGCCACAAAATTCTCAATCAAATTCTTTAAATTTGTTTTATTTAATTTTTTTAATAGGTTTTTTTAATTGTTTTATTTTTTGTCTCTATTTCGTGTTTATTTTTCCCAGCAGAATCGATCAACATCCCAGATGAATTCATCCAATGGAAATATTTTAACAAAAGGAAACAAAAGCCAATTCCATATTTCAAGCTGGAATTTTGTGAATCCAAAAATTGCACTTTATTTCGTTCCAAGCAGAGTAACTTCCACTGCATTCTTTTTTGGTTCCAAGGAATCACTTCTTTTTCTTGTTTTTTAATAGATTAGGTGCCGCTAATTTCACTTTGCCAGGAATGTTTCGAGAGATATCACTGTCCTATGAAAAAAAAGTAGTAAAAACATTAGAACAGAGTATATAAAAATATATATATATATATATATATATATATATATATATATATATCATTTTCATGTTTCAGAACAATATTGTTTTTCTTCAGGTGCTATTTTAAAAATAAATGGTGAAAACTATTTTTTTAGAAAATATATGATTAATTCATGGTTATTTAGAAAATTAAGGAGGGGTGGTTGGATGAAGTTAATATGATTGTGGGTGTGTCTGTATTACTCAATCAAAACCAATATCTCAGGCATGGGGCAGCCAGTCCACACCTCAAATCAAAGAAGGGGAGTGGTCTGGAGAAGCAGCATACTGGGAGAGATCCAGGTAATAGCTGATCATTTGTCGACAAGTGTCAGATTTAGATACATAGATGATTAAAAGATCATGTAATATTTTGCAAATTTTACTTAACAATAGACTCCTGAGAGATGATTGTCATACACACATTTCAGGTGATGTCCTCCAGCTTTCTTCTGGTACTACTTGTTGAACACAGTAACTTTAATGGAAATTTGAACTGAACTTTTTACTCAATCCTTAAGAGTAGATTGAATAAAGGGTACAGTGAGACCTATAAATAGTGTGAATGTTTCTGTTTCAACATTTTGTGGATCATATCTTTTACCAAAAATCTTTACTACCACTTTATTTCGTTTAATACTTATCAGTGTCCACAACAAAAATACATATTTTCCTTTATTTAACTTTCAACACATTCTATTATCCTCAAGTATGGGTTAAAATGTTATTCTAAATATTTTCAAAAATAGTTAACTTAATTTTCTTCCAAAACTTCTGAAAATCAAACCTTTTCTAATAGGCCTCCTATTCTGGCTCTCAGCCGCACCATGAATAGGCATGGATTATAGTATCCCATGGTAGATAGTCAATTCTTCTTTGATGTGTTAACCCCTTCCCTCTGGCATAAACATGTATATACGTTTTTACCGAAAGTGTCTTTTTCATATACAGATGAAAAAATACGCCCAAAATACAATGTTCAAAAACCAGACATGGACGTATTTATACATCGATTATGATTCAATTTATGCTCTTCTGAGCTTTCAACGAGTCCAATTGTCAACATATACATCTGGTAGAGGTGTGTAGAAAACCAAGTAGAGGACATTTTGAACATTTATCATGGGTTGCTGTGTTGAGGTACAATGATGGTCTTCTGGACATGTTTAAATGAACATTTTTCCTTGTTTAGGCATCCAGAATCCACTCCCAAAGTTTGTAAAAGTACCATAAACCTTAAACTTAATAACTCAAAAAGAAAGGATTTGTGGACATATGTTAACATGGACTTTTGTCCTAGTTTTTGGTGTAAAGAACCTGCACACCAAATTTGTAAAAGTATTTTTGATACACTATATTAGTCATCCACATACAAGCCTGTTTCGCTGTATCACAGCTCTTCAGTATGGCTAGACACATCCACTTGATTCTGGCCGGGATCGAAACTCGACCAATTTGGTGTCAGTCAGAGTTGCTACTCCCTAAGCCATAGGAGCATGGAGTCCAAGAAGGAAAATTTTAACGTGTTGTATATAAGCAGTGTATACACACGCCAGTCACCAAAAGAACTCAATTCATTTCTGAAGAGTCCTTAAGGAAATCATATGACAAAGAGAAAAAGTGAAATGTTTACTTGTAATCTTTCAGTGCTTCAGACTAAATTTGTTGTTGGTACAACTGCACATGTGCACAGTAAAAAGGTGCTAGGAAATTTTCTTTTTTTTTTTATTTATTTATTTATTTATCTAGCTACGTTCATTAAGAGTCTTTTTCTTTCCATCACTTTTGAAAGTAGATATTCCAAACTGTGATATCAGAAGACCTTCCAGAAATGTTGAAATGCTTAAAGGCCAGGGCGCAAATTTTGTAAAATCGTAAATATTGTGTCAGAAATTCATTTAGCATATGAAAAATTCCATATTGTGGTAGCCTGACTTTATTCGAACGATACTTCACTATATTCATATCTATTAATCCTTTTAACTCTGTAGAAAAAAAACAAGCGTTCTTTTTTCATCCCTTTTTCTATATATTTGAATTTATCTAAATCAGACTCAGTGATTTACACTAAGCTAATTTTCTGCAATCAGTGTGACCCATTACATTGTTGTTTTTTTTTTTAATTATGCAGGCCTTTTCTCAAATATTTTTCTCATATTTATTCACACTTAGTAACCCCTTAAATTGTAGTTGTTTTATTGTCATGCTTGGGATGAAACAAATAAAAACAAATTTATTCAAAAGTCAAAATAGTAATGTACAATAAACCTAACAATTCCAAGTCAATATTAATATTAGTAGTAATATTATATCTTGAGTGCAATCACATGGTATGTAATCATTTGTTATTAAAATGTTCCATTTCATAGTTTAAAAACAGGATGACAAGTAATATATTTTAATGATAGAGAGAAAAAGTAAGAGATACAATAGTTGAAATATAACTGATACAATCACAATGAGGATAAAGTTCAATTAAATTAATATATAATAATGATGATTCCTCATCCCACCAGAAGATTACAAAAAACACATGAAAATTGCAGCAGGTTGAAATATTGTAACTATAACAACCAGTAAGAACATAAATCCAAATAGATCAATCTCCCACTTTTCATATATATATATATATATATATATATATATATATATATATATATATATTATGGAAATTAATGAATTTTAACAAAACTTGGTTATAAACAACCCACAATTTGAAATTAATTTCTTGAACATTATTTTTTATTGATACTCGTATTTAAGTAGATATTCTGTTTTTAATTAAACCGTATTATATATTTATATCTGCTATAACGTTTAATTAAAAACAGAATATCTACTTAAATACTAGTATCGATAAAAAATAATGTTTTAAACAATTCATTTCAAATTGTCGGTTGTTTATAACCAAGTTTCGTTAAAATTCACTAATTTCCATAACATGTTTACATTTGTTGACATTACAATACATTTCAGAGCAGATATGGTTGTTGCGATGAATCAAAAATTGTGTTATATAGGCTTGATTAAAACCTCATTTAGACTGGAGGCCATTCGTGGTCGAGCGGTCTAAGACGCTGCCAGATCAATAGATAGGGATCGCAGGTTCGAATCCTGCCAAATGGCACACATTTTCGTAATAGCAATTTATCGTAAATAATCAGGCCAGTAGATATAAATATATAATACTGTTTCATTAAAAACAGAATATCTACTTAAATACGAGTATTGATAAAAAAATAATGTTCAAACAATTCATTTCATATATATATATATATATATATATATATATATATATATATATATATATTCTTGCTTTGTAATGCACTAACATATCAAGCTAAATTTTAGGCTTCCTTTTCTCATATTTGATGAAAGACCACTTCACTTTCTAGATAACAAATTTTAAAAATAAAAATAACTTATATTAACCTGCAAAGAGAAAAATATATTCCCAGCATTAAAATATTGTTATATGGCTATCAACACTCTAGAGCGGACCTGCACAAAATATGGCCCTTAGACTGTATGTGACCCTTGTGTCTACACTGTATGGCTTGCAAGTGGTTTTGAAAACAGTAACTTTTTCATTAGAATCAATTCAATGACTTATACAAAAAATTTTGTATAGAGTAAGTCAGACTTAATTCAGCCAATACTTCACCATCTCTCTATAGAAAATAAAAAAAGACAGAATTTTCTCATCATCCCTCTGTTTCTTACGCAGTAATTTATTTTTGGCCTGGGGTTAATTTTCTGCAATCAATGGGGCCATTTTAATTATGCAGTCCTGCAAAATATTCATTTTCTAAGAAATTAGTTGATTTATTTTTCTGACAGAAAAGTTAAAAAAAAAAAAAGTAAGTACTGAAAGACACTTCAAGGATGGGGTAGGGTGCAACAGTCACCTGAAGAGGGCAAAAGAATATATTGGCTGAAATCAAGCTAGAGACCTAAACAGTTCATGTAACTTCATAATTTTAAACAATAACAAAACAAAAAATAAAAAAGTACTCACTTTTAGGATTTTTATCAAATCCTTTTCTCGACTTGACGCACTTTTGTCATGAAGAAAATTTGCAATAGCTGTTTTAGCAGCTGAAAAAGAAATTATTTAAAAAAATGTCATTTAGATAGGATCTATTGGGTTGTCAGAAAAGTGCATGCTGAATTTTAAGGAAAATTAAAACACAAAACAAAATTATGCCATTAAATATTTATTCAACTAAATATGAACCATTTTGTTGCACAACTTTTCTCCATTTTTCCTTCAACTTAGAATTTTGTCTTCCCAGAACTTTGGTTGTTTCTCAGAAAAGAAACCATTAAGGTGTTTTTATATATCACATTTTGCAAGGACCTAAATAAACGAAAACCCGAAAGAGCAATAACTGGTGAATGAGCCGGATGGATTAATGTTAATGCTTCCAAAACAAAGCTGCTATCCTTTAACCCTCAGAGACAACCGCTTCTATCCTCCATCAAAATGGATCAGGCTAGTCTACCTGAAAGCAAAACTGTGCCTCCTTGGCCTAAATCTGGACCTCACATGGAATGACTACATTGAATCCATAGCTAAATCTGCTGCTAGGAAGGTAGGTTTCCTTTGTAGATCCAGGAAGTCTTTCTCAACTGAATCTATCTTGCACATATATAAATCTACCACCCACCCATGCATTGAATACTGCTGTCACATCTGGTTGGGTGCTCCTGCTATTTATCTTGGGCCTTTTGAGAAAATCCAACAAAGAATCTGTAATGTAATTGATCCCAATCTGGTAGATCAACTTCAGTCAGTTTCTCACCAACGTAATGTGGCTTCACTCTGTCTCTTTTATAAATACTTTCACGACTTTGGCTCCAATGAGCTTAGCTCCCTAGTGACCCCTCTGCATGAATTTAGTCAAGCTACTAGGCTAGTGGCTAGGTCCCACTCTTTTACTGTGAAGCTAATCAAATGTAACCGCAACTTCTACACTAGCAGCTTCTTTGCTCGCACTTCTCGCCTGTGGAATTCCCTTCTGTATACTTGCTTCCCTGACAGCTACAATCTCCAAGAAACACAAAGTCATTTGCCATCTCTTATCTTCTTGACTCACATCCTTTACCTGACAACCCTTGGATCATGTTCTTCCTTTTCACTTTAATGTCATGCAGCCCTTTTCACACCTGTATTCTCATCCTTTTTTTACTCAATCTCTGACGCCCCTGTAACTTGTTCCTCTTTCTCATCACTCACCTCTTATGTAACCCCCTGTGCACCAGTAGCAGTTCTGCCTTGCTTGGGGTGAAATGATTAGGAAAAAAAAAAGAAAGAAAAAAAACAACAGGAATTGTATCTTGGTTTCTCAATGTAGCATTTGGCTCTCATCTCATTACCTTGTGAGCAGGCAGCAGACCCTTTCCCAGCTTCCAAGATCAGGAATTCAAATTCAAGATGCAATAATCATTGACTGGTCAGTGGAAAGCTTGGACAATGACCACATTATATGTTTACACTTCCAACAAAATATATATTAGTTGAGACTATTGGTGTAGAGTTATTGGCTCATCATAAGGAGGTCATCTCTGTACCTGTGAATTCCCATAAGATATCAATCTCTTCTAAGGTTTATGGCCATGTCACATCTAAACACTGGTTCCTGTATGATCACCAAAGTCAAGCTTGGTCAGTATCTAGACAGGTGACTTTGATGTATGCTTGAATGTGCAGGTGATGTAATGGATAAGGGCTTGGAATTGGAAATTAGAGTTAAGTAATGCTAAGCCTTGTTAGTACTTATATGGTGACTACCTGGGAATTCCAGGTGTTGTAAGCTAAGATGTGCTGGTGATGTAATGGATAAGGGCTTGAAATTGGAAATTAGAGTTAAGTAATGTTAAGCCTGGTCAGTACCTAGATGGGTGACTGCTTGGGAATACCAGGTGCTGTAAGCTTGGATGTGCAGTTGGTGTAATGGATAACAGTTTGGAATTGGAAATTGGAGTTAAGTAATGTTAAGCCTGGTCAGTACCTAGATGGGTGACCACTTGGGAATACCAGGTGCTGTAAGCTTGGATGTGCATGTGATACAATGGATAAGCGCTTAGAATTAGAAATTAAAGTTAAGCAATGTTAAGCCTAACTCTAATTTCCAATTCCAAGCCCTCATCCATTATATCACTTATATTATATAGTAATGTTAAGCCTGAATGTGTGTCGTGGTCCAGTGGATATTGGCTCAGAACAAGAAATCGAGGAGCCGAGTTTGAATTCCAGTTGAATTCATTGCATTCACTTACGCGCAAATACCCTTGGGAAAGGCATTAATCCATCTCTTCCTTCCAGTTATGGGTTAAATAACAGAACAGATTAGGTTCTATAGCCTTGGCTGGCAACCAGTCTACCGCAGAAAGCAATGGCAACCTACTGTGGGATAATCTTCTGCCCAGTCAGTCATGTCTCTTTCGAGACATGATGGCCCAAGCGTGTTTCACGTATGGCACTTAACTGACCAAATGTTAAGCCTGGTCAATACCTAGATGAGTGACTACTTGGGAATACCAGGTGCTGTAAGCTTGAATGTGCAGGTGATATAATGGATAAGGGCTTGGAATTGGAAATTAGAGTTAAGTAATGTTAAGCCTGGTCAAAACAGAGAGACAGCAATAAAATAAAATTTACTAAGAGCTACAAAGGACAGGATATTGTGAAGAGCCATGATCAACCATGAGAGACACAGCAAATAAAAAAAAACAAGATATCTGTGTTCAGCAATGTTCTATTGATAGAGTCTAGATTTATTTCCTTATCAAGTTCTCCATTGTTGAAAGACTGCAAATACATTGACATTTGCCTTGATAAAGTCCCCCAGAAAAAGAAACGTGTCAACTAAGATAAGTTTTCCTTCTTCGATATACCTTCAGGACATAGGCAATAATGGCTCTCCACAATTTCCTGTTCTTTGTAACTCTTAGTAAATTTTGTTATCTCTTGTTCAAGTATGTTCTTCAACTTTGAGGAGATTGTTCAGCATTAACTGCCATATAAGAGAACTGATATTATATAACAGTTCGGTACTCTTTTCTGTTTCTTAATACTTTGCTTAGTTGTTAGAAGATTCATTCACTATCCAGTGTGCCTTGAGAGAGAGAGAGACAATGACCACCTAAAGATCTTTGGAGCAATGTTCTAATTACACTGGTCAACAACAAAAAAAAAAATCTGAAATGGTGTTAGACACCAAACATCTTTTTTAACTAATTTTAGGGCACTGAGTCTAAAAATGACTACTTTTTCTTGGTTAGCTACCATTTTTGCTGTATAGAAATGTTAGGGGGAAGAATTTTTTCATTTGTTTTTGGTATATATGTGATTTTGACCAATGACAATATTTCTTAAAGCAAAATCAAACATCTCAATTCATATTTAAACCAACAAATATTAGTCTGTTTATTGAGAAATACTATTTTTTCAATAACAATCAAACCCTAAGTTTTTAAAAATAACATGATTGAATATATCAAGACCAAAAAGTATTTTCATCAAATCATTTAACAGCAGAAATAAAACCTTTGTGAACATAAGAATTATGGTAAAAATTTTCTCTTTCTTGATTGTCTGTCATGTTTAGTGTTATTTAAGTCCCTTTTGATACTCTAGCAGTAGTCAGCCATCATTCATTTGTCCCACCGTCCCTGGCAGCACTTTTCCATTATGTTAATATCCTAATGGAATTGTTCTCTTTGCATATCACTCACATCACTGCAATTATCCGGAAATTTATCTAGATGGCTATGTAAAAAATGAAACTTAATACACATTAGTGTATTACTGATAAACATTATCTGTTAAATTTTAGCAATAAATTGGAAAATTTTGATACTTCTATTTAAAATATTTGACTCAAAAACACTTTCTTATAAATAAAGACTAGAATGGGGGGGCTAAGGGGAATACAGACATACAGTCAGATGAGCAGACACACACACAAGCATCTTGCCTTTTCTATATATATATATATATATATATATATATTGTCGATTTTCTGCACTGTAGTAGGAGATGCAACCTTGAGGCTTCTGAGTGTCGTTTCTTGTGTTTTTGTCAGTGAGTGTATCAAATTTGATTGACATCAGACCACTCATTCTATAACCTGATTTTTTCGATTATTGATTTTCGATATTTATCAGGGGTGCTTCGACACAGGGCCTAGCTGGGAGCGCTCGCAGACGCTTGTGGTGCAGCTGTGTGGATTTTCAGGAGGATCAGTTCGGCCGTTTCGGGGTGTGTAGATGGTGGACGCACACACACACAAAGTGCCAATTTATAAATAAGTTTAGATAAATATTGGGTCTGTAAATAAATAAGTAAATTTAATTACATTGAGCCCCCTGGCAGGACCAGTTTGAATATTTGATATTAATAGAATCCGTTTGGGATTTACCTTCAAGCCATTTTTTTTTGGATTTATAGCCAACATATATATATATATATATATATATATATATATATATATATATAAATAAAAGAAAGCGTATATAGGTAACCCCCCAAAACCAGATCAATGTTAAAAATTATTCAAGTGGAGTACTCGATGTAAATAGTATTATCTATTTTACAGAGCCAAATATGTTTATTAAATCAACAAATACCGAAAATTACATTTCACTGAATAGCTATTTTAGCGAGAAAACTCTCACTCTATCAGCAACGACCCAAAACAAAAAACTATTTATTTTATTTAAATCTATTTATTTTTTAAATAAAATAAATAAAAAAAAAATATATATATATATATATATATATATATATATATATATATATATATATAATTTTCAGAATTTACTGATTATATATATAAGAAAATATAAGATAGCCTATATGTGCTTCATGTAATATGCAGATATAATAGGTTGGTTAATTGGGGATTAAAAAAAGATTTTGGGGTTTACTAAGTGTATATAATTTCCACAGTGATCCCTCTAAGCAAAAACAACAACATTCCTCCGGTTCACACTCCACCCACGTCTATTGAACAGGTGTAGAGGCTCATCCCTTGTTCCCTGTTTAGAATGTGGTTTCCGGCTTTCTCTTTTCCAATCTTTTCACTCTTATGTAGCCCCCTGCACATCAGTGGCATTACCGCCTTGCTCAGGGTGATATGATTAAAAAAAAAAAAATTTATTTCAAGTGGCTTACATAAATTACTCAGTCTAACTGAAAATTGATAAGTTTCTGCAACCTTTATTAACTAAATGTTGCAATCAGCTAAGATTGTAAATTGATCTTTTTCAAAAAATGAGCAATTTTAGTACAGTAAAAACAATAGCTAACCATGAAAATCTAAGGTCATTTTCAGAATCAGCACCATCAAATTAGCTACAAAACATGTTTTATTTCTTAGCACCAAAATTCGTGTTGACCAGTGATACACATACCATGTTTGTTTCCTTCTCCATTGTAAAAGTCAAAGTTTAAGTGAATTTTGAACGGCATGTAAACTCTTTAGAGTCATTTTATGCCTAAACTGATCTTTATTTGAAAGACTGTAAATATCTCAGTCTGTAATACATTAGTAAAGGGAGACTGAACCCTCAGACCCCCCCCCCACTCCACTTTTTTTTACGCTATATGCAGGTACAATCTGAAACAAATATCTCTAATGTTAGATCTTTTATTTTCATTAAATCTCCTGAAAATCAGAGTAAGCTAGCTTTATATCAGTCAGTAAACATTCACCTCAAAAGGCAGACAAGTTATTTTGCTACAAATATAGAGATTCTATTAGGCAATAAAAGGGCCACACCAAATAACCTGTATATATTGGACTGCAGAAAGCAAATTTGAAATTGAGAAAACCTTTTTTTATAAAATAAGATACTTACCTTTTCCACGTTTCGTTGTTCCTGGAAGTAATTTAACTTTGTATCTTAAAGAAAGAAAGAAAAAAAAAGAAAGAATGGTAATTACAATAAAAAATAAAATTGTAATGTTTTGCACAAATCTATCAATTCTTAATAGACTTCAATTCCATAATAAATAGTTTGATTTTATTTTGTGACAAAGAATTCAGAGAAAGTAATATTTAGTGAAAATAAAATAAAAAAATTATATAATGGTAAAATGAAATATAAACAGTCAATTGCTGATATCCACTGATGAATGAACAGAGCGCTTGCTGGAAGATACGTTTATGAGACTCTAGAGCCAAGATAATGAAGTTAACAGCAATCAGTTAAGTGATATATATATATATAATGGGAGAACATGATGTGTAGAGAGTGTGATAGCTACATTTAGTTTTGTTGGCCCCAAGGTAGCAATGCATCTAACTACAGAAAGATGAATAAATACAAACATGGATTTATAGAACAAACTATTTATTAGGTAGAACACTGGTGCTGTCAAAAAGTAAAAGGAGGAGTCTCTGTCAGAGTAATTAGTTTGCTGCAGGGAATAGCAAACATTGAACATAAATCAGACAAGCTTTTGCAAGTGTATTTGGTTTTAGTCTGTAAAGCTCGTACTTACAAATAAATCCAAATATCTATGTGGCTGAAGCCAGTGTGTTGCATAGATGTGGCATTCCTGGTCCATTGATATGGCTGCTTTCTCTGTATGTTTAAATGCTAATTCTCCTCTGCCTATATTAGTAGAGATGGGCTCAACTTGATCAAAGTCTTAGATTCTTGATGTTCTGTTTGGTGGGCCAATTGTTGAATCCTTACTTCTGATTTACTGTTTTGTTATTTTACTGAAAAGTCCACATGTTGTTTACATTGTGACATCTAAATGTATGAGTTGGCTGAAGTTTCAATCTGGACTTCATCCATTAGTACATTGGAAAATTTTAGATTTTTAGAGGTGTGACATATGTAAATTTTTATATATCTGAACAATTTTAGGCAAATCGATGACAAAGTGCAAAAAATATTTTGTGTGACATGTTTGATCCTCATTAAATAAAAGTAATGTTTTTGATGATGTAATTAGATATGCGCATGAAGGACAGGAGGACTATAAAAGCACAGATGTTATAATTATGCATAGACAGGAAACAGAAAATGTTGGAATGGTGAAGTTGAAATTTTAAATTATTTTTATTATTTTTAGGATGTGTTTGGGTATATATTCTGGCCAGTTTTATTTAGTTTCTTTGTTTTTATCACTTATTATTAAGTCTTCACATTGTAACAATAGATCTCGACAAAATTCAATGGAAGATCTTCAATATAATAGGTCATGACTTGCCTGCCTGCTTTCACTCACTTTCTCACCAACATGATTTGGATTCTTTCCGTCTTTTAGTAAAAGTATCTTCATGGTAACTGATCTGACAAGCCTTTTTTTTTCCTGCTTTCCCGACCACATGCTACTAGACTAGCATGAAGGCCACGCCCATTTACTGTCAAAATAGTTAAAAACAATCGCTTCTTCTACTCTAACAGTTTCTTTTCTAACACTTCCTATTCCGGCCTTCTTCAGGTGCTAGGGATTTCAAACTGAACCCTTTATTACAATCACTGGGATATATGAACTCTATTCCTTGCCTAATGCAAATTGAATTTCCTAGCACCTGAAGAACGCCAGAGCGTACGACAACTGAAACGTCGTACAAATGGCAAGAAAAATGAGGACAATAGCCCAAATAATGTAAATACTACCTCGTCTCAAAAATATAGACGAACCATTTTACAATTAAAAATCTCACTTGTGTACAAGTTACTAGAGATTCTGCATTCCACTTCTCTTGGTATTTGCTTTATTATAGAGCTGGATAATATTATTATAGGAATGATTTAGTTTGGTATTCATGTACCTGATGATAGTATTTGGTTTCACATAGGAGGGAGATTAAATTCAACATCTAGATATTGGGCAAATTTCATGCCCACCTCGATCAAAATATTGAAGCCTAATTCCAAGAAATCCTCAAGAAGCTTCTTTTGGGTCACATTATTGGCTGTTTATAATCAGGCCATCATCCCTGTACAAGCTGTGGTTGTTAACGTGGACTATCATGTTTTTTTACTTAATATGTAGATACCTACAATACAGATCATTGGGGATATCAAAGTCACTACAGCTGGAATTTATGTTTGCCTCTCCACCATGAAACAAAAACAGACCCCCTGCAGTGGAAGATAACATCTAACTGGCCTGGTTTAATAATAACAACCTGCTTAGCATAGTTTAGTGCTTCAGTAAGACTTTTCTCTGTGATAGATGGATAGAAATCACATATGTCATATTTGATAAACACCAAATCTTCTGTCTTCAATACTCTTATACCAGTTGACACACTCATTGGTGCCTTGACTTGAGTGGCTACTCACAGCAAATCACAGCCATTTTGGATAATGGTACAGCTAATAGTATTGAACCCCGTCTCTGTCAGATTTACAAGGTGAAATGAAGAACAACGAAGAAATTCCTTCTTAGGATCTTTAATGGTAACAAAAGCCTTCTTTTCTGAAAGAGTATACATCAGGAGGTAAATATAATGAAAAAGGAGTCAGCATTATACTATATAAAGGCACAAGAAAATGCATCATGGGATACTGCTAAATATTTGAGAGAATTCTAGTAGTTAAAACAAAAGGAAAGCCTTTCAACATGTCGATAATAGTTGTATACGCACCAACATCAGAAAGTACAAAAGAAGAAATCGAATCCTTCTACTCCAAGCTAGATTATGCCAAGACACAATGCAAATCACAAGAAATCAGAATTATCATGGAAGATTTGAATGCCAAAGTTGGCCAAGGAAAAGAAGGTGAAACGGTAGGCAAATTCAGACTGGGACACCGCAATAGCCGTGGAGAGAAATGGGTCCAATGGTGCACAGTGAATGACCAGATAATAACCAACACCTGGTTCCAACAGCAACCAAGAAGACATGGAGAAGTCCAGGAGGACAAACTAAAAACCAAATTGACTAAATTACTATTAACAAGAGATTCAGAAATGCAGTCCTTCACTACAAAGCCTACCCAAGTGCGGACTGCGGAAGTAACCACCTGCCAGTTGTGAGCAAACTAAGGATAAAACTAAAAAACATTAAAGAACTGTAACACAGCGTTACAATTGCAGTACAATAGACTCATAAATTACCCAAACCTACAAGAAATGTATACGGAGAGCGTGAAAATGATATATGAAGGACAAATTGGAAATGAAAGCTTAAAATGGGACGCACTCAGAGCGGCTCTAGTGACATCGGCAAATATCATCATTCCTAACAAAAAAGCACGCCAGAAGAAAAACGAGTGAATCACCGAAGAGATTCTTGGTCTGATGTGAAAGAAACAGGAAACGATGCCAAGATATGGAACCGAATATAAGAGACTACATAAAGAAATACGTAGCAAATGTAGACAGGTTAAAGAAAGATGGCTCCACAACAAATGAGCAGAAGTTGAGAGAATGAGCACAACAAATAATGGAGAAATGCACAAAAAAATAAAGGAACAAACAGGGCAAAAGACATGCTCAGCAACAGGATGTATAAAAGCAAAGGATGGCACACTAATAATAGAAAAAGAAAAAATACTTCAGAGATGGGATGAGTACATCAGAGATCTCTTCTATGACAACAGAGAGCAACCGACAATGCACAAAACTACAAATGGAGCAGAAATATTAAAAACTGAAGTAAAATCGGTAATGGCCAAATTGAAGAGAGAGAAAGCAGTGGGACCAGACGGGATTGTAATAGAGATGCTGATGTTCCTAGAAGAGTTTGGCATCGACAGACTAACAGAAATAATAAACAAAATCTACAGCAGTGGCAATATACTGGAGGACCTAAGCAGATCAATCTTCATAGCACTACCTAAGAAGCCAGAGGCAAAGGAATGTGAGCTCCATCGAACATCCGGATTCTGATGAACAGAGCGCGCAGCAGAATCAACCCAGAGATAGAACAGGAACAATGCGGATTCGTTAAAGATACTGGAACAATATTCATGCTCAGAATGCTATCTGAATGAGTAAAACAAATGCAGAAGGACCTTTATCTGTACTTTGTGGATGACCCAAAAGTGTTTGATAAAGTATCCTGCAGCTTCCTCTCTCGCACTTCCCGCCTGTGGAACTCACTCCCGTATTCTTGCTTTCCTGACAGCTACAACCTCCAGAAATTTAAATGCAAAGTCAATACTCATCTACTAACCACTGGACTCTAGCTCTCTCCCCTCCCCTGTATAACCTTCCCTTTCTCTCCACCTATGTTTCTGTCATCGCACCTGCTTTCTCAGCTTTCTATCGTTCCTTTCTAACTAGTTTGTACTCCTCACTCTTTTCTAATTAATCTTTTTACATTTATGTAACCCCCTGCACATCAGTGGCGTTTCCACCTTGCTCGAGGTGAAATCATTAAAAAAAAAAATAAGATGTACACGTTCTTGAAATTGCTATTTTCACTATTACTTCAGTAATATAAATTTTATTAAATTCACCCAACAAAGTGTTGAATATTTCTTTTGTATTTTTTCCTATTTTCAAATTTGAAGTTGTACATTTGAATAAAAACTTATGGATAAACTGTCTAAATGTATGTTTAAGAAATATAATAATACATCATTTATTAAGAATCTAACAACGTGTAAGATAATATAATACATCAAATATAAATATTTGATTAATTCTTTTCCAATTCAGTTGGAAAACTATTTTACATAATGTAAATTTTCAAATGTGTATAATTGATTTGAATTCATCCATAAAAAACTAACAGTATGCAGCCAACAAAATTTTGTCTACAAAGCAATATCCAGTTCTTAATAATGACTGAGACAGTAAAATGTACTTTAAAAAAAAAAAATGAATAAATCAAAGACTTAATCCACAATTTTGATTTGAATGTATATCATTTAAAAATTTGATAAATACAATAAAAAAATTTAAAAGACAGATAAACCTTTCAGGATGAATTGTGTGTGTGTGTGTGTGTGTGTGTGTGTGTGTGTGTAATGATATAACACTATTTGGTTCTGGTACATAAAGAATTAATGGAGAGAATGATGAATATACCAAAAGAAAAGAATGAAGACATTTGGATAGAAGAACAAATCTACCGAGTGAAAAGAATGAAGGTATTTTTATTTTGGAAAGCAAAAATTGCAAAGACACAAATGGGCAGAAACTTGGAAAGCCATGTAGTTTTTCTGGGTAACAGTTGACTGATGATCTGTAAACTCCCAAGAAGTTATCAAAACATAGGATGGGTAAAATTCAAGAATGGTTTCTTGTAATGGAGATCGGAGTGACAATAAGAAACTTTTGGGTAAAAGTGAAAAAGGAAAAATTGATTAATGTTCATAAGAGATATCACCCCCTGGCAATCCAAAGACGAGATTATACTGTATGCAGGGTTTTCAAGTAGGATCTTTTGTTATTAAAAGAAATTAACAACCCCCAATAAAAGTTTGAGTAAAAGCCAAAAAAGGCATCTGAAAATTGATTTGATTTGAAGCAGAAATATTTTCCTGAGAATAATTATTTTTTTCTTGCATGAGGCAAAAATAAAATGAATTTGGAATAATAAATTCTAATTAATGAAATGCTGAGAAAGGAGAGAGAGTGATTTCCCCATACCTTAAAGAGCAATAGTGGGAGATACTAATTAAAGAGGGAAGGAGTAATGCCAACCAATTGAGGGAATCACATTGGTCAAAGGTTAGCTAAGATAGCAAGCATAGTTGAGATAATAAGAAAGGGACTGTCTGCAACCCTTGACAGGCAGTGGTATGAGATGCAAATAAGAGAAGGAGGGAGCTATTAGGTGCCAGTGAACACTGCTCCAGGGGAAAAGGGGAATTCCCCATTCCAAAATTGTGATTTGTTGAAATTAAAGAAAATTACCAATTTCTCTGAATTAACCCTACTCCACCACAAGTTTAGGTGGATTTTTATAAATACAAAACCCTGATGCAGCAAAAAATGCAGTTGCTGCAGAGTTGGAGTTGCGAACACTGAGACAAGAAACTGCATTGCCTGATATCACCTGACTGCCTGCCTGAGTAAAACCTTCGATTTAAGCCTTGTGCCAGACAAACCAAACTAGGTGAAGTATTAAATTCAATAGATGTCAGGGGTTGGAATTATAGTTGTCTGCATGAAGAATTGATAAACACTAACAAAGTTAAGTGCCATACGTGATACACTTTAGACGATCATGTCTCAAAAGAGACATGACTAGGCAGAAGATTATCCTTTGCTTTCTGCAGTATTATTTAACTCATAACTGGAGGGAAGAGATGGATTAATACCATTCCCAAGAGTATTTGTGCGTAAGTGAATGCAAGGAATTCAACTGGAATTCAAACTCAGCTCTCCGATTTATCAATCCGAGTCGATATCCATTGCACCACAATGCACATCCGCTAACAAAGTCAGTCAGTTAAGTACCATACGTGATACACGCTTGGGCGATCATGTCTCGAAAGAGACATGACTGACTGGGCAGAACATTATCCCACAGTAGGTTGCCATTGCTTTCTGCGGTAGACTGGTTGCCAACCAAGGCTATAGAACCCAATCTGTCCTGTTATTTAACCCATAACTGGAAGGAATAGATGGATTAATACCTTTCCCAAGGGTATTTGTGCGCAAGTGAATGCAATGAATTCGGCTGGAATTCGAACTCGGCTCCCCGATTTCTCATTCCAAGCCGATATCCACTGGACCACAACGCACATACTGTTCCAAAAAAGAACTTATATGAAAACTTATTTTTAAAATTCACAAAGATATTTTTTTTGTTCAATGCGACTTTCAATGTTACCTGGACTAACCATGACACAGCAAACTTCAATGATAATTTGACCAAACCAGTTCTGGGATCAATCAAAACACAACATGGAATAGAGCAGGATTTGGACCAACATAATCAATTATCAATCATCCGTAGAGATTGGGTGTCTTTACAGTGACCAAGCAGGTGGAGGTCACAAATATATGTATACATATTCAAACAAAAATAAATTTAATTATAAACTCAATCTCCTATAATACTCTAATACTTAAGATAGCACCAAATCAGATCAGAAAAATGAAATAATAGCTAAGTGAAGTAAATAATTATCTGATAAAAAAAAAACAACAAAAAAATACAAATTTTTTAATAAAAATAGTATTTGTCTATATTTCTGAGATTAAGTAGTATTTACACTATTTACATTATTTGGACTATTGACCTCATCTTCGCTGCTATTTTCACAACGTTTTGACCATTGTATGCTCCAGCCTTCTTCAGGTGCTAGGAATTTTGAACTGAACCCTTTATTATAAGAATGATATACCTCTGTGATCACAAAGTGTTTGGTTCAAAATTTCTAGCACCCAAAGAAAGCTGGAGTGTACAACAGCCGAAACAATGTGAAAATGGCAATGAAGAAGAGGGGAAAACTTAAGAAAACCCCAAAACATTTAAGAAAATGGTTTTTAAAATTAAAAGTAAAGGCTGTCTATGACACCAGACAAAACATTGTTACATTTATATTTGGCACTTAGAGCCTAAAGAGAAGATTTTATCTTCCTACCAATAAGAAGAGTATAAGGAGAAACATTGGAAAGAAGGAAATAACCATTCTACATATATACACAAGCATACACATGTGTACACATGCACATACAGCTACATACACATACAATGAACAAAAAATTAAAAAAAAAAAGAAAAATATCACATCAATAAAAAATGCATCAATTATTTTTCAACATAATATAAAAATAAGAAAATAAGCGGTGAACTGCTGATAACTCTTGAAAAATGGACAGTGATTACTAAAAGGTCAGTCTCTAAAACCACAAAGTCAGAGTCTGATTACAATCTCAATCAATTAAGTCACAAATTTCATATTTGTATTAATCCTATATATATATATATATCTCAAACACCAAAATGAAACAGAAAGTCTTTGCATATATCTAAGTTCTAATTTCAGCTGAAGGTTATGTTACACTAATGCCTAATACAGTATACAAGTTCACTAAGTGACATCTCACTGCTGACCGTTTAACCTCATAAGGGAGTACATGTTCATTATTTACATACAATAGGTGGTAAGGATCAATCTGATTGGCTATCAAGCTACACCTGGGCTATGCAACTGCTTCTAAAGACATTCAAAATGGCTAGTTACTTTCTGAACAGACTTCCTCAGCCTAAACTAGAAGTGATTTTTAGAAGAATTTGATTAGATTTGCTTTTTGTACAAGCTTGTATACAAATACATCACAATGTTTCTGCAGCATAAAAAGCACCTTCTACATTAATGATAGGAAAAAGTGTAGTGAATGAAGCAAGACACAGGCTTGTCAGTTTCCAACTGAGAGTCTACCTAAGCTACAAGGTTATCCTGGCTACAATGAACACTCCCATGTTCAAGACATTGATTGATCTACTTTTTGACAGGGAGGTCAGCAGGCATAATAATAATATCAGAGGCTTGTTGACAAGCTGCAAAGCCCAGAGCGAGTGAAGAAAGAACAGACAAAGATTAATCAGAAAGAACAAACAAACGCAACACTGACCTTTTTTCCTGTTTTTTTTCATCTAATTTCTCTATTTTCAAAATCAGAATTATTTCGCAACGATTTTGGCACACAAACAGATTGTGTGCTATGATCAATAAATATTTGAAACTATAATCACAGAAAGTATATATATATAAATACATCAGAGGTGACTTCATTTGAAACTGGTTTTACAAGCAAGTCTCCCAAAGCTCAAAAACCTTAAACCCTCACTGGGTGTCCTACACTAGACTTAGTACTAATACAGTGTTTATACTACAGACCAAAAGTTTTGAACCACTCTTTGGATTGTGAAGAATCACCAAAAAGATTGTGTCCTTTTTTTTTTTTCAAAACTAATTTACTAGCACATTTCAAGCCAGTGAGACACTCTTTTCTTTAAGGGTTTTATTTTATACGAGTGAGCCCATGCCCTCAAAAATGATGGTAACATATATATTGATGTACCTACTATTGAGTATCTTACTTTAAGACATAAGAGAAAAAAAAACAAAACAAGAAAAACTAATCCAAACCACTGAGCATGATAGATAGATAGATAGATAGATAGATAGGGATTCAAAAATAATAATACAGAAATTCACACATTAAGGCATAAAGTATGTTTAAAACATTTTGCTTAATCTACTTTGCTAGCTAATGGTAATCTTAGACCTGGCAGATTTTAAATTTTAGATAACACCCACACTAAAAAATCAGACCCTATGATGAACCCAAAATGTAAATTAGAAATCAGTCAGTTAAGTAGCATACATGATACATGCTTGGGCACTCATGTCTTAAAAGAGACATGACTAACTGGGCAGAATATTTTCCCCGCAGTAGGTTGCCATTGCTTTCTATGGTAGACTGGCTGCCAACCAAGGCTATAGAACCCAATCTGTTCTGCTATTTAACCCATAGCTAAAGAGAGAAGAGATGGATTAATACCTTTCCCAAGGGTATTTGCATGTAATTTGCCATCATTAATCCATCATCTCCATATAATCCGTGATTGTCTATATGGATTTTTTGTTTAATTTTATTTAAAATGTATATGCCCATCAATTCTGAAATTTCTGCTCCGTCACATGATCCTTGTGGTACATCAAACCACTTAATTTAGAGATAAAGATCAAAATAGGACAAATATTTTTTAAACTGATAGATAGAAACTTTCCAAAGGGATCAGAACTAAACAAAATTTTCAATAGAAACACAATAAAGCTAAGTTATAGTTGTACTAGTAATTTTGATAGTTTCATAAAAAAACAAAATGCCAGAAATTTAGATAGCATTGTACAAAACAAGACTTAATAAAGAATGCAACTGCAGGGACAAAAATAAATGCCCACTTCAAGGACTTTATAATACAAAAGAAGTCATTTACATGTACATGACTTAAATGGTCAAAATAAAATATATTTGGGATCAACCAAAGACACTTTTAAGACCTGGTGGTTCAATCACAAGTCTACATTCAAAATAGAAAACTTAAAAAACTGTACAAAATTGGCTAGCCACATGTGGAAATTGAAATCAAAATATGGAAAGACCCAGACATAATGTAGAGTATAGTAAAAACAGCCAAGTCTTACAACGGTGGCAAAATATGTAGACTGTGCCAGGAAGAAAAGTTAGAAATTATGCTATTCCTAAACAAAAATGAACTATTGAATGAAAGAACAGAAATTATGACTAAGTGTAACCATATTAAAAAATACCTATTAGGTTCATACAGCCATGGATAAAAACATTATAATTTCTTGTAATTTTCAAAATTGTGTGTTCAAAATTTCTCTGCCATGTGAGCATTCAAAAAAACCACCATTACGCGAGCGCTCTTAAAAAAAAAAACAGTAAATGGTAAAATCAGTTATTGAAAGTCACCTGAAAACACCACTCATGGTAGAAACCTGGGTTGCATAATAACTCGTTTACAAATGGAAAATATTCAAAAGTTCTACAATATAATTGTATTGAATACTTTAATACAAATGTGCACTGGTCTAATTTTATTATAACCAAAAACTAAGTAATTATACAATCAATATATATATATATATATATATTATAAATTTACTGCTGATACTTTTAATATAATGTTTTTTATAATTTCATAATATTTTGTTTTTGTTTAGAGGGTGCATTATTAAGAGGTGGTGTAGCAGAACTGGATCCTGATTGGTCATCAAATCACAAAATTAAAAATATGTCAGAGAAACGGTTTTCCCACAGCTAAAGAAAAAAATTATTCTAGAGCCACCCCACATGACTGGATTGAATATTTAAGGATGGTCCCTGGTCACAGCGGTCAGTGAGGGGAGGCAGTTTGCTGACACACATCTAAAATGTAACCAACTTCAAATCAGCCCTGAGATAAGGTCAGGTGGCACCTTGTTCTCTTTCTCCCTATCTCTCTCAACGATTACTGCTACAAACATTTTGTACAAACTCTTAATACCTCAACTTTATCATTGAACATGAACTCTACACTTAACTTCTTAATGTTTCTAATTGTACATTAACTCCTACAACTTATGTTATTCCTCCTTTTAATAAATTTCTATTTTAAAATGTATATTTCTATTCTTACACTATTCCACACACTCCAACTGACAACCAACCTTCTGATGATCAGTCAGTTAAGTGCCATACGTGATACACGCTTGGGTGATCATGTCTCAAAAGAGACATGACTGACTGGGCAGAATATTATCTCGCAGTAGGTTGCCATTGCTTTCTGCGGTAGACTGGTTGCCGACCAAGGCTATAGAACCCAATCTATCCTGTTATTTAACCCATAACTGGAAGGAAGAGACGGATTAATACCTTTCCCAAGGGTATTTGCACGTAAGTGAATGCAATAAATTCAGCTGGAATTCAAACTCGGCTCCCCAATTTCTCATTCCATTTATCATATCACTGCACCATAGCACACATCGAATGCAATGATTTAATTGACATTTGTAGTTATTTTTCAAATAGTGGGTTTGATTTTATTGCTTGATGAATTTACCAAAAATTATTTCGATAATGAATTTGGAAAATTAAGACAGAGTTCAGAAAGTGCATATTTTATAACAGTTCAAAATGTTATTGAAAAACCTAAAATTACTTCTTAAATTATATATTGAAATCAAAGAATATGACTTTGATCCAGGTCATAACTGCTTCAAATATGAACATTTACTGAATTAAATCAGATGCCATTATTTGATAACTTCTCAAACCTTGAAACTAGGATCCATAAAGATATTACAATCTTACTTTTGTAAATAACAGGCTATGTTGATAGAAAACAATGTCCTACAGAAAAGGAAATATTTAATAATACTTGTTTTTATTTTCAAGAATATGGACATTTTTTGAAAGAAATAGATCATGGTAATTTACAAACTCTAGCGGATACAACAGTTCAGTGTTGTTAAATTGAAGACTTGCAGAAATTCTCTGACAAAAATCTTTCTTAGTTTCTGATATGTATTACCCTGTTAATTTTCTGTTAATGTAAATTGACTTTAATTATTAAAACTGTATATTAGTAATATCTATTATTGTATCAAATAAGTATTTTCTTCATCTTCTGTGAAACAAATTGTACATGTAACAGAAATCACAATTTTGTAAAGATTATCAAAATTATTGTTTCTCTGAAATTCACATTTTTGTAAAGCATTTTCAAACTTTGTTGATATACAATTTTGTAAAATGCTGAAATTGCTTTTTGATTTTGTTATACAATTTTATATTTTCTGCAGTCAGTTAAACAAATTTACTTAATAACATCTAAAAATGTCTAATTTATGGCAAATAAAGTGATTTCTGTGCATTTAGTTATTTTATGATAGAGGGGGTTATTTTTATTCTTTTTTTGTCAGTCAGTCAGTTAAGTGCCACACGTGATACACGCTTGGACGCTCATGTCTCGAAAGAGACATGACTGACTGGGCAGAACATTATCCCGCAGTAGGTTGCCATTGCTTTCTGCGGTTGACTGGTTGCCGACCAAGGCTATAGAACCCAATCTGTCCTGTTATTTAACCCATAACTGGAAGGAAGAGACAGATTAATACCTTTCCTAAGGGTATTTGCGCGTAAGTGAATACAATGGATTCAACTGGAATTTGAACTCGGCTCCCCGGTTTCTCGTTCCGAGCCGATATCCACTGTACCACAACTTGCATTTATTAAAATAAGTTAATAATTGTAAGTCACTTTCTGATATTATCTATAGCTGTTAATTAACTAATTACTGGACATTACAAACAAGTTCCTTGCTAAAAGGATTCTTTGAAATTGTTATTTGGTAGTAATTTAGGTCTCCACATGTCTGCTTCCAGTCATAAACCTCAGCTGCATGATTGCCAAGCCTGAGTTAAGGATTGCCTCGATTCAAAGGAAAATCTATCTCTACTATTCAATGATAATAATGCCAAATTTTCTAACAAAAGGATAGAAGAAAACTGTTATATTTAACAAATATTAAAAACATATTCATCCTTATTCAAAAGAGGAGAAGTCAAGTGTTCAAGGCTATCATACCCTTTAGTTATGGTAATGATAATATTAGCCATTTCCCTACAAGGAAACATTTGGCATTAATTGACCAAACAGCCAGTGCTGCTTTCAGTTGAAATTTATGAAATATTTCTCTTAAAACAATTTTTCAGGAAATAAATTTTTCAGGTCTAGTTGCTATCACTCTTTCCAATATTGATAGAGGTTTCCTTCCTACCCTTTTATTTGAAGTAGTGTGGAATGTCAACATCTTAATTATATAGTTATTTCCTCTTCAAGTTACCATTTTAGTTGTTGCTGCTGTCAGTAGTTCACAAGTGATGTGGTTTCTGTTACTTGGTACAGTTCCTTGTTCGTGATTTTGTACTGTCAGGCCACAATGTTCAAAGAAGGATAATTCTTTACCAAAGCCCTCAGGTTTCACTGACTCGAGGCCTTTGTACGAGTGATCTTAGAAAGTGGTTGTATACAGCTGACAGTTCGAGATATTTCTGAATGAGTTTGGTGCCATGCATGACATCCACATAAAAATCTCGATCTGACAAGGCAATTTAAGAACATGACTCAAGTTTTCAGGTTAATGTTTTGTTTTGTGTCCATTTAGTGTTGTTCTGGTACAGGCTATTCTGTGATTAATTTCCTTTCCTCCTGAACTAAATTTGTTATAACTGATCCATACACCAAGATATTTAAAGTGCTTAGTATTTACTAATTCAACATCTTGAATTTTTATGATGGATTCAGGATAGGTGCCATCACCGCTTTTATTCCAATTCCAGATTATTGTTTCCATTTAGAAACATTTCACTGGAGTCCTATTTCTTGGAACACTTGACAAAGAATGGTGATTTTTTTTTTTTTGTTCAAGAGCATTTTTATCCCTACTATGAATAGCTATGGTAAATGGAATGGACAGGTGTATGTGGGTGGTGGGTACTACTTAAGGAACTACTCACAAACAGCAACAATCTGTACTAAATTTGATTTTTATGTATAGTTCAAATTTACCAAAACTTTGGGAAGATTCTAGAACATGTGTATGTTCTAGGATCCTCTCTATCATTCTGTGTAAAATCATCCTACTTCCTCCTCTTGCAAAGCCACTGACATAGACACACATTTGTTCGAGATTATTGGAACTTATTATTTAATAAAGGTGTCCAAAGGAACATGGAGTGTTATTGGACAGAAACATCCCCAGAGAACATGGAATCAAAGATGCCCTCTGAGGACCTTTCTGTCAAAGAACATGGTGCATTACTGAACAGAGACCTCCCACCAGAGAACATGGATCAAAAATGGATGGAATATCAAACTGAATAGAAGTTAAAAAATGTTTTCTCAAAAAGTGTGAGGGTTATCTCATGGTTATCAAGACAGAACACAGAATCTGTGAAGTGGGTTTGAATTCCATATGAGTCTGCTTCTGCTGACATCATGCAGATTTCCTAGGGAAATGTAGGAATCTACTTCTCCTTGTACACTGTTGGACACCAGATATCTTGACAAAAATATTTTATCACAAGTGAGCAATGATTATTAACAAAGTAGATGAGTGAACATTTAACCAAACATCATCCAAACAAAAAACTTACCTATACATGCAAAGAGCTGTTACCTTCATTGTCAACCATGAAGGGATCATTAAGAAAAATATATACATTTTTTGAAGAAACTTTTCTAGATTGAAATTTACTAAGATAGGCTCAGTAGCAGTAGTGGGTAGTTGAGCCCCTCAATGAGGAGACTTGGTTGTAGTATTAGATGTAATAGCAAGATTAATGGATAGTAGTAGTGCTGTTGAATGAGTGGGAGTTGTAGTAGTAGTAGAAGTAGTAAAGCTGAATAAGAAATGATCTTTGTAGTAGTTGAATGATTGGGGATAGCTATAGTAGTAGTACTACTGATTGAGTGGGAAGTGGCTGTAGTAGTAGTAGTACTACTACTACTGAATGAGTGGTGATGGTTGTAGTAGTAATAGCACTGTTGAAGGAGTGGGGGGGTTGTAGTAGTAAAAGCAGTGTTGGATGAATAGGAATGGTAATGCTCAATGAATAGTCATAGTAGTAGTAGTAATGTTAAATGTGTAGGAGTGGTTATAGCAACAGTAGTAGTGTCTTTGAATGAATAGAAGTGGTTTTAGTAGTACCAAATGTATGGGTGGTAGAGTTGTAGTTTTGAATGGGTAGTAGTAATAGGAGTACAGAAGGAGGAAGCTACACAATTGCTCCTGTTATAGCTGAATGTGTAACATATCAGTTGATATTAAGAAATGTGTGAAATTAATTTCAACATTGAATTTATCTTGTTATTACAAAAGACAGTAAATTATTAGACTGAACAGTGTAAAATAGATTATTGAGAACTGTTCATTATATTTGCATGAGGTGATACAAAACCATATTACCTGGTACTTTATACAAGATCAAAGTGTAGTATATACCTTCAGGCAGGCAAACTAAATTTTATCTCTCAATTGGGATTTTGTCTTTGGACAGAACATGACAAATAAATGAGGAATTCCTGGTTACTGGGGATTCCAACCTTCCAACTGCACCTCCCTCATTACAGCAAGGAGAGAGAGTCGGTAGAATATTAACACCAGTGTGACGACATTAGTTACAGGGATTGGGTAATTTTTGGACTTGGGCCCCGTGCATGCACTTGGGCTCCTTACTTTAAATTGGCCTTGTGCCCTATCCCATCAACATGGGGGGAGATAATAAATATAAAGTGTAGTATCTGTTTTCATTATTATTTGTCAGTTATATCAAGAGCTTCCAGAGAAACTTAATCACCATCTGTTGTCTCACAAACGAATCTTTCCATTTTGTTTTTTTTTTTTAATAACAGTGAGGAATGCTGTTTTTTTTTTTGTTTTCCTTTATACACAGAATTATCATTATTTACATTGTTCAGACAATTGTCCCCACCTTTATTGTCATGTTTATGATATTTTGACCGCTGTACACTCTGGCCTTCTTCAAGTGCTAGAAATTTCAAACCGAACCCTTTATTTCAATCACTAAGATTTATCATTCTTATTCCATGTGTGATGCCACTTCCAATAGCCATGTAGTTATCTCCCTTTAACTTAACTCTCTAATTATTTGTTCACCACTGCTGTAGCCTGGTACTGAACTCACGACTTTTTGGGTCAAATCACTGGAACTAACCAATGCTAATATCCATACTGGCAATAAAGATGAAGACAATAGTCCTAACAATCTAATTAATGTAAATATGGTACCTCGTCTCAGAAGTATAGACAAACACAAAATTATAATGGTAATTTTTTTTAACCCTGTTCAGATTGTGAAACTTAAATATCCGTTGTATACAGTGTTGGATTTATATATGAGTTAGTATAGGCTGCTGCCCAAGGACCTCAAGACTAGAGGGCTCTTGGTAGCCCCTCTAGTCTTGCGGACCCAGATAAAAATAAAAAATATTTAATGAGGCTCCTTTGAACTAATTTGAAACAATTTAAAGTATTTGAGCCTCTGTAGTTGGAGAAGGTCTTTTAAATTCAATGTGGTCTCTTGAAGGGAGACCATTTGGATTTTTTATAGACTAGGGGGTGAGGTGGCAAACGTACGTAATGAAGGCACCGCCAAATTTTACTAGCACAGGGGCTTCTTAAGGCCTAATCTAGCCCTGATTATGTGCAATTCAAGAAAATAGCAGTGATTTGTTGTGAATTCATTGCTTTAGGAGACAACTTGATAAAAATTCTACAATAATAAATTCCACCTTTATAACAGTTTTCAACAATATCAGTCAGTCAATTGCTATATATGAGATATGTTTTGAGCTATCATGTCTCTTTCAATCCATAAGTGACTAGGCAGAAGATTTTCTCACAGTAGGTTGCCATTACTTTCTGTGGTAGACTGATTGCCAAGACTATAGATTCCATTCTGTCCTGCTATTTAACTCATAACTGGGGGAGGGAGAAGAGATGGAGTAATATCTTTTCCAAGGGTATTTGTGCATAAATGAAACAAATTTGATTGTAATTCAAACTTGGCTCTACGATTTCTTATTCCAAGCCAATATCCATTACACCACTCACGCACATTCAACAATATACTGAACTTATAAGAACATTTCTGGCTCTCACTAAACTTTTGGTCATTTAGTCCAATTTTGGAAAGTGAGTAAAATACTAAAAACTTTTCAGCATCTCATAAATTATCAATAGCTTTGTCCTATCAGCAACACTAGCTTTTCCTTCTGATTTACAATTAACAGACTAAATGTCATGAACTGCAAAATTTGTTACTTGTTGGTTTTCATTTTATTTTATTGCTAGAAATAATTGTAAGGACAAAAAAGAGCTAAGCAGGAGAAAAGGTGGAGAAGTGGTAAGGTCAGAAGACAGCCAGGATTTAAACCTTCATCTCCATCATATACTAAGTTCAAATATAGTCAGCACTAAAATACAAGCATGCTTATTATTACTCATTCACTTGTTCCTACTAGTATCCTCATCTTGGTTGTTATTACATTTCAAACATTGTAAAAAATTTCCAGATGCTTTTCATATTTACACTATTTACATTGTTTGGACTGTTGCCTGCATATTTGTTGCCATATTCACAACATTTTGGCTGTTGTAAGCTCCGGTCTTTTTCTGGTGATTGAAATTTTGAACCGAACCTTTTAATTCAATCACCAGGGTAGATTGTTCTAGTCTCACATGCCATGCCTCTTCCAGATGTCCCAGTATCAGTTATCTTCCTTTAGATCAATTCTTGAAGATTTTGTTCACCACTGCTTTAACCAAGTATTGAACTCCAGTCGGGCAGTCTATTATTTTAACTTCATCCCACAGAGGGTGGTGATCTTTCTTTTCCCTCCAAATGTGGCCAGCTGTAAACTTATTTTTCTGTTTCCTCCCATGTTACAGCTTTACAGTCTTCTCTTATAGAGGCAACCTGTTTATATTTTTTGGTATAGTTTACATACAGTCCTTAATCAAGTTCTCTTCTACTGGAGATCTTAATCAGAAGAGGTGTCTGTGAAGCATTGAACCCCTTTTGAAGGTCATCCTGATGTTATACTGAGAACAGATCTTTTGTATTTTTTCTAATAATCACATCACATAGGCTAAGCAGACCGAGGCTGTTTCCTGAGTGCTATTATTCACCTGCACCCTTCTATCCCAATTTGTTGGAGCTGCTGTCATTTACCCAAGGCAGTTGTTACATTAGGGTACTGCTTATACTGATCATTTCTTGTTCATCTATTTCTGGGTCGCCACATGATTTTTGCTTGAATGTTGTAAGCAGTGGATAATCCCTTTCTTTATAATTGTCCAGTGAATGTTGGCTTGTGATATATGGTTGTCTTCAACCCATGCTCGGTCTGAGATATTCGTACATCCAGAAATACTAGTTTGTTGTTTATTTTTTTTTCTCCATTGTGAACTGTATCAATAATCTTATTGAGTTCACATGGTCAAGTTGTATCCGGATCTCTTCCTGGTGTGGCCTGAGTATGAAAGTATCATCTACATATCTCAGTCATAGAGTAGGCTTTAGTGATGCGGATTCTGTCATCTCTTTAAAGTATTTAATGTATATGTTAGCCATTGCTGGTGATAATGGTGAGCCCATTGCTAAACTTTCAGCCTGCCTCAAATATTTTCATAGCAGTTGTTCTAATGAGCTTTACATCTTAGTACCTCAACTGCATGAATTGGCAGCTAGATTTCATTGTATATGTAACTGCAAGTTCTATTATAACAGTTTCTTTTCTTGCACTTCTCCCCTATGGAACTCTCTTCCCATTTTGCAGCTGGGACCCACCATGCTACATGCACAAGGAGGAATCATCCCCATTCTCTTCATATTCTATTGATAAGAAGTCAGTTTCACTCTGACAACTTCTTCCCAACAACTGCTGCTTTATGGAACAGATTCCTAGCAAGATGCTTTCCCAATCACCACAACTTGACCTCTTCAAGTCTAAGGTTAATCATTATCTTTGATACATAACCTCATGAACCGCACTTCTTGACTTTCCTTATGGTTATATAATACCATATAGTGGCTCATGGCCTTGTATTGGGTAAACATTAGAATAAAAAAAGGCTCAAAAGTCATTTAAGGAAATATTAAGATATTGTAAAACTAATAGGGTTAAGGCCAGGTAAAGGATTTGACGTGTACTGTAGTGCAATGGATATCAGCTCAAAAGGAAAAATCAGAGAGCTGAGATTGAATTCCGTTGAATATTTGTTTCAGTCACTTACTTGCAAATACCCTTAAGAAAGGTATGAATCCATCACTTCTCCCTCTAGCTATGGGATGAATAGAAGAACAGATTGGGTTCTATAGCCTTGATAGATAACCAGTCTGTCATAGAAAGAAATGAAACCCTACTGCAGGATAATCTTCTGTGCTAGTCAGACATGGATAGAAAGAGACATGACTGACCAAGTTTGAATAAAGTATCACACTTAACTGACTGAAAAGTTTTGAGTCATGGTCGTTTTGGGTATAGCTTGATGTTATATGTGAATCAGTTTTACATCCAGATTAGTTGATGAAAGTTTTTTTTTTTTTAATCAGTTATTAGAGATACTTGTGTAATAGATATTGGCTCAGAATGAGAAGTCAGAGAGCCGAGTTCAAATTCCAATCAAATTCGTTTGAGTCAAGTTATTTAACCCATAGCTGGGGGAGAGGAGATGGATTTATACCTTTGCCAAAGGTATTTGCTTATAAGTGAATACAACGAATTCAACTAAAATTTGAACTCGGCTCCCCACTTTCTCATTCCAAGCCAAAACCCACTGCACCACAACACGCTTTAGTATGCCTAAAAAAGTATGTTTTAAAAGTGTGTAAAAATAATTAAAAATAAAAAATTAAAGAAACAGAAGAAGAGAGGAGATTGAGTGAACATGCAAATGATGGTTGGAGGAGAGGAACAGCAGAGTGGAAGTAAGAGGAAGATGTCAAAAGCGAGAGAGAGAGATATGATCGGGCAACTCACTTGTAATTCAAAATGGAATTGTATGGAGCAACCATACAGACAGCATACAGCAATTCATCTTCACTCACAGGACAGCCAGTTAGGGAATCAAGAATCTGTGTATCCTAGAAAAATGGAGAAAAAACATTTTTTTTAGCTTATTCTAAAACAGTTGTCTGATGAAATAATTTTAGCAAAGTAAAGCAATCAAAACAGAGCTATGAACTGAATGCAAAAGACAAAAATTTAATTTGACTATTTGTAGATAGTTTAACTTATATACTCTTGGTGTTGACTTAAACCAAACTTTCATAACTCCGTTCCATATACTTGCTTTCCTGACAGCTACAACCCCCAGGAATTTAAATTCAATGTCAATTCCCATCTCTTATCCACTTGACTTCAATCCTTTCTATGTCACCTCATGTATCTTGTTCTTTTCCTTTCCCTCAGCCTTTGCAACTGTCTTCACTCCTGTGTTCACATCCTTCTCTTGCCCTTTCTCTGACACCCTCTGTAAATGGTTCGTCTTCCTCTTCACTCAACTCCTGCCTAAAACTTTAATTCTCTTATGTAGCCCTCTGTGCATCAGTGGCAGTTCTGCCTTGCTTGGAGTGAAACGACTAAAAAATAAATAAATAAGAACACTACCACCATATATCTGAAATATGACAAAACTATAATTTGGAAAAATTAAATTTTTACTGAAATATATTGGAAATTTTCCACGTTTTGATCTGAAATCAAGAAAACACAAAATTTCAGCAAAATAGTCATGATATATGGAAAAAAAGCATCAATGCAACGTATATCTTCTTGGTATCAGTTTAAACTGTCAATTATTTTTTTTAACATAGATAATATGGTCAGCTCCCTGTGCCACTCCAGTAAGTACCTGACCTCTCATTCTATCCTCTACTTTTACAAGATCAGATCGAAAATGTAGGAGTCATATTTGTATAGGAGCTGCCCAGTCCCTACTTTCCTGTTTTGGCAGAGTCCAAAAGCATCTCAGAGTCCTTTTGGATGATAAATTATTTTCCAACCTCTAACCTTTCTCTCACAGATGGGATGCGGCATGCTTCTTTCTGCTCTATCGCTAATTTTATGGAAAGTGCTTAAACAAACTTCATTCCTTGGTTCCACCAGGTCTAACCTTCACAGCTAGGACCCACCATACCACATACTGTAGCAAACCACCCACTTTCTCTCCATGTTTCATCAGCAAGTATTAAATTTCACTCAAACAGCTTATTCCTGCAAATTGCTACCCTGTTGAACTGACTCCCAAGAGGATATTTCCCCCAATGACTACAAAATTAACCTGTTGGTATCTAGAGTTAATTATTATCTTCCACTCCTATTTGTATAAACTGTATTTTAGCATAACCATCTACCATGAGTGGCCCTCAGGATTTGTACAGAGTGAACCTTTGTAAAAAAAAAAAAAAAAAAAAAAAAAAAAAAAATATTCTAAACTATACTTTTGGAAAATTAAAATTTCACTGAAATATATCAGAAAAATTTCAATCTTTTACCTGCAATCAAAAAAATTGAGTAAAAAGGCTGTGTCAGTTTAAATTGACATCAGGATGATATGAGTTTAGGAAATAGCATCTTTTCCAATCTTGCAAATTGTTTAAGATACAAAAGTCAATGATTAATTATTCATTTCTAATATTATTAATGGCCAAACAGAACAGAAACAAAGCAGCTGGTCCAGACGGCATTGTAATAGAGCTGCTGATAGCCCTGGAAGAATTCGGCATAGAAAAAATTACAAAAATAATGAAATTTATAATAGTGGAATAATACCAGACGACCTAGGCAAGTCGATATTTATAGCACTGCCAAAGAAGCCAGGTGCAAACGAGTGCGAACGACACCGAACTATCAGCTTAATGAGTCACATTACAAAACTGTCAGAATCCTGATGAATAGAGTGAGAAGCAGAATCAGGCCAGAAATAGGACAGGAACAATGCGGGTTCGTCAAAGACACTGGAATAAGGAATGTCATATTTATGATTAAGATGCTCTTCGAAGGGGCAATACAAATAAAGAAAGACCTGTACCTATGTTTTATTAATTATGTGAAGGCATCTGACAAAATACGTCACAAAGAATTGATGGAGATGCTCAGCAGCCTCAACATTTTTGGGAAAGACATCAGAGTAATCAAGAATCTCTACTGACAGCAAACTGCTTGCATACAGACAGGTAACAATTTCAGCAGATTTACAAAGATAGAAAGGGGCGTAAGACAAGGATGCGTCTTTTCACCGGAACTGTTCAACTTGTACAGCGACAATTTTTTGAGGACCCTAGATGCTATGCCAGGATTTGTTATCGGAGGCCACAATTTGAACAACATAAGGTATGCAGATGATATAGTGCTGATTGCAAACATGGAAAGAAAACTACAAGACCTCCTACAGAAGGTAACTGAAGAGAGTGACAAAAAAGGACTACAAATAAACTGCAAGAAAACTGAATGCATGATCATCAGCAAAAAGAGCAACCCAAAATGCCAAATACAGATGGGGATGCTAGAATCAAGCAAGTACAAAAATTTAAATTCCTAGGAAGTGTTTTAACAGGAGATGGAAAGTGCGACAGAGATTCGAAGGCAAATTGGCATGGCGAAGGACGCATTCCAGAAGCTGAGTAAAGTATTAAGACACAGGAAAATTTCACTAGAAACAAAAGAGAGTGCTAGATTGCTATGTGATGTCAGTTCTTCAATATGGCAGTGAATGTTGGACAATATCATCAAAGATGAAGGAAAAACTTGAATTAGCAGAAATGTGGTTCTACAGAAGGATGCTGTGGATATCATGGACCAAGCATGTGTGCAATGATGAGGTGTTGGAAAGAATGGCAATGAAAAGAAAATTAATAGTGAGCATCAGGAAGAGACAACTGAAGTTCCTGGGACATGCAGTGAGGAAGGAGGGCTTGGAGAACCTGATACTGACAGGCCAGAAGAAGGCAGCGGATAACATATTTGAAGGGTCTGAGCAAGTGGATGACGGAACGGGTGTGGCAGGGTGTAACAGGAGAAAACGTACTAAGAGCCACCAGGGAATAGGGAGACGTGGAAAGCCATGATTGCCTACGTCCTGAACGGACAGGGCACATAAAAGAAGAAGAATATTTCTTTCATCTTATTCTCTTGCTTTCTGTCACAACTCTTCACATCATTTTTCTATGATGAAAAGAAAGGAAACTAGAAATGAAGAATAAATCTCCAGCGAAATTCAAACTTTACCCGCATAAAGCCTGGTGAACATTATCAATTAGGCTATGAAAACCAATCATTTAGACAATTCCAACTGTAACCAAAGAACATTCATTTTTTTTATTTTCCCCAAATGCCTGATTTGCCACCATCTTTAGTTAAGGTAGGTTGGTTAATTTAATGTCATTAAATAAATCCTTGTTAGGTTATTTAATAACAAAAATAAGTCTTACAGGATAAAAATTGCAATGAATTAACAGACAGGTCAGGTTTTCATTTCAGTCAAACAAGGTAGACACAAATCCAGTTTACACTAGAATCTACAATAATCAACCTATAAAGTGGCCTCTTTGGGGAGTGGAGAACCTTACCTCTGCAGGGATGCAGTTGACATAATAATAGTAGTAATATTATTTGAATTTTGGACATAAAGCATTGCTAATTATCAATCATTTATGAGTAATATTTAAGCCAAAGAAAAGATTTAGGAAGGTGTTCCACATCTGTTGCAGTTTTGCTAATAGATAATGAGTTTTATATAAAACAGGCTACAACAGCAATAGGAGAAGGTTTGACAACCTGAAGGAAACCCCATTTTAAGCAACAGCCTCTTCTCCACAGATCTGATTCTGCAGTTATATTTTGTAAAGCAGATTGCCTGCAAGAGTTTGTTGCCATGTCTCCCTGTCAACAGCTTCTATTTCCTACTGGCAGTAATCAATACCAGAGACAATAAAGGTTTTCTTAGGGCATCAATGTAACACTTCTGTAGCAGCCTTTTTTTAATTGCAGGTCTGTAAATAATTTGCCAAGCAGTAGGATCTTTAAGAGATGATGGTTTTTCTAGAGTAAATCGACCTTTTGCAGTTACACCTCGACTTTTGTAGTATAAACTGTCTTGATGACTTCACTGTTAGAATTGTGAGAATGAAAAATTATGCAAAAGCTAACACTGATGGTAACATTAAAGAGTGAACAGGTTGAATATTGGAGACAACACTGGATGCAATGCTATAAAGGAGAGTAGTCAGTATGACTACTTTGTATATTTTTTTTTGTATCTTTTTCTGAGATTTTTGTCTTAATCAGTTCATAATTGCCATCACCATATATACAAACACGCAAAATTAAATTTATGTACATATATTAGGTCAATGAAAGAAATACAAAAAAAAAAAAGACGAATATGTTTTGTATAATAATCGGATTCTTGACCAAATGGAAGCATGAGAAAAATGTTAAAAGTCTAAATTTACTGACAGGCCTGTGTCCTTTCTCAACAAAATATAAAATGAACTTAATCACTTGTTTTTTTTTGTTTTGTTTTTTTAATATTTAAAGGAAGTTGTTTTGTGCATGTATAGAATAATTATAAGGCTTGTAACTATTATTGAACTTTTAAATATGGGATACAGTATTATTATGTTGACCACTGACCCCTGAATAAAGGATACAGTATTATTATGTTGACCACTGACCCTTGAATAAGGGATACAGTATTATTATGTTGACCACTGACCCCTGAATAAGGGATACAGTATTATTATGTTGACCACTGACCCCTGAATAAGGGATACAGTATTATTATGTTGACCACTGACCCCTGAATAAGGGATACAGTATTATTATGTTGACCACTGACCCCTGAATAAGGGATACAGTATTATTATGTTGACCACTGACCCCTGAATAAGGGATACAGTATTATTATGTTGACCACTGACCCCTGAATAAGGGATACAGTATTATTATGTTGACCACTGACCCCTGAATAAGGGATACAGTATTATTATGTTGACCACTGACCCCTGAATAAGGGATACAGTATTATTATGTTGACCACTGAACCTTGAATAAGGGATACAGTATTATTATGTTGACCACTGACCCCTGAATAAGGGATACAGTATTATTATGTTGACCACTGACCCCTGAATAAGGGATACAGTATTATTATGTTGACCACTGACCCCTGAATAAGGGATACAGTATTATTATGTTGACCACTGACCCCTGAATATGGGATACAGTATTATTATGTTGACCACTGACCCTTGAATATGGGATACAGTATTATTATGTTGACCACTGACCCTTGAATATGGGATACAGTATTATTATGTTGACCACTGACCCCTGAATATGGGATACAGTATTATTATGTTGACCACTGACCCTTGAATATGGGATACAGTATTATTATGTTGACCACTGACCCTTGAATATGGGATACAGTATTATTATGTTGACCACTGACCCTTGAATATGGGATACAGTATTATTATGTTGACCACTGACCCTTGAATATGGGATACACTATTATTATGTTGACCACTGACCCTTGAATATGGGATACAGTATTATTATGTTGACCACTGACCCTTGAATATGGGATACAGTATTATTATGTTGACCACTGACCCTTGAATATGGGATACAGTATTATTATGTTGACCACTGACCCTTGAATATGGGATACAGTATTATTATGTTGACCACTGACCCTTGAATATGGGATACAGTATTATTATGTTGACCACTGACCCTTGAATAAGGGATACAGTATTATTTTGTTGAACACTGACCCTTGAATAAGGGATACAGTATTATTTTCTTGTCCACTGACCCTTGAATAAGGGATACAGTATTATTTTGTTGTCCACTGACCCTTGAATATGGGATACAGTATTATTATGTTGACCACTGACCCATGAATATGGGATACAGTATTATTATGTTGTCCACTGACCCCTGAATAAAGGATACAGTATTATTATGTTGACCACTGACCCTTGAATAAGGGATACAGTATTATTTTGTTGTCCACTGACCCTTTAATAAGGGATACAGTATTATTTTGTTGTCCACTGACACTTTAATAAGGGATACAGTATTATTATGTTGACCACTGACCCTTGAATATGGGATACAGTATTATTATGTTGACCACTGAACCTTGAATAAGGGATACAGTATTATTTTGTTGACAACTGACCCTTGAATAAGGGATACAGTATTATTTTGTTGACAACTGACCCTTGAATAAGGGATACAGTATTATTTTGTTGACAACTGACCCTTGAATAAGGGATACAGTATTATTTTGTTGTCCACTGACCCTTGAATAAGGGATACAGTATTATTATGTTGACCACTGACCCTTGAATAAGGGATACAGTATATTTTGTTGTCCACTGACCCTTGAATAAGGGATACAGTATTATTATGTTGACCACTGAACCTTGAATAAGGGATACAGTATTATTATGTTGACCACTGACCCCTGAATAAGAGATACAGTATTATTATGTTGACCACTGACCCCTGAATAAGAGATACAGTATTATTTTGTTGACCACTGATCCTTGAATAAGGGATACAGTATTATTATGTTGACCACTGACCCCTGAATAAAGGATACAGTATTATTATGTTGTCCACTGACCCTTGAATAAGGGATACAGTATTATTATGTTGACCACTGACCCTTGAATAAGGGATACAGTATTATTTTGTTGTCCACTGACCTTTTAATAAGGGATACAGTATTATTTTGTTGTCCACTGACCCTTGAATAAGGGATACAGTATTATTATGTTGACCACTGACCCCTGAATAAGAGATACAGTATTATTTTGTTGACCACTGACCCTTGAATAAGGGATACAGTATTATTATGTTGACCACTGACCCCTGAATAAGGGATACAGTATTATTATGTTGACCACTGACCCCTGAATAAGGGATACAGTATTATTATGTTGACCACTGACCCCTGAATAAGGGATACAGTATTATTATGTTGACCACTGAACCTTGAATAAGGGATACAGTATTATTATGTTGACCACTGACCCCTGAATAAGGGATACAGTATTATTATGTTGACCACTGACCCCTGAATAAGGGATACAGTATTATTATGTTGACCACTGACCCCTGAATAAGGGATACAGTATTATTATGTTGACCACTGACCCTTGAATAAGGGATACAGTATTATTATGTTGACCACTGACCCTTGAATAAGGGATACAGTATTATTATGTTGACAACTGACCCTTGAATAAGGGATACAGTATTATTATGTTGACCACTGACCCCTTGAATAAGGGATACAGTATTATTATGTTGACCACAGACCCCTGAATAAGGGATACAGTATTATTATGTTGACCACTGACCCCTGAATAAGGGATACAGTATTATTATGTTGACCACTGACCCCTGAATAAGGGATACAGTATTATTATGTTGACCACTGACCCCTGAATAAGGGATACAGTATTATTATGTTGACCACTGACCCCTGAATAAAGGATACAGTATTATTATGTTGACAACTGACCCCTGAATATGGGATACAGTATTATTATGTTGACCACTGACCCCTGAATATGGGATACAGTATTATTATGTTGACCACTGACCCTTGAATATGGGATACACTATTATTATGTTGACCACTGACCCTTGAATATGGGATACAGTATTATTATGTTGACCACTGACCCTTGAATATGGGATACAGTATTATTATGTTGACCACTGACCCTTGAATATGGGATACAGTATTATTATGTTGACCACTGACCCTTGAATATGGGATACACTATTATTATGTTGACCACTGACCCTTGAATATGGGATACAGTATTATTATGTTGACCACTGACCCTTGAATATGGGATACAGTATTATTATGTTGACCACTGACCCTTGAATAAGGGATACAGTATTATTTTGTTGAACACTGACCCTTGAATAAGGGATACAGTATTATTTTCTTGTCCACTGACCCTTGAATAAGGGATACAGTATTATTTTGTTGTCCACTGACCCTTGAATATGGGATACAGTATTATTATGTTGACCACTGACCCATGAATAAGGGATACAGTATTATTTTGTTGTCCACTGACCCTTTAATAAGGGATACAGTATTATTTTGTTGTCCACTGACACTTTAATAAGGGATACAGTATTATTATGTTGACCACTGACCCTTGAATATGGGATACAGTATTATTATGTTGACCACTGAACCTTGAATAAGGGATACAGTATTATTTTGTTGACAACTGACCCTTGAATAAGGGATACAGTATTATTTTGTTGACAACTGACCCTTGAATAAGGGATACAGTATTATTTTGTTGACAACTGACCCTTGAATAAGGGATACAGTATTATTTTGTTGACAACTGACCCTTGAATAAGGGATACAGTATTATTTTGTTGTCCACTGACCCTTGAATAAGGGATACAGTATTATTATGTTGACCACTGACCCTTGAATAAGGGATACAGTATATTTTGTTGTCCACTGACCCTTGAATAAGGGATACAGTATTATTATGTTGACCACTGAACCTTGAATAAGGGATACAGTATTATTATGTTGACCACTGACCCCTGAATAAGAGATACAGTATTATTATGTTGACCACTGACCCCTGAATAAGAGATACAGTATTATTTTGTTGACCACTGATCCTTGAATAAGGGATACAGTATTATTATATTGACCACTGACCCCTGAATAAAGGATACAGTATTATTATGTTGTCCACTGACCCTTGAATAAGGGATACAGTATTATTATGTTGACCACTGACCCTTGAATAAGGGATACAGTATTATTTTGTTGTCCACTGACCTTTTAATAAGGGATACAGTATTATTTTGTTGTCCACTGACCCTTGAATAAGGGATACAGTATTATTATGTTGACCACTGACCCCTGAATAAGAGATACAGTATTATTTTGTTGACCACTGACCCTTGAATAAGGGATACAGTATTATGTTGACCACTGACCCCTGAATAAGAGATACAGTATTATTTTGTTGACCACTGACCCTTGAATAAGGAATACAGTATTATTATGTTGACCACTGACCCCTGAATAAAGGATACAGTATTGTTATGTTGTCCACTGACCCTTGAATATGGGATACAGTATTATTATGTTGTCCACTGACCCCTGAATAAAGGATACAGTATTATTATGTTGACCACTGACCCTTGAATAAGGGATACAGTATTATTTTGTTGTCCACTGACCCTTTAATAAGGGATACAGTATTATTTTGTTGTCCACTGACACTTTAATAAGGGATACAGTATTATTATGTTGACCACTGACCCTTGAATATGGGATACAGTATTATTATGTTGACCACTGACCCTTGAATATGGGATACAGTATTATTTTGTTGACCACTGAACCTTGAATAAGGGATACAGTATTATTTTGTTGACAACTGACCCTTGAATAAGGGATACAGTATGATTTTGTTGACAACTGACCCTTGAATAAGGGATACAGTATTATTTTGTTGACAACTGACCCTTGAATAAGGGATACAGTATTATTTTGTTGTCCACTGACCCTTGAATAAGGGATACAGTATTATTATGTTGACCACTGACCCTTGAATAAGGGATACAGTATATTTTGTTGTCCACTGACCCTTGAATAAGGGATACAGTATTATTATGTTGACCACTGAACCTTGAATAAGGGATACAGTATTATTATGTTGACCACTGACCCCTGAATAAGAGATACAGTATTATTATGTTGACCACTGACCCCTGAATAAGAGATACAGTATTATTTTGTTGACCACTGATCCTTGAATAAGGGATACAGTATTATTATGTTGACCACTGACCCCTGAATAAAGGATACAGTATTATTATGTTGTCCACTGACCCTTGAATAAGGGTTACAGTATTATTATGTTGACCACTGACCCTTGAATAAGGGATACAGTATTATTTTGTTGTCCACTGACCTTTTAATAAGGGATACAGTATTATTTTCTTATCCACTGACCCGTGAATAAGGGATACAGTATTATTATGTTGACCACTGACCCCTGAATAAGAGATACAGTATTATTTTGTTGACCACTGACCCTTGAATAAGGGATACAGTATTATTATGTTGACCACTGACCCCTGAATAAAGGATACAGTATTATTATGTTGTCCACTGACCCTTGAATAAGGGATACAGTATTATAATGTTGTCCACTGACCCTTGAATAAGAGATACAGTATTATTATGTTGTCCACTGACCCTTGAATAAGGGATACAGTATTATGTTGTCCACTGACCCTTGAATAAGGGATACAGTATTATTATGTTGTCCACTGACCCTTGAATAAGGGATACAGTATTATTATGTTGTCCACTGACCCTTGAATAAGGGATACAGTATTATTATGTTGTCCACTGACCCTTGAATAAGGGATACAGTATTATTATATTGTCCACTGACCCTTGAATAAGGGATACAGTATTATTATGTTGTCCACTGACCCTTGAATAAGGGATACAGTATTATTATGTTGTCCACTGACCCTTGAATAAGGGATACAGTATTATTATGTTGTCCACTGACCCTTGAATAAGGGATACAGTATTATTATGTTGTCCACTGACCCTTGAATAAGGGGTACAGTATTATTATGTTGACCACTGACCCTTGAATAAGGGATACAGTATTATTATGTTGTCCACTGACCCTTGAATAAGGGATACAGTATTTTTATGTTGTCCACTGACCCTTGAATAAGGGATACAGTATTATTATGTTGTCCACTGACCCTTGAATAAGGGATACAGTATTATTATGTTGTCCACTGACCCTTGAATAAGGGATACAGTATTATTATGTTGTCCACTGACCCTTGAATAAGGGATACAGTATTATTATGTTGTCCACTGACCCTTGAATAAGGGATACAGTATTATTATGTTGTCCACTGACCCTTGAATAAGGGATACAGTATTATTATGTTGTCCACTGACCCTTGAATAAGGGATACAGTATTATTATGTTGACCACTGACCCTTGAATAAGGGATACAGTATTATTATGTTGTCCACTGACCCTTGAATAAGGGATACAGTATTATTATGTTGTCCACTGACCCTTGAATAAGGGATACAGTATTATTATGTTGACCACTGAACCTTGAATAAGGGATACAGTATTATTTTGTTGTCCACTGACACTTGAATAAAGGATACAGTATTATTATGTTGACCACTGAACCTTGAATAAGGGATACAGTATTATTTTGTTGTCCACTGACCCTTGAATAAGGGATACAGTATTATTATGTTGTCCACTGACCCTTGAATAAGGGATACAGTATTATTATGTTGTCCACTGACCCTTGGGCAAAAGGGATACAGTATTATTATGTTGACCACTGACCCTTGAATAAGGGATACAGTATTATTATGTTGACCACTGACCCTTGAATAAGGATGAAGTGTCTGTCTGTTGACCACTGACCCTTGGGCAAGGGATACAGTATTATTATGTTGACCACTGACCCCTGAATAAAGGTTACAGTATTATTATGTTGACCACTGACCCTTGAATAGGGATACAAACATTCGTATACAATACCTGAACCTTGAATAAGGGATACAGTATTATTTTGTTGTCCACTGACCCTTGAATAGAGACCTGATAGTATTTTGTTGTCCACTGACCCTTGAATAAAGGATACAGTATTATTGTGTTGACCACTGAACCTTAGACAAGGGTGCAGTATTATTTTGTTGTCCACTGACCCTTGAATAAAGGATACAGTATTATCATGTTAGGCACTGAACCTTGAATAAGGGATACAGTATTATTTTGTTGTCCACTGACCCTTGAATAAGGGATACAGTATATGTTATTACTAGACCTTGAATAAGGGATACAGTATTATTATGACATCACTGACCCTTGAATAAGGGATACAGTATTATGGTGACCACTGAACCTTGAATAAAAGGGATACAGTATTATTTTGTTGTCCACTGACCCTTGAATAAGGGATACAGTATTATTATGTTGACCACTGACCCCTGAATAAAGGATACAGTATTATTATGTTGACCACTGACCCTTGAATAAGGGATACAGTATTATTATGTTGACCACTGACCCCTGAATAAAGGATACAGTATTATTATGTTGACCACTGACCCTTGAATAAGGGATACAGTATTATTTTGTTGTAATGACCCTTGAATAAGGGATACAGTATTATTTTGTTGACAACTGACCCTTGAATAAGGGATACAGTATTATTTTGTTGACCACACTGACCCTTGAATAAGGGATACAGTATTATTTGTTGTCCACTGACCCTTGAATAAGGGATACAGTATTATTTTGTTGACAACTGACCCTTGAATAAGGGATACAGTATTATTTTGTTGACAACTGACCCTTGAATAAGGGATACAGTATTATTTTGTTGACCACTGACCCTTGAATAAGGGATACAGTATTATTTTGTTGTCCACTGACCCTTGAATAAGGGATACAGTATTATTATGTTGACCACTGAACCTTGAATAAGGGATACAGTATTATTTTGTTGTCCACTGACCCTTGAATAAGGGATACAGTATTATGTTGACCACTGAACCTTGAATAAGGGATACAGTATTATTTTGTTGTCCACTGACCCTTGAATAAGGGATCCAGTATTATTATGTTGACCACTGAACCTTGAATAAGGGATACAGTATTATTTTGTTGTCCACTGACCCTTGAATAAGGGATACAGTATTATTATGTTGACCACTGAACCTTGGACAGGGATACAGTATTATTTTGTTGTCCACTGACCCTTGAATAAGGGATACAGTATTATTATGTTGACCACTGAACCTTGAATAAGGGATACAGTATTATTTTGTTGTCCACTGACACTTTAATAAGGGATACAGTATTATTATGTTGACCACTGACCCTTGAATATGGGATACAGTATTATTATGTTGACCACTGAACCTTGAATAAAGGATACAGTATTATTTTGTTGACAACTGACCCAGCAGACAGGGATACAGTATTTATTTTGTTGACAACTGACCCTTGAATAAGGGATACAAATAATATTTTTGTTGACAACTGACCCTTGAATAAGGGATATACAGTATTATTTTGTTGACAACTGACCCTTGAATAAGGATACAGTATTATTTTGTTGTCCACTGACCCTTGGATAAGGGATACAGTATTATTATGTTGACCACTGACCCTTGAATAAGGGATACAGTATATTTATGTATTGTCCACTGACCCTTGAATAAGGGATACAGTATTATTATGTTGACCACTGACCTTGAATAAGGGATACAGTATTATTATGTTGACCACTGACCCTTGAATAAGGGATACAGTATTATTATGTTGACCACTGACCTTGAATAAGGGATACAGTATTATTATGTTGACCACTGAACCTTGAATAAGGATACAGTATTATTATGTTGACCACTGACCCCTGAATAAGAGATACAGTATTATGTTGACCACTGACCCCTGAATAAGAGATACAGTATTATTTTGTTGACCACTGATCCTTGAATAAGGGATACAGTATTATTATGTTGTCCACTGACCCTTGAATAAGGGATACAGTATTATTATGTTGTCCACTGACCCTTGAATAAGGGATACAGTATTATTATGTTGTCCACTGACCCTTGAATAAGGGATACAGTATTATTATATTGTCCACTGACCCTTGAATAAGGGATACAGTATTATTATGTTGTCCACTGACCCTTGAATAAGGGATACAGTATTATTATGTTGTCCACTGACCCTTGAATAAGGGATACAGTATTATTATGTTGTCCACTGACCCTTGAATAAGGGATACAGTATTATTATGTTGTCCACTGACCCTTGAATAAGGGATACAGTATTATTATGTTGTCCACTGACCCTTGAATAAGGGATACAGTATTATTATGTTGTCCACTGACCCTTGAATAAGGGATACAGTATTATTATGTTGACCACTGACCCTTGAATAAGGGATACAGTATTATTATGTTGTCCACTGACCCTTGAATAAGGGATACAGTATTTTTATGTTGTCCACTGACCCTTGAATAAGGGATACAGTATTATTATGTTGTCCACTGACCCTTGAATAAGGGATACAGTATTATTATGTTGTCCACTGACCCTTGAATAAGGGATACAGTATTATTATGTTGTCCACTGACCCTTGAATAAGGGATACAGTATTATTATGTTGTCCACTGACCCTTGAATAAGGGATACAGTATTATTATGTTGTCCACTGACCATTGAATAAGGGATACAGTATTATTATGTTGTCCACTGACCCTTGAATAAGGGATACAGTATTATTATGTTGACCACTGACCCTTGAATAAGGGATACAGTATTATTATGTTGTCCACTGACCCTTGAATAAGGGATACAGTATTATTATGTTGACCACTGAACCTTGAATAAGGGATACAGTATTATTTTGTTGTCCACTGACACTTGAATAAGGGATACAGTATTATTATGTTGACCACTGAACCTTGAATAAGGGATACAGTATTATTTTGTTGTCCACTGACCCTTGAATAAGGGATACAGTATTATTATGTTGTCCACTGACCCTTGAATAAGGGATACAGTATTATTATATTTGTCCACTGACCTTGAATAAGGGATACAGTATTATTATGTTGACCACTGACCCTTGAATAAGGGATACAGTATTATTATGTTGACCACTGACCCTTGAATAAGGGATACAGTATTATTATGTTGACCACTGACCCCTGAATAAAGGATACAGTATTATTATGTTGACAACTGACCCTTGAATAAGGGATACAGTATTATTTTGTTGACTAGCCTGACCCTTGAATAAGGGATACAGTATTTTGTTGACCATGACCCTTGAATAAGGGATACAGTATTATTTTGTTGTCCACTGACCCTTGAATAAGGGATACAGTATTATTATGTTGACCACTGAACCTTGAATAAGGGATACAGTATTATTTTGTTGTCCACTGACCCTTGAATAAGGGATACAGTATTATTATGTTGACCACTGAACCTTGAATAAGGGATACAGTATTATTTTGTTGTCCACTGACCCTTGAATAAGGGATACAGTATTATTATGTTGACCACTGAACCTTGAATAAGGGATACAGTATTATTTTGTTGTCCACTGACCCTTGAATAAGGGATACAGTATTATTATGTTGACCACTGAACCTTGAATAAGGGATACAGTATTATTTTGTTGTCCACTGACCCTTGAATAAGGGATACAGTATTATTATGTTGACCACTGAACCTTGAATAAGGGATACAGTATTATTTATTTGTCCACTGACCCTTGGAATAAGGGATACAGTATTATTATGTTGACCACTGAACCTTGAATAAGGGATACAGTATTATTTTGTTGTCCACTGACCCTTGAATAAGGGATACAGTATTATTATGTTGACCACACTGAACCTTGAATAAGGGATACAGTATTATTTTGTTGTCCACTGACCCTTGAATAAGGGATACAGTATTATTATGTTGACCACTGAACCTTGAATAAGGGATACAGTATTATTATGTTGACCACTGAACCTTGAATAAGGGATACAGTATTATTTTGTTGTCCACTGACCCTTGAATAAGGGATACAGTATTATTTTGTTGTCCACTGACCCTTGAATAAGGGATACGGTATTATTATGTTGACCACTGAACCTTAAATAAGGGATACAGTATTATTTTGTTGTCCACTGACCCTTGAATAAGGGATACAGTATTATTATGTTGACCACTGACCCTTGAATAAGGGATACAGTATTATTATGTTGACCATTGAGCCTTGAATAAGAGATACAGTATTTTTATGTTGACCACTGACCCTTTAATAAGAGATACAGTAATTTTATTGTTAACCACTGACCCTTGAATAAGGGATACAGTATTATTTTGTTGTCACTGACCCCTGAATAAAGGATACAGTATTATTATGTTGACAACTGAACCTTGAATAAGGGATACAGTATTATTATGTTGACCATTGAGCCTTGAATAAGAGATACAGTATTTTTATGTTGACCACTGACCCTTTAATAAGAGATACAGTAATTTTATTGTTAACCACTGACCCTTGAATAAGGGATACAGTATTATTTTTGTTGTCCACTGACCCCTGAATAAAGGATACAGTATTATTATGTTGACAACTGAACCTTGAATAAGGGATACAGTATTATTATGTTGACCATTGAGCCTTGAATAAGAGATACAGTATTTTTATGTTGACCACTGACCCTTTAATAAGAGATACAGTAATTTTATTGTTAACCACTGACCCTTGAATAAGGGATACAGTATTATTTTGTTGTCCACTGACCCCTGAATAAAGGATACAGTATTATTATGTTGACAACTGAACCTTGAATAAAGGATACAGTATTATTATGTTGACCATTGAGCCTTGAATAAGAGATACAGTATTTTTATGTTGACCACTGACCCTTTAATAAGAGATACAGTAATTTTATTGTTAACCACTGACCCTTGAATAAGGGATACAGTATTATTTTTGTTGTCCACTGACCCCTGAATAAAGGATACAGTATTATTATGTTGACAACTGAACCTTGAATAAGGGATACAGTATTATTATGTTGACCATTGAGCCTTGAATAAGAGATACAGTATTTTTATGTTGACCACTGCCCCTTAAGGAATGCAGTAATTTTATTGTTAACCACTGACCCTTGAATAAGGGATACAGTATTATTTTGTTGTCCACTGACCCCTGAATAAAGGATACAGTATTATTATGTTGACAACTGAACCTTGAATAAGGGATACAGTATTATTATGTTGACAACTGAACCTTGAATAAAGGGATACAGTATTATTATGTTGACAACTAGACCTTGAATAAGGGATACAGTATTATGTTGACCATTGAGCCTTGAATAAAAGGAATGCAAATGTTTTTATGTTGACCACTGACCTTTAATAAGTGCAATGTTTTTGTTGTTAACCACTGACCCTTGAATAAGGGATACAGTATTATTTTGTTGTCCACTGACCCCTGAATAAAGGATACAGTATTATTATGTTGCTTAGCTGAACCTTGAATAAGGGATACAGTATTATTATGTTGACCATTGAGCCTTGAATAAGAGATACAGTATTTTTATGTTGACCACTGACCCTTTTAATAAGAGGCAGTAATTTTATTGTTAACCACTGACCCTTGAATAAGGGATACAGTATTATTTTATTCCTGACCCCTGAATAAAGGATACAGTATTATTATGTTGACAACTGAACCTTGAATAAGGGATAGAAATGATATTATGTTGACCATTGAGCCTTGAATAAGAGATACAGTATTTTTATGTTGACCACTGCCCCTTAAATAAGAGATAGTAATTTTGTGTTAACCACTGACCCTTGAATAAGGGATACAGTATTATTTTGTTGTCCACTGACACCTGAATAAAGGATACAGTATTATTATGTTGACAAACGCTGAACTAATGAATAAGGGATACAGTATTATTATGTTGACAACTGAACCTTGAATAAGGGGATACAGTATTATTATGTTGACAACTGAACCTTGAATAAGGGATACAGTATTATTATGTTGACCATTGAGCCTTGAATAAGAGATACAGTATTTTTATGTTGACCACTGACCCTTTAATAAAGAATGCAGTAATTTTTATTGTTAACCACTGACTATGAATAAGGGATACAGTATTATTTTGTTGTCCACTGACCCCTGAATAAAGGATACAGTATTATTATGTTGACAACTGAACCTTGAATAAGGGATACAGTATTATTATGTTGACCATTGAGCCTTGAATAAAGAGATACAGTATTTTTATGTTGACCACTGACCCTTCAATAAGAGGTACAGTAATTTTATTATTAACCACTGACCCTTGAATAAGGGATACACAGTATTATTTTGTTGTCCACTGACCCCTGAATAAAGGATACAGTATTATTATGTTGACAACTAGAACCTTGAATAAGGGATACAGTATTATTATGTTGACAACTGAACCTTGAATAAGGGATACAGTATTATTATGTTGACAACTGAACCTTGAATAAGGGATACAGTATTATTATGTTGACCATTGAGCCTTGAATAAGAGATACAGTATTTTTATGTTGACCACTGACCCTTTAATAAGAGATACAGTAATTTTATTGTTAACCACTGACCCTTGAATAAGGGATACAGTATTATTTTTGTTGTCCACTGACCCCTGAATAAAGGATACAGTATTATTATGTTGACAACTGAACCTTGAATAAGGGATACAGTATTATTATGTTGACCATTGAGCCTTGAATAAAGTACAGTATTTTGTTGACCACTGACCCTTTAATAAGAGATACAGTAATTTTATTGTTAACCACTGACCCTTGAATAAGGGATACAGTATTATTATGTTGACAACTGACCCCTGAATAAAGGATACAGTATTATTGTAATGACAACTGAACCCAGACTAAGGGGATCCAGTATTATTATGTTGACCATTGAGCCTTGAATAAGAGATACAGTATTTTTATGTTGACCACTGACCCTTTAATAAGAGGTACAGTAATTTTATTGTTAACCACTGACCCTTGAATAAGGGATGCAGTATTATTTTGTTGTCCACTGACCCTGAATAAAGGGATACAGTATTATTATGTTGACAACTGAACCTTGAATAAGGGATACAGTATTATTATGTTGACAACTGAACCTTGAATAAGGGATACAGTATTATTATGTTGACAACTGAACCTTGAATAAGGGATACAGTATTATTATGTTGACCATTGAGCCTTGAATAAGAGATACAGTATTTTTATGTTGACCACTGACCCTTTAATAAAGATGCAGTAATTTTATTGTTAACCACTGACCCTTGAATAAGGGATACAGTATTATTTTGTTGTCCACTGACCCCTGAATAAAGGATACAGTATTATTATGTTGACAACTGAACCTTGAATAAGGGATACAGTATTATTATGTTGACAACTGAACCTTGGAATAAGGGATACAGTATTATTATGTTGACAACTGAACCTTGAATAAGGGATACAGTATTATTATGTTGACCATTGAGCCTTGAATAAGAGATACAGTATTTTTATGTTGACCACTGACCCTTTAATAAGAGATACAGTAATTTTATTGTTAACCACTGACCCTTGAATAAGGGATACAGTATTATTATGTTGACCACTGACCCTTGAATAAGGGATACAGTATTATTATGTTGACCACTGACCCTTGAATAAGGGATACAGTATTATTATGTTGACCACTGAACCTTGAATAAGGGATACAGTATTAATATGTTAGAAGCAACTGAACCTTGAATAAGGGATACAGTATTATTATGTTGACCATTGAGCCTTGAATAAAGATACAGTATTTTTATGTTGACCACTGACCCTTTAATAAGAGATACAGTAATTTTATTGTTAACCACTGACCCTTGAATAAGGGATACAGTATTATTTTGTTGTCCACTGACCCCTGAATAAAGGATACAGTATTATTATGTTGACAACTGAACCTTGAATAAGGGATACAGTATTATTATGTTGACCATTGAGCCTTGAATAAGAGATACAGTATTTTTATGTTGACCACTGACCCTTTAATAAGAGATACAGTAATTTTATTGTTAACCACTGACCCTTGAATAAGGGATACAGTATTATTTTGTTGTCCACTGACCCCTGAATAAAGGATACAGTATTATTATGTTGACAACTGAGCCTTGAATAAGGGATACAGTATTATTATGTTGACAACTGAACCTTGAATAAGGGATACAGTATTATTATGTTGACAACTGAACCTTGAATAAGGGATACAGTATTATTATGTTGACCATTGAGCCTTGAATAAGAGATACAGTATTTTTTATGTTGACCACTGACCCTTTAATAGAATACAGTAATTTTATTGTTAACCACTGACCCTTGGAATAAGGGATACAGTATTATTATGTTGACCACTGACCCTTGAATAAGGGATACAGTATTATTATGTTGACCACTGACCCTTGAATAAGGGATACAGTATTATTATGTTGACCACTGAACCTTGAATAAGGGATACAGTATTATGTTGACCATTGAGCCTTGAATAAGGGATACAGTATTATTATGTTGACCACTGACCCTTGAATAAGGGATACAGTATTATTATGTTGACCACTGACCCTTGAATAAGGGATACAGTATTATGTTGACCACTGAACCTTGAATAAGGGATACAGTATTATTATGTTGACCATTGAGCCTTGAATAAGGGATACAGTATTATTATATTTGTGCAGCCCTTAGATATAAGGATACAGTATTAAATTGACTGCTGTAACACTGTAAGTGTTACTTATGCACAGACGTTAAAAAGATATTGACAGACCCTGGATTCAAACCCAAGAATAGATATTTGGAAAATATCTGTGCATATATTTTTTTTCTTACCAGAAAAATCAACTTTTTTCTTTGCTATAGGAAGGGCTGAGGGAGAGAGAAAGAAGGAAATAAGTGTCTGTGTAGCCGAGAGAAAAGGAGAGGCAAAACAAAAGGTATTTATGAGATGACATTGCTGATATGATAACAATTTCCTAAAAAAACACAGATGGCCTGTTTCTTTCTTCCTTGTTTGTTGTTGTTATTCTTTCCCTTTTGCTCTCTCGGAGAAAGAAAATAAAGGATTGACCGAAGTGAAAAAAGTTAATGGTAAATTTTTAAAAAAGGCCACCCACACAAGGATATAATTGTAATTATCACTGACAGGTAAAAGTATAAAGTCAACAGAATCACATCTCCATGCTGAGAATTGTACGCGGGTGATCTAAGCTAGACAATTGAAGCTGACGTTAAATTTTAATGAAGAGACGTTCCAATCACTCACCACCTTGCACCATATTGAATGCAGTACAAAGACAACCGTCCTTTTTTTTTTTTTTTTTTTTTTTACAGGTCTGTAGATTTCTCTGAGATCAGAAATCACAACATGGCAGAGAAAGTGAAATCATTTGACATCTTCGATCACCTGGGGTAGAACGGAAGCAAACAACTGCAGACTCAGGTGCAACTAACTTATGGCCAGTTAGCACACGTAACATAATTTTGAGACTTGGAGGGGTTTGGGTGTCATACAGCTGACCCTTGAAAAGTATTATTTATAAGTTAGTCTATGCTGTTTCAACCCAGCTAGAAGATGTAAGAACATTGGGATTTTTATTTTATATATGATTTCCCAACCCAGTATATATAAAAATTGAATAAATTAATAGGCTGGTAATCAGTAATTGGTAGTGTCAGAATTAGTTCATTAATTGGTCATCAGCCTTCTTTTGCCAATTATTCGAATTTCAAGCTCAGTCATCCTTGTTACTACATCAGAGAAATTTCATACATTGAGAATCATCAGCTATCTTAGACATAGTTAAGTGCCATACGTGATACACACTTTGGGCAATCATGTCTCAAAATAGACATGACTGACTGGGCAAAAGATTATCCCGCAGTAGGTTGCCATTGCATTCTGCGATAGACTGGTTGCCAGCCAAGGCTATAGAACCCAATCTGTCCTGTTATTTTATCCATAACTGGAGGGAAGAGACGGATTAATACCTTTCCCAAGGATATTTGTGCGTAAACGAATGCAAGGAGTTCAACCAGAATTCAAACTCGGCACCCCAATCTCTCATTCCGAGTCGATATTCGCTGCACCACAACGCACATCACCTTAGACAAAGAATGAATTTAAATAATATTATCATAGTTTTTCATTAAATTATTTTTCATGAATCTTTATCAAGAGTAATTCAATTATCTACCAATTGATCAATGCATCTAGACACACTTTTGTCAGTGTGTTCATAGCTGTCTATCTATTAGGGTTGTACTGATTAATTCACTGATTATTGGTCATCAAGCATTTGCCAATTAATCAGTCATTGGCTTTTTTTCTTTTTTATTTTTACTGATTTGATTGATTTTCTCAGTCATCTTTATTTATTACATCAAGGAAATTCCATCCCTGGTTCAAGAATCATTGATTATATTGAATATAGAATGAATTTAAATAATATTATCATAAATTTTCCATTAATTCTTTTTTGATAATCTTTATTGAGAGTACTTCCCTCACTGATTATCCACTGATTAATTGGTACAATCTGTGTGTGTGTGTGTGATTGTGCAGAGATATGTACACACACACAGATATAAAGACAAATACAAATATGCACATGCACAGATACAAACATGTATAAAGGTTAATGACTGGAAGTATACATGATTGATGTGTTTTTGATGACTTATCAACCCTTTCAATAGTTTATCAAAAGCCAGAAAATATTTTTAGATTGTAAGAATTTTTTTACAATAATGTTTTAGTGATACAAGTCTAATTAACCCATAGATGAGGGAGGAATGGATTCATACCTTTCCCGAGAGTATTTGTGCATAAGTAGATATAACAAACCCAACAGAAATAGGAACTTAACAATTCTAAGCCATTATTCATTACACCACCCACACATTCAAGCTTACAGCACTTGATATTCTCAAGCAGTCACCCATCCAGGTACTGACCAGGCTCAATGTTGCTTAACTTTGTGATGAGTCAATGTGATATGACTATAAACTCAAAAAAGAAAGAGGAAAAAAATGGGGAAAAAAAGAGAAAATTATTGAGAAAAAAACAAAAGCAAAATAATGAAAAAAAAAAGAGAGAGAAAATAAAATAACGAAAAAGACATAATAGAAAAAAAAAACAAAGAGAACAAGAAAAAGAAAGGAAAAAAAATGCCTGGAAGTATAGAGTTCAACTTACAACTATTTGATGAGACAGGTCTTCTTCGTCTGGTTTTTCATCATCTGACTCTTCTTCCTATAAACAAAACAAGGACAAAATAAATACAACGTAAACACAGGGACAGAATAAAGAAAACAAAATCAAATTTTTAACCTGTCTGTCAAATTAGAAACAAAAATATCAATAATTTCAAGGATAAAAAAACCATTAGCAAAAATTTACACCAAAAACAAGACCTTATTACAGTCATTTGACAAAATGAGCTGTTTTTTTAGCTTGTGAAAAGATTTATGAAATAAATCTGGATACTTCTAGTTTGAAAACATTCTAAAAGGAACAACACAACTAAATGTTTAAGTGGGTTTGGGTTTTACAAGTACTTATATCCCAAACAGCTTTTTTTTTCTTTTTATGTATTTACCTGTTTCATATCATTATCTTTGCCAAGCTTTGAATTTGGAAATTGGCCATCACCTGCACAAGAAAGAAAATGAAAGTAGATTTTTGTAAATCTCTTAGATAATGTAAAAAAAACAATGTTATTTTATATATTTTTATCAGTCATGCAGCCTAATCTTTCTTATTAAGGAGATATTCCATGATTATGGCAGCAAAAGACTTTAATCAACACCAACAAATAATCATGTTTTATACAACCATAATAACTGAATATTTCATTAGCAAGTAGGGCTGTTGAGGAATATTTAGTTGATAGGAAAGTGGACATATTGAGTATGCTCAAAGAATAGCTATCCTAGCAATCATATAGAATTGTCACCAGCAACATATTTTATTGCCTTAGCAAAAGAATACAAAAAGGGGTGTACAAAGTTGCAGTTGTAAAAATGTATTAATAGTGTACACAAGCATGTATATACATGCACAACGTTCCAATGAAAGATTGTTTCTTTTTAGTGAAGAGGTGGTTTTACTGAAACTGTCGCGTCCATAAAAAAATTTTTTAATTTATTCTCTTTGTAGTGTCCATTAAAAGTAAATAAAAATTAATTATACTGTCACTTTCTTTTTCATGTGCATTAAAAAAAACAAAAATTAATTATACTGTTATTTTGTTATGTCCACAAAAAAAGAAAAATTAATTATACTGTCACTTTGTCATATGCATTAAAAATAAATAAATAAAAATGAATTATGCTATCACAAATAATTATAATAATTATGATAAAATTGTATAGGGTATGCTATATTTACGAGGTAATACACGCAATATCAAGGACAGAGCATATGTACATATAAAAGTGTGCATTGAGGTCAACACCCAGCAGCAACAGCCCATTCCATACTTAAATGCAATCATCAGGAAGTCTTGCTAGTTTGAAGTAATAGCAGTGTCAACAGAAAAACTGTCCTTTTGACAATTTTTTTTTTTATTTGTGGGTACAAAGATTAAACATTGCCAATATTTCAATGTTAGTATTTTGATTTCATTTACCTGACCTCCCCTTCCCCCAACTACTAAGGCAGGAAGGTTTTTATTGTTAGATTTCCATAGAAGTTAAGTGCATTTAAACTAATAGCAGGAGGCTTGGCACCCTTGCTGGTTAAAAGTGGTTCAATCCTGGTGTCAACTTCTGCCAAACTCCCCCTTTACCAATTTTTGTATCAGGCGCCTGGTGAAGCCCTCACCCCTTTGAACATGACATTGCTATCCCCTTCATTTGGATTTTGTATCTGCTCTTACAAGTGATACTTATTTCTGGCATCATTGGGGGTTCCAGGCTCAAGAGAATCCAAACAAGAATGAACACCACCCAGCCAACTTCCAGGCCTCTAAAATGAATTTGCAAATCTTGGGCTAAGCCATTTATTGGTATGATTCTTTTTTGGTTTTCAGCCAATCAAAATTGGTTTCACAGTTTCTGCTGTTTCCTTTTGCCTATTTGAATGTCACAAACTTTCGTTGTCATTTGTAGGGAGTGGGGATAAGTGGTTTGGTCTTTTGCTGCTTTCAACACAATTATGTAATACTCTTAAGAAAAACTGCTTCTTTTTAAACCATCATTTCAACATCATCATTTACTATTTCCTCACTCATTAAAAATCTCTTTAAGTCAACACATTCTGTACTAAAACAAGAGACCCATGTGTTAAAATTACATAGAAGCTAATTGCATTTAAATCAGCAGCAGTAGCAGGATTGGCACTCCTGTTTGTTAAATATGGTTCAATCCTAGAAATGCATTTAAACCCTTTCAATTAATCCTGTTAGTTTTTGTATTAGGTGCCTGGTTAAGTTTTGTCACTTTGAACAAGAAATCTTTTTGATTTTTGTATCTGCTCTTACACTTAGTAGAAAAGCATAGTTACAGCCATCAAATGTAGCCTAAAAATTACTCCAGTGTTTGATGAGGGCACAACAGTTTCTGAGACTTGAAAAAAAAGATTTGGAAATATATACTCTCTATACAGACTTGGACACCTCGACATAGTGTAATGGTTAGCAAGTTTGACTTGCTAGAACCTATTACAACTGAGTAGTGAGTTCGATCCTCACTGGGTACCCCATATTTTTGGCCTTGTGCCACATCTAAGCAGCACTTAAAAAAATCAACTCTCAATACAGATTTGCCAAAAAGTAAATGGGCTATTACAGTGCAGTTGAATTTAGCAGAGAATAGCAGAGTCAGACTGACCACATCTATGTTAACTGTGCAGGCAATAAGCTCAGATAATGGAATTGAACTGCTGGTCAATAAACTGGATTGTATATCCCTACATAGTAATAACCAGTGCTGTTTTTGTACATATTTTAAGTGAGAAGCCCATATGCACACATATGGGCCAAGGAGAAAAACTGCCCAGTGCTCATGACCCCTGTCATGCTAGTGTCAATATTACACCAAATTTTGATAATGACATGGACACACAAGAAAAAAGAAAAATCAACTAAATTTACTTGTTTATCACTTAAACATTGATAACCTGCAAACAATGTTTTCTAGAATTATTTTAACCTTTCCATTGCAATCAGAGACAAGAGAAAATATTCCCCTTCAACAACAGGAGCATTTTTGGTTAATGTAACTCAAGAAGCAAATATTTACCTGATACAACCATTCCTTCATTGTGCTCTTTGGTGCTTTTATCCGAAGAAATCTTTAACTTATCAGGAATATGGCCACGCATTTTGATTTCTGTGTGTGGTTTTTTGTCTTTTTTACCTTTCTTTTTCTTTTCTTCCTTGGCTGGTCCAGCAGACTGAAAAATGCACAATAATCAAGTGGGAGGCAAATATGGATACAAACAGTTTAGCTGCTTAGTATTTGCTTCAAAAACAAATTTGGTCCCATTGGTAAACCTATTATAAACCTTGACCACAAAGCTTATTACATTTAAGCTCAACATTCTTATTCTTTTCCCGTTATATAATCTGCCATATATATTTAAAACTAAGTCATATTTCCTTTTTTTTTTTTTAACTTAAAAATAAAATGAGGGGGAGTGACCAACTGCATCCAATTTACCCACCAAACCTTGATCGAACAAGGCATATACATATACATATACATAACATGCATTCTGAAACTAGAAACAATTCTACGTTGTCTGTTCCTCTTATATGTATATTAAAGCAAATAAGAAATATAAATTGTCTTTCATTAATACAACCTATGAAGTGGCATCAATTTCCAACAGTTATATGTGACATATATATATATATATATATATATATATATATATATATATATATATATATATGCAGTAGGAATTCAGGAAGTGTTAGATGAAGGATTTGTCATTACAATTTTAAAAAAAGAGGAGAGGATTTCATAAACTGGGGCCAAATTTTAACTAATGGTAGATGAAGAAGAGAACAGAGAACTGTGTGAATTCTTGGACAAAGCATTCTCCCTGACTAGCTTACCTGCTAATAAAAAGCTGTTCCACCATAGTCAATGTTGAGGGAAGCCAATCAAGAAAATGGGTAAGGAAGGACTTGAACAAACCACTCTCCAACAACTACCTTCCTTGCCCCGGCATGAGCAGAAAAAAAATGCAACTTTTGTAGTGAACACCGACAAAAAACAATCAGGAAAATGGTGGAGGTGCAGGTGGTGTAATAGTGGATTTTATGAAATATCACTCCCTGTTATGTTATTTAATTTACAGAATCTGATTTTATCATATATACGTAGATAAGAAACCATTAAAAGACAATCCATACCGAAATGCAAGATTTACTCACTTTCATTTAAGCATTTCAATAATTTACCATGACTTTCAGTCAACCTGATGTATATTTATAAGCCTTCTTAAATTCAAAAATTCCAAAAACTTACTTGTTTATATTTGTTGCAAAATAAAATCCTTACATTTGCTAGAATGTGCATTGTGATGCATTGGATATTGACTCAGATCGAGAAATGGAGAGCCGAGTTTGAGTTCTAGTTGAATTCACTGCATTAACTTATGCACAAATACCCTTGGGAAAGGTATTAATCCATCTCTTCCCTCCAGTTATGGGTTAAATAACAGGACAGATTGAGTTCTATAGTCTTGGCTGGCAACCAGTCTACCACAGAAAGCAATGGCAACCTATTGCGAGATAACCTTCTGCCCAGTCAGTCATGTCTCTTTTGAGATATGATTGCCCAAGCATGTATCACATATGGCACTTAACTGACTGACTGACTGACTGATTGCATTCTGATGTCATTGAGGCTTGAAACATTATATGACCCCAAAGTGAACATCCCTGAGGGAGCATTCTGGTGCACAATATCCGTAAAAAAACAAACTGAAACAGTAACAATCCTTGCTTGGAAGTATTAATAATTGTTTTATTTCCTGTTTTAAATTTTGTTCTACCTTTCATAAAAACAGCAATTGCATATATGTGAAATGAATTGGCAACATTATTTTTACATAGGGTTTTATTAGAATTGTTTTCGGTTGTTCAGCATTTTTTGTGATCCAGCGGTGGCCTGGTCCTAAGGGCGCCCAGATGAGAGACTGGACTGTATACACAAAAATAAAACAAAGGGAGTAAGAGCAGAGATTGGAAAAAAAGTTACTCACTGTAAAATGATGGATGAAAAAAAATACCAGTAAAAAAAGAAATAGCAAAAAGGCTTAACGATGAATGCAAGAAATTCAGCTGAAATTTGAACTCGGCTCCCAGATTTCTTGTTCCGAGCCAATATCTACTGCACAACAATACACATCCTAAGTTCTCGCAAGACAAGCTCACTAACTAAACTATTGCCCGGTTCACACTCCACCCACGTCTATTGAACAGGTGAAGAGGCTCATCCCTTATTTCCTGTTTAGAATGCAATTTTCGGTTTTCTCTTTTCCAATCTTTTCACTCCTATGTAGCCCCCTGCACATCAGTGGCATTGCCGCCTTGCTCGGGGTGATATGATTAAAAAAAAAAAAAACATTACATCACGTCAAGGTGCCCCCAAAAAGCTGGATCCCAAATAACAGCAAATCACTGCTAAAAACACCCATATGTAAACATGGTCTTGCCAGCTGTATTCCATATATATATATATATATATATATATATATATTGCTATTTTTATCAAAGGTAGAACAGAGCTTAAAGCAAGAAATAAAACAAACATTAATGTTTCCAAACAGGGTTTTTATTGTTTCATTCAACACAAAGGTTAAACAAAACCTAAAACCAAAAATAATATATACTTACTATCCTGAATGGGTACATATGCAGCTATGTATAATAAATGAGCAATACCACATAAACCAAAAGAATTTGCTGTAGTCCGCTGCTGAAGAAAGTTGTAGGCAACGTGTGGCACTGCCCTTGCAGCCACTCAACAAACTAATGACACCTGATTTAAAAAGGTACCAAATCATGGAGTGATGGATTAAAGAAGTCATACAGTATTTCTATTTATTTTCAACTAGCGGTATAGCCTGGCGTTGCTCGGGTGTAATGAAAGCTTTAAAACTAATCCATGGCCCTGGACTCAACCTAAAGAATATTTGTGTGAAGTTTGGTGAGAATTGGAAAAAAATTGCGGATTTGTATAAAGGACATACAGACAGATAAACAGACACACACAAACATCTTGCCTTTTATAAATATATATTATCGATTTTCTGCACTATTGTAAGAACTGCAACCTTGAAACTTCTGAATATCGTTTCCTATGTCTTTGTCTATGAGTGTATCAAATTTGATTAAAATCAGACCACTCCTTCTATAACCCGATTTTTTTTTATTATTGATATTTATCAGGGTTACCTCAACACAAAACCTAGCTAAGAACACTCACAGACACTTATAGTACAACTGTGTCAATTTCCAAGAAAATCAGTTCAGCCATTTCGGAGTCTATAGGTAACGGACACACACACACACACACAGACACATACTCACAGACAAAGTTCCATTTATAAATAAGTTTAGAAATGTCCATTATTAGTATCCTAATAAAAATTGTACCCACCACAGATTATTTAAATATTGAATTTCAAAATGTAATTCAGATTTCCAATTATCAATTGAGATTTCATTCTCCCCTTTAACTGCCATTGCTAAAGGAGTTAATTCCATAACAGACAGGGTTTTATAGATGCAACAGACATCATTATACTCACTGCTAGAATCTCCATCCTAAGTAGACGCTCTTCTTCATCCTGCTCTTTGTATTTCTCCTTCATCTTTTTCAATTTATTCTAAGAAAGAAAAAAACAAAAGAAAACATGGGAATGAGATTAACATATTAGTCACAACTACTTCAACCACAAGCCTCATCTTTACAAATCACAATTAACTATTACCAAACCATTTTTTAACCAAATACAGAATTCTATTTGTCTCATGATCAATGGAGGTGACCAGCATAATACTTCTGCTTCTTCATGTGTTTGGTACTTCAAGGCGTAGATAATCATGGCTATCACAATGTTCTATCCTTTGTAGCTGTTGGTAATGTCTTTTTACACCCCATGTCCCATTCTGCCATCCATTCACACAAACTTATCAAGTAGGTAGCCCACTACCTCTGCCTGTTCCTTTTGTCTTCAGTATGTCCTGTGAGTGTCAAATTCTCCAAACCCTTTTTTTATTATGTGTCCTAGAAATTTCAAATGTCTTTTTCGAAACATCTTAAATGTTTGTCAAATTAAAGTAAAATTTAAGATAGCTAAACAAAGTTTAGCAAACTTGGACGTTCATGCCTACAAAAATACAGAGGAGTCAAACTAAAATTTTTTCATTAACACTTATTATTTTAACTACCTTCACTCCTTGACAATGTTTTAAAAAGAAATTATTAGAATTATAATAAAACTTAAAATTATTAAAATGAATTTGTATATTTTATCTGGTTTTGAGATTTGGCAACAAAAATAATAAACATTGATTAGATTGTTTATTGAAATGGTTGGGAAAATATTGCCTAATTGCCAATTGATTTAAACTTTATAAAATGATAAATAATAAGATTTCCTTATAGTTGGTTCACATATTTCAATAATTTTTAGAACGTTGTTTTTTTTTTGTTTTTTTTTAATCATCTCACCCCAAGCAAGGCATTCCACTGCCACTATTATGCATGGGGCTACATAGGGGAAGGTAAAGAGAAGGGGTGGTTAGACATAGGGAATGTCAGGAGGAAGGAGACAGATGAGTAAGGATACCGAGGATGAAGGTTGGGCAGATGGGAAGAGTGTTTGATAGAATGGGAGCAGGTTAGTGTGTTAGAAGGTGTCTATTGACCTTACATTTAAACTCCTGGAGATTGTAGCCGCCGGGGAAGCAATCGTGTGGAATTCTACAGTCGGGAAGTACGAGGAAAGAAACTGTTGGAGTAGAAGTTACGGTTGCATTTTATCGGTTTCACTGTAAAAGGGTGGGATCTAGTTGCTAATCTAGTATCTCGTGCAAATTCGTATTTAGGGGGCACCAGTGATCTAAGTTCATCAGAGCAGAAGCCGTGAAAGTATTTATATAGTTGTAAATATAAAGTTATTCTTGTAAATAAACAATTTAATAATGTTTAATATTTTTGCTCAAGAAGAAAAAAAACTGTATAAGTTTACTTTCATCATGTGTTTAGATTTTATTAAATTGCTTTTTAAGACAATAAACATTGCCAAGGAGTGGAGGTAGTTGAAATAATAGCAGTGTCAATGGAAATAAATGTTCTTTGCTACTTTGGTTTGTAGGATGCTTTAAGTTGCCTTTAAATTCTGCAATTAATTTAATTATTCATGTTTAACTAAGTTTCTTTTTGATGCTTTTCATAAAAAAGTTCTTGGAGGTTTCACTTTCCACACATTAAAGGAAGACTGATTCTGTCTATAAGTATCCTTTTCATTTCCATGAAGACTTCCTCATTGATTACACACTCCATCCATGGTATTCACAGCATCATTATAAAATCACAGTTCTGTTGCCTCAAGTTTTCTCTTCATCTGTGAGGATTTATATTACATAGCAGTCTTTTCTTTGTGTTTAATGAAATTTTCCTATTTCTGAATACTTTGCTTAGCTTTTAGAAAACATCTTGCTATTCAAATCACATTTTCCATCTTCTATTTAAACACTTCCCAGATATTTAAATTTCTGTACTAGTTTGATATTGACAGCTACAATTCATAGTTTACTTCTTGATTTTTTTTTAACATTACAAAAGACAAGGAGAGTAATTTATCAATGCCAATCTCCTTTCCCAATATTATGTAACAAGTACTACTTTGTTATATGATACCATCTACAGAGGGGAATCCATGACCTGACTGCAAAACATTAAGCACTGTGATATAGTTGACTCTCAAAAGAACAAAGTATCAGGACAGTTGGCTTTATGGATATTTTTGGGATAATAGTACAAATGTGACATTAACAGAGAAAAGATGGAATTTGATCTGTTTACCATTTTCTTAGATTACCAAAATTATGACACTTTGCATCAAAATCTACAATGGTTCCCACTCACCCCATATCTATATATATGTTCAAAAACCACCAAAAAATGTAACTACTTAAATCATATACATACTGTGTTTTTACTTCTATATACATAAATCTATGATAAAGTTTACTTATGTAAATTTGGAACAATAACAGTTTAATAAAAATAGCTAATAGAACAATAGACTATAATAAAAGCAAGCCGATAAATGAGGCTTTCTTACCGTAGATCTTATTAAGAGATTAACAATAACTAATAATAAAATAATTATAACAATATAACACTATTTGTGGGCTTACCCCAACCAATCTGCCCACGTTGTGTTCATTTGATCTCAGACCAGCCAAAGTAGGATTGCCTGTTATCACCTGGCTAGGTTAGTCCAGACAAGCAAGAGTTTTCGGTTTGAGTTTTGTTTAACGGCATATCAACCTCTGTGAGTTATTTAATTCCAAAAAAGTTGGGGTTTAAGGTATTTTTATTTAATGTTCGATTATAGTGAGATGGTTGATTTAGTCAGATTTTAATGAACATTTTTTGTTTATATTCTTTTTTATTTTAGAAAATGTTTTCTAGTTTTTGTATTCAAAAATGTTTTGCTGAGAATTTTTTTTCCTTCAAAAATGTGTTATGATAATTATTTTTGCCTTCAAAAATGTATTGTTGGTAATATTTTTCTTTCAAAAATGTATATTTTTCTATAGAAGTCTATTTTTATGTATATATTTCTATAAAAGTGTACTTTTATATTTTCATAGTGTTTTGACCTGATTTTTGAGGTTAACTATTTTCCCATAACTGGGACCCTAACAGGTGCTACCACTCTGGATCAGGGTGGACCTTAGAACAACAGCAATTAAGAGGTGGTTCCATGCTCCTCACAACCTCTCAATCAGAGGTGTTGCTGCTGAACACAGTTTACCGTCATGCCCGGGACCAGAGAAGTGAGAGAACGGTATATAGTTAAAACCAGATATAATGCAATCTCCGGTCCCCAGTAGCTGGTGAACAAAATCTTAATCAGTACAAAACTGCAACACCATGGGTGTAGATTTATATATATTTATATATCGATTATATATGCAATTATAAGCATGTCAAAGCTGGGTGACGCACAATCAGTTGGCTGGTATTTCAGGGGTGGTGGCTTGCTCAGTTGGCTCTAGCAGCACGCCAATTTCAGATTGACCATATTTTTCAAATCACAGGCCCAATTCTGCTAATTTTGTTTTTCACCTCAATTTTAATAAAAAGGCACAAAGCCAGGGTGGCAAAGTTAGTCATGGCGAATTTTATTTTTCTCTCTGTATAAGTCTTACCAGCTCAAAATGAAAATAATATCAGTTATCCATTCTGACTGAGTTTCCGACCCTTCACTGCTAAGGGGGAGAGCAATTTCCTCTCTCTTATTGCTTGATTGGCCACACCAGAAGCTCAGGTAGGCCAAGAAAGGAAATTCTCACAGTCCAATTTGACTCCGGACCATATAATTTGTCAAAACAGGACAACATATTAAGTCTATACTCCAGCTGCACAGATTCAATCAATTTACTTTTCCTGACAAAATTGTATTTTTCAATTTTAGAGATATCTCTTATCTTTAAAATCAACAAAAACCCTATTGTTTTAACCCTATTTCTGGCCATCTGGAAATAGGGTTATAACAACAGATTACAATGGAAATTATGTTACAAAATATTCAGTCTTACTGTAGATATTATTTGGCTCAATAAAAGTAACAATAATAAATAATAAAATGAAATAGAATGTAATAAATGTTACCTGATGGAGAGAAGATTCATTCTTATTGTAGATTTTATTGGACACGAGATTAACAATAATAATAAAATAGTACAATTATAAGACTTAGGTGATTGGAAAAAAGAATTATTCTTACTGTAGATCTTCAATGTAATATGAGATCAACAACAATAACTAATAGAATAATATATAACTACCCTTATTTATAGTAAGAATACACTTACCTTCTTTCCTCTTTTCAAAGGTTGCTGTGAAGGCTGTGACAGGTTAGTTTGTACCTAAAAAAAATTTTAAAAAAACATTAAAACATTAATGAAAGGATTAAAATACACACAAATGTCAAATACATTAAAATTCAGTTTTAAAACAATTTAAAATTTTGTTGATATCTTTTTTTTAAGCTTTTCTGATCGTAGTACAGAACTCTTTCTGTATATCATCATATCAGCAAAATGTCTCCAGAATAATCACAATTTTAACTGCTTTCATTACCATTCAGAAATTTGTCTTGAATTCTCACCATTCGTTATCAGAGTAAGCAGACACAAATAAATTTCTCCTACTATAACAGGCGTTTAAAAAGGAATTTATGTATCTTGACTTAAGTGATAGATTGGTTGGTTAGAATTTGTTTAACAGCATGTTAACCTTGATTGGTCATTTTACACCAATCAGACAAATACATATATTACATGTATTTCTTTTTCCAATAGTTGGAGAGGCTCAGTTTGGTATCCACAATTCATTTTAAAAAGATTGTTTAATCTGTCAATTCAAACCGGACATTCTTATACGTAAACAATTTTTGAAGGAATTTTAAAATTTCTATTTTTTTCAGAAATCCTATTAACTGGCCAGGAACATCTTTAAACAATATTTTTTTATATTTGACATTGTAGAATTTACTACATTTAAGCTGATGACTTATATTCAATCTACACATTTAATGTGCAAAATGTCATTGTTTCATCATATATTGTTACGATTGCCGATCAACACACACACACACACACACACACACTAAGATTAGTCTCCGCTAGACAACAGGGTATAGTCACATGGAAGCCTAGAGTCATTTTGGGAATAGCAGGGCAGAGGTTGACTGACCCAAATACACTTAGTAACAAATGTCTAGACAGGGGCTAGACATGATAGGTCATGAAGCAACAGGAGCTAAAATTCACGCCTAAATGCAAGTCACGAGGAAGTCAGAAAATTTAATTAGTTGCAAGCTAGACTTTGAATGGACAAGTCATGATATGCTGAAGCTTCGACAGCTTATGACTGAAAAGAGGAGGCGCATTGTTATAATGACATAACTTGACCAATTCATCTCAGCAACTCCGGATAAGAATCATACATGTATATATTTTTATTCGTTAAATTAAGAAGAAAAATAGACCGAATTGTTCATCAATGAAGAAAGATATTGACGCAGAGAAGATAACGTTCAGATGATGAAACACCAAAGTGAAGAAATTTGCAGACATTTGCTTGTTGAGAATACAACATTCGGATGAAGAAAGAAGTGAAGAAAATTGCAGACAAATTTATTACAGTCAGGCAGCATTTGAATCCAAGTTTGTGTAAAGAAGAAAGAAGAAAAAAAAGAAAGAAAGAAAAAAGAGAAAAGAGAATATATATATATATAAAGATAAGTTATTATACTTTTGGCCCTGTGTTAGAGTTAAATACATACATCCACCAATATTATGTTATTGCAAACATCATGCCACATGTTTAATATTACTGTGTATATTTCCTCTCCCATTTTGGTTATTTGTTAATCTTCTGCATTCCTATTCATTCGTACTAATTTGTTATTTCGACCAATTTGGTATCCCAATATAAGTTTTGAGATTCGGGTCATTGGACATTCTTACTCAGACTTTATTTTTTTATTTTAATATTTTGTTCATGTATTAAAATTTCGCCTTGTTGTTCATCCTTGGATTGTTGGTCAGTGCATGTGTTTATAAAGAAGTGGAGCTGGGAAGATTACATTTTGATCATACCGATCGAACAGCAATCTTATCTGTTTACTTATATTTTTTTTTTATTGCTGTCCATTCATCACGATCTAAGAGAGATAACTCGTACCTGTCCATAGATGTGAAGAATGTAAGTATCCCTAAATCAGCGTATAATTGTGTTAGCGATTATTGACGAGGAAGGCATATGACAAAATATATATATATATATATATATATATATATATATAAGAGTATATGGTACGTATGGATGGAATAATATTCCTTATCCAAAGAAACACTATTCTTAAAAAAGTGCTCAATACAAAGTAGAGCTACTAAATTAGTAGAAATTATAACATGGATATGTTATAATATCACGATAAAAGTAGCTATTTTGTTTCGACACTTCTTGTGTCTTGTCAAGTGATGTGGTTTATTTCAAATAGAATGGTTTTTAAAGGTTAAAAACAAGCAAAACCCCTTTAATCAGGGAGGCATTGTTGTATATACAATGTGGACCAATCAGAGTAAAGCAACTTCTAATTTAGAGAATATGTGAGCAGACTTAAAATTAATTTTGGGGGGCATTAGTATTAATATTTGATTAAAATTGAGATCAGCATTATTAATTAACTATTAGATCTACTTCATTATTGTTGCGAAATTTTAAAAAATTTTCTAAGTTTAACAATTTATTAGATTTAGAAAGTTATTCATATATTAAACAAGGAAGAGAAAGAACGCATACATAAATAAACCTACAAACATCCATACATGGAAAAATAGACAAGTATATTCACAAACACTGACAAACAGACACATACAGATTAATATACCCATGCATATATACATACACAAATTACAAAATTTAGCTTTTATTGACTTGTCAATTTGTCTGTTAAATTTTAAAGCTTTATTTGTACACAGACTAAATTGCTACATATTGGATACAGTCAAGGCGAATTTGTAATGTGACCAGCCTTGAATGAATGAGGTCGGGACAGACACAATCATATTTTAATGCATGAACATATAAACAGAATTAGATATATACTTACGCACATACACAAGCTAAGAACAAAAATGTACACGACTAAAAACTTCACAGATCGTAAAAAATATACAACCACATAGATAGAAATACACAATGCATAAATGTGTATACATGTGCAAAACATCACACATATACATATATATGCTAAGCCCAATATCATTCATATGAAGTTATGACTGTGAGTGCCCCAACTGTCTAGCTCACGTGTGTGTGTGTCTCTGCATTCACTGCACCATGACACACATCTACAATTATAATATTATTTTATTATTTTCAAATTTGTAACAAAAGCTTTTTGAGTCATGTAATTTTATTTTATTTTTTTTATTTTTTTTACTCTTGGTTCAGATCAGAATTGTTAATTTTTCTCTATAATTTATCTTTCAAATATTTTTTAACAACAACAAAATGTTCTCAATAATAATATAATAGCACATTTTTATCAATTGAGACGGCAAAAGTAATTAAGTTATAAACAAAGATATTCATTGAAGTTGCTCCCTCACAAATTATGCTCCTTTCATTTGGTTGGTTGGTCAATATTGTTTAGCAGCATAATGCCAAAATTTATATATTTTGTACTTATTTTTATGCTTTCAAGTTTGTTTTTTTGTTTTGTTTTTTAGATATATAGTTTGTAGATAATAAAATGTATTGTTGGTAATTTTACTATAAAAATGTATTTTTAAATTTTTTGTATTTTAGAGTTTCATTGATTTAATGATATCAACTACGAACACAACAACAACACTGCTTAATGTGTTCAGAATATAAGACACACATGACTCTACACACATACATAAACACTACGAATTTTAAGTCACACGAAAAATCAAATTAATTCTAGCTAATGGCTAAAGGTACAACCAAAAGTGCCTAAAAAAAACAAAATATTTGAACAATTTTTATAATTTGTTCTGAAAAAAAAAAAAAAAAAAAAATCATAAGATCACATGAAAAATAATATAATAAAAAAACTTAACCATAAAACTTTATCTGTCATATATATATATATATATATATATATATATATATATATAGTCAGTTAAGTGCCTTACTTGGCAATCATGTCTCTTTTGATCCATGACTAACTAGGCAGAAGATTTTTCAAATTTGCTGCAATGGACTGGCTGCCAACCAAAAATACAGAACCCAATCTGTCTGGCGATTTAACCCATAGCTGGATAGAAAGCAGGTAGATTTATACCTTTCCTAAGAGTATTTATCCATAAATGAATGCAATGAATCCAACTGGAATTTTAACTCAATTCTACTAATTTCCCATTCTGAGCTTATATCCATTGCATCACAACACACATCCATATATGTATTTTATGTAAATATAATAGAATTTTCATTGTTCAGAAAACATTGCTAACAGAACTAGGATAATGTATGTATAACATAAATGCATTACAGATGATTTTACTTTAGGAAAGCATTGAATATCAAAAAGAAAGGGAATTAATACAAATATTAACAAGAAATGTATGACACTCACATTTTCATTTTCTGCATTTTTTTCTTCATCTTTGTCAGATTTTCTGGAGAATTCAAACACAGTCTGCTCCTTCTGTTTCAGGAATTCATCAAACGTCACACCTTTCTTTCGACTCTTTTTTAGATCCCTGCAAGAAATTCAGAAATCATTAAAAGCCGTCAAACTGTCTTTTCTACAAATATTTCCATGGCATCTGCTCTGATAAATTTATCTCCCTAGTGCCCAGTCTATACAAATTTGCTTGAACTACTAGATTGGCAAATAGGTCCCACTCCTTTACAATCATATGTAACTGCCACTTCTATTCTGACAGTTTCTTCTCTCACACTTCCCACCTGTGGAAGTTCCTGCTTGCTTCCCTGATAGCTACAATTTTGAAGAGTTTAAGTGCAACAACAACTGCCATTTTTTATCTTCTTGATTCCCATCTTTCTCTATCATTTTTCAAACACCACCTGTACCTTCATTCTACTTTCTTTTTTTTTTTGCTCTTCTCTCATGTAACCCCCTGCACATCAGTGGCAGTACTGCCTTGCTTGTGGTGAAACAATTATAAAAATAAAAAATTAAAAAAAAGAAAGAGGCAAATAAACTAGCAGAAAAATTAATCAAATTAATTGTGACTTACCTCCTCATTTTAGCTGATAATCTGCCACCTTTGTTTTCAGCCTGCATTCAAAATAAGAAATACACAAGTTATATCGACTGATTTAATTAAAGACAGTGGTGTGTGTGTGTGTGTGTATATATATATATATATATATATATATATATATATATTTGGGCAGCAACCTTTCTTTCAAACATTTTTCATTAAATACTACAGACAAGGAAGACTTAGTTCTTTTTTATTTAATTTTTCCAACATCTTTATGTATTTCTGTTCTGTAGAAGTAAGCGAGTATAGAAATTTTCCATAATTTTCTTTGTCCCAAGCACTTTTGGCCACTTCTTTAGCCATTTGCAAGGGAGTTTTGTTTTGGCGTTGTTACATTCTTCTCAGGTTTTCAAATTCAATTTTATTTTTGTGTTGCTATAATAGGAGCATTTATTCCGAGCCTTCTCATGTAGAGAACAGATGGAATTCATGTGAGCATCTATTTTTTCAAAAAAAAAAAAAAAAAAAAAAACTTTAATCACTCCATTGGTGAGGTTGATAGCAGGAGAGAGATGTTTGATATACAGGGCTTCTCTAATAGTATAATGTTTCTGGTATTGTCATTTTTATAGAATTGTAGTTTTTTCAACATTAATTTTACTTTCTTATAAATTGTGGGTTGATGTTTTTTTTTATAGTATTTTGATCTGACAAGTGACATGTGAGATGTCTACTTAAGGAGGTGGTAGTATGTTTGATATACATATGTGTGTGTGCATGTACAGCAGATTCTGGTAAATGAGAAACAATAGAAACAAATCACTAAGACAGCAGCACACTTAAGAGGAGAAACATAGAAACAAATTAAATACAACTTGCTTAGTTTGGAAAATTACTGGATACAGGAGAGACGGGCAGAAAAGTAACAAAGCCACTGACATTGAGAGGAAATTTTGTGCTAATTTCACCAAACCACAGAAATCATAGATAGGACACTTTTATGTTTTTGTCCCTGATTGGTTCCGAAGAGCAAGAACTGAGTGTGTCCTTTTGTGTCATTTTTCAGTTCATCACATGACAATGATTCTTTTTCTTATCCTTGTTCTCTTTCCATTTTTATATAAACTTTTATAAATTTGTAGCCTCACAGATTATTTAAATAGCTGAAAAAATTGTTTATTATTTTTTCTCTTTTTTAAGTTATTACATACATATTTATATGTTTTTGTCCTCAATTAACTCTAAAAAGCAAGGAACAATAATTTGTTTTTGTTATTTCTTTTTCTTAATGTATAAACAGTGAGTGAATCAACAAAGTTCAATCTAAACACTTAATTTGAATACATCAATTAAATCACTTAACGAATCAAATACAGGAAGAGAACTATTAAAACTTTGATCTTTCATAATTTGGTTCAAATAAACAAATGAGACTTTAAATATTTATTAGTCATATAACTTGTATTCACCTTTTTTAAGAATAGGATATTCCAGTCCTGTTCATAATACAAAAAGGTTTTGAGCAAGATTTAAAGACAAAAAAGGGGGTGTCATACTAATTTTTGGAAATTTTTACTTAGCTTAAATTCATTTGAAACTGCAACATTGCAAATAGACTCAGCATAATAGATAACTGAATATGCAAGTTATCATCATCATCATTTAATATTTGCTAGCATGAGTTGAACAAGGTTTTCCTGATGGCTCTTTTCTAGACCGCCCAATTTTGGCTCTAATCTCAACTTTCTTAAATCGTTTTTGATAAGCTGGGTCCATGTTTTACATGATCTACCTATCACACTTAATTGAAATATGGGAATGAGTTTTACAACTGTAACACCAGCCAGTTTAGGAGAGTGGAAATTCAGTGTTTTTATCAAGTCACCATCTCAACGAAGATTACCTACCAAAGTTAAAGAGTTCAGCACAGAGTAGGTGTCAGAGATTTTGTTCTCTTAAACAAGTTGCTATCCAGAGCTAAAGACTCTTACTCAGCCTAAGTAGTTTAACATTATACTTAGGACACAGGTGTTAAATAACAATTATTTGCAAAGGGCATCTGACATATCTAATCTAAACTTATTTATAAATGGAATTTTGTCTGTGTATGTGTGTGTGTGTGTGTGTGTGCGTGTTTGTTACCTATAGACTCCGAAACGGCTGAACCGATTTTCTTGAAAATTTACACAGTTCTACTATAAACGTCTGCAAGTGTTCTTAGCTAGGTTTTGTGTCGAGATACCCCCGATAAATATTGAAAATCGATAATCGAAAAAAATCGGGTTATAGAAGGAGTGGTCCGATTTTAATCAAATTTGACACACTCATAGACAAAGACATAAGAAACGATATTCAGAAGTTTCAAGGTTGCAATTCTCACAATAGTGCAGAAAATTGATTATATATATATATATATATATATATATATATATATATATATATAAAAGGCAAGGTGTTTGTGTGTGTGTCTGTTTATCTGTCTATATGTCCTTTATACAAATCCACAATTTTTATCCGATTCTCAACAAACTTCACACAAATATTCTTTAGGCTGAGTCTGAGCTCCAGGACCATGGATTAGTTTTAAAGCTTTCATTACACCCGAGCAACTGCTAGTCAGCAATATTTATTTGTTTCTTCAAAATGAAAGACACTTTTATTATTTTCTTAGTTTATTAATATATAGGAATATAATAAAGTTAAGTTACATAAACAGAAAAGTATGACAGATTAATTAACACCTTCAAATGTATTACCAGGTATGTCTAGTTAGCACGGTTTGTGAAAATAAGTTCAGAAAATGAAATTAGGAGAAGAAACACAATGGCTAAAAATTCGATTTATTTCTATTCTTTAATATCATGAGAAATTAAATATTTTAGTGAAATATATGTATGTCATTGAGATTTTAATGAATAATATGGCACAACTTTTTAAGAAATATACATAGGGATGATTGTACTACTCAATGATGTAATTTATTTATTCTACTTTAGCTTCAAAAACATGGGATTGTATTATACACAAGAAAATATAGTAACTGAACATAAATATTATTACAATAACAATTAGCAAATAGAGAGCTTAGGCTGCTATTTTGTAGCTTTTTTGGGAGGGATATTTTTATTGATTTAAAAAGAAAAACTCTTCTTTTTTTTACTCAACAATAGAATTACATTGGTAAAAATACTTGTTTTTTTGTTTTTTGTTTAATCATATCACCCCGAGCAAGGCAGTAATGCCACTGATGTGCAGGGGGCTACATAAGAGTGAAGAGATTGGAAAAGAGAAAACCGGAAACCACATCCGAAACAGGAAACAAGGGATGAGCCTCTTCACCTGTTCAATAGATGTGGGTGGAGTGTTTACTCATGCAGAAAATATGACATGTCCCACTTCAGTTTACATTATAAATTTTGAACAATAATAGCAACATGTTCTTAAATAATTCAAAATAATTTTTAAAATGCGAGTTACCTCCCTTATTTTTTTTTTTATATTTCGTAAAATTGAAAATATGTGCTTCACTTAAAATAATTAAGCAAAATAGTTTGACAAGCTGACTGAATGAGCTAATTGTGATTCAGTGAGCTTGACCCTCATAGGTGATTCCATTGTTATAGCATTGTACTATAACAGAACAATTCTTGATTGGTCAATGTTTTAAGAAGATACTTTAGCATCAGTTTATGAAGTGCTACTTAAATGATCCAAGAAATTAAAGTGTGCACCAAGTAAATTTAGTACTACATTCAATTTGTACATTCTTTTAATAGTATCCTTTATGAACCAAAATGCAAACAATAGAACAGGGACTATTTCAAAGAAGTATGGTATTTTTTTTTCTCACTGGTAAATTTTACTGAACCTTTTGTATAATTGGTAGAAATCCATACTGACAATATACTCAACCAAAGTAACAAATGCCTACTTTTTTATTATTTGACATTTTCCAAGAATAATCAATTTCAACCATTTAATTTCAGATGGTTGGAATTTCTGTCATTACAGTTCTGTGGCTAATATTGGAAATTTACATAAGTTATATCTAACAAAGGTTTCGATTTTACCTATCCTACTGTAGGGAGCTCAATCATGTTTATTAAATTGGCTTTGTGCCAAACATAATTGAACTCTCCACAATTTAATATTATCAGAAAGTTGAGAGATATAACTGTTTTGTTTGTATAAATAAATAAGAATTTATTTATCGAATAGGATAACATTAGTTTGTATGTATGAAATTATTAAACGGTGAAAATGTTCTAAGAGAAAGTGTAATAAGGAGTTAAAAGAATTAAGAGTTTGTTTGTTTTAGCAAAATGTGATTTGTGCAGAAAAAGTCTATGTTTCAATATGTTTATCAACAAAGTAGTAGTAAAGTTTTCGTTCCTCTCTTTCTTTTGTATGGACAGTGAGTAGATGAAAAGGAAGGAGAAGTGATAAAGTAAACAGCACAAGAGAAGGTAAGGGAGTGTGAATGCATGTCGCTGAGACAGTCATGTCCGATCAGCAGTTTGAAAAATCTCATTATATCATGGCTGTGTTAAGTGTTCTCTACTTCCTTGAGTCTCTTTGACTGACCAAACAAAAAAAACATGAAATATGTGGCCAATTCCATCACATGGTCTTGTCTGACCACGTGATGGAATTGGCTACATATAATATGGGTGAGAAGAAATACGACACAGATCAAAATTTCAATTTGTTATTTTTTTATAAATTGCTCTCTTTTTATTGGTTATTCCACACTTGCTCGCGAAATTTTGCTTTGGTCTTTTTCTTTAGTGCGGAGCCTATGCCTTTCCTATTGGTCAAAAATAAATTTCAAAGTGACTTGTGAATTTGAAAACAATGAAGAGAGTTATTTTTATTTTGTACTCACCACACTACAGAGAAAGTTGTCATAAAAGTTCTCTTATGTCACTAAACTTTTTGTATGAACAACATTTTCATACAGACATTTTCTAAATTCTTTTTGTCGTTATACTAAGTTCACTTGGATTTCCTACTCTGGACATAGCTACATAGAGCTGACCTTGTAAAAAAACGAGAATCATTTTATAATATTTATATAATAATTATTAAATTCTGCAAACTTTCTATTTTCTTTTACTTGTTTAAATCATTCAGTATAATTATAAGAAATCTAAAAAAAATATTTCAAATATAAACTTCTCCACTACTCACATTATTTCATCCTCAATGCCAAAAATCATGCCTATAAAAATCATGCCTATAAAATACACAAACCTAAAAAATCAAATACCACCCAAAAATCACACAAATTTCATAATACTACTTTCCAACAACTTTTCATATGAACTCTCCAACAAATTAACTATCCCAAATACCAGAATTGTTACCACCACCTCCAAAACTATTGGTGATATTGTCAGATTAAAAAAGACACCAAACATCAATCTGAAAGCCGGGATTATAAAATTCAGTGTCTACAGTGCAATAATGTATACATTGGGGAAAGATCACGAAATTTAAAAGTGCAGATTTATGAATATAAAAGAGACCTACGCTTGGACATATGTTCCAACTTTCTTGTATTACATTGACATAACACAGGTCACAATTTTGATTTCTCAAATGCAGTTTAGTTAAAAAAGAACATAACCCTTTAAGGAGGAAGTACTTTGAAAACATTAATAACATTACTACTAACTATAAACACACAATTAAAACATACTTACTTACAAAATTTTTCACAAAATAACAATGAATCCAAAATACAAGTAGATATTAAATAAGTTATATAGTTCCTTATATTCTTAACAATGTAATAGTTTTCTTACATACTATCATTATATATAATTTAGAGATGTTTATTATTATCATTCTTTCTTTCTCATTATTATTACATTTTATTTAGTAATTTGTTATTTCATTAAGATTCTCACCGTTAATATTTTTATGATAATTTATATATATATATGGTTCTTATTTATATAATTACTTAATTAAGTTATTATAATAATTTTAATACATAGTTATATTTTGTTTCATTGAAAGATACTAACCGTTAACGATATTTAGTAATTTATTATTTCATTAAAAGATTCTAACTGTTAACATTATTTTCACTAGAAGTTAAACGGAAATATATTTCGTTTTATGATTCATACATAATTTTCACGTTATTTCGAATGAAAATCGTTTCATCGTTTGATTTCTTAACGCACATAACTGTTTTCTCTTATTTTATTTAAAAAGAATACGTTGACACATACAGTTAAACAAACACAAGTTTTATCTTCTACATTTTAATATTCATCCACTGCTTTATCACACATGACACATATCTGACCAATGAAACCATATCTCAATCAATATACTGTCTCTGAAGAAGCTTGTTATAAATAAGACATGTTAGATTAAAGACACTTATTTTCTACTTGTTCTTTATATATATATATATATATACAATAAACTAAATCTAAAAGTGAGCCAAACGTCAACCGTGGTTTCACTCTACGGATCGTCAGGACTTGGCTAACAAATTAGACAGAACAGCAAAATAAATAGTACTCCTGAGAAGAAACCAAAACAAAAAAATAGGGTAAAACAATGATCCATAGAGTGAAACCGCGCTCGACGTTTGGCTCACTTTTAGATTTAGTTTATTGTATTTTGGCTCTACTTTCGTACTTTCATATTGAGCTCTCTTCTGTTAAGGTTTTCGTCTCGGGGTTTTTTTCTTTCAAACAAGCTCTTGACTTATTGTTATTGGGCTTTGTTTGTTTCTTTTTTTATTCCCGTTTAACCCACTTGGTAGTCCTCTTTGGGTTGTTGACGACTTACATTACTGATTTGTTAGCGTTAGTTTTTTCTGACTTTGGTCTTGATTAGTGCTACTGTATTGTTGGTACGTATAGTTATATATATATATATATATATATAAAGACTACTAGAAAATAATTGTCTTTAATCTATATATATATATATATAGATATATAAAAGGCAATCTGTGAGTCTGTGTGTGACTGTTCCCTATGCACGCCTACATTTTTTAAGCTACACCATTCAAACATTTTAGGGACACATATCTACAGGGAAGCCAGGATGACACATACTTTTTGAGTTTAAGTTCAGCAATTTTCCCTTTCGCACTTTTTGGCCAATGGAGCCGATTGTTTATATTTACTCCGTGAAACATCTAAATTCCAAGATGGTTGCTAAATTACGTCACAGAAATCAAATCACACGTGTCAAACGCGACTAAAATATTTTTTTTATTTAAAAAAAAAAACTGAGCCTTTATATTTAATTTTTATTCTGACGTTTTAAAAATTCATTTGATCAACAAAAAAATATGAATATTTTTCCCTGTAATTTTGAAACAAAATAAATATTTTTTAAAAAAGTGTTTCTTCAAACAAAAACAAAATATGTAAAAAAAAAAGTGCCAATGGTTAATTTAATTATTTAAGTCTTATTTTTTTGTTCAGATTCAATATTTCATACTTCAGAAAATAAAATTAAAAAAAAAAAAAAATAAAGCTTTTTTTTTTGCTAAATATCTCATGCAGGAAATCAACTGTCTGTAATTCGTGTGGCATTAATGTAACTTTTTCCTTTAAAATTAAATGTCTACATTTTTAAATATTCTTCGAAAATTTCTACTCTTCTCATTGGCATCTTCTCCTACTACTAAACGGGCAACGTCAGGCTATGATGCTAGTCTAACATTATGCAAACATGAATTATTAATAATGTAAGCCATTTTGTTTTTTTAATGTGAAGAAACTGACAAAATTCAACCTGACACAAATTTATAAAAGATTGTGATTGACAGAGGTTCAGTTCTAGGAGACATGGCATCAAGTAAACCCTCTCCTTCCATTAACCAATTAAATAAGTGAAGGTAATTATAAAAAAAAAATCAACTATTTTTCCGTTTGATCTCTGAAGATTTTACCTCAAATGAAGAGGCGATCCAATGAGACTAGACAATTGTCAGTCACATAGCATGCTCTCCCCTTCAGGAGGCAGAAGTTAGTCTAAGTAAACTGAATTTTCTTTTCTTTACTTATAAAATAGCAAATAGCATTTTGTAAATATCTTTATAAAACTGATCAATCCTCCAATACTGAAAAAACAATACTTGACTATACATTATTTTAGAACCATTTACCTATTAAAAATTATATTTAAATAAAAAAATTTAAAAAGATTAAAAACGTGTCACTAGTTGTTCCTAAAATTAAAGTTACCGCTAAATTTAGCAAAACAGTACCGATCCGTTCTTGCCACAGATAAAGGGTTACTTTATTCCTACTTATTCCTCACAAGAATTGGGAGACAGGGAGAGGTGGGTATACTGTTTCTATTACACTTACTTCTTGCCTCAGTTCTTCTTTGTCATTTGTAATGAAACTGTTACTGTCATTCTGATTTTCTGTTTGGTTTTTTCGAACCATGAGCCTACAAAAGAAAATATCTTTCATGTAAATTTCAAGAGAAGAAAGGCAAGAGAATAATAATTAGATTGACTTTCGCCAAAAAGTTATTTTTAAATCAAAACAAATACAAAATACCAAAAGAGTATAAACACAAATAATAAACCAGAAATAAGGCAATATGGAAAGTAGCAATAACTAAATTAAAGATCTTATAAAAAGCTAAAAAATTAGTTAATACAATAAAATTAAACATAATTAAAAGGGACAAGAGGAAAACTTCAAATATTCTGCACAATGAACTTGGCATAAAGGTTTCTGCTAGGTGGGTGTCACACCTTCTGACGCTTGATCAAAAGCACACCAAGCTGATCACATCACGGGAAAATCTGGCATTGTTTGAGGCTAATCCAGCTGGTTTCTTTAAACATTTTCTAATCCAAGATGAGTGCTGAGTTCATCACTTTGAGCCAGAGAAAAAGAGGCAATCCACTGAGTGAAAACATCTCCCTTCATCTGCTTCAAAGACCTAAGATATTTCATCTGCAGGATTGGTGATGGCTTTTAAGTTGTGTTTTTTATCAAAATTACAAAAAAATATCACCAATTTGGTTTTATATTTATTAATTTTAAAAAATTTAATATTTTTACATTTTTGTTTCTAATTTATTTCCTAAAAATTTTCATGGTGATTTTTATTCATTCATTCATTTTCTAGAATTTATTAACACTTTGCAGGTTCTTTAAGGTAAGAAAATATTTTTAGATTTTAAACATACTTTTTGGAAATAGTAATAGTTTAGTGATACAAGTCTTACTAATTAACCCATAGCTGGGGGCAAAGAGTTGGATTCATACCTTTCACATATGTATTTTTGAATAAGTGAACATAATGAGAATTGGAACTCGGCTCGCCAATTAAAGATTCTGAGCTATTATTTATTACACCACCCATGCATCCAAACTTATGGCACCTGGTATTCCCAAGTAGTCACCCATCTAGACACAGACCAGGCTCAGCATCATTTAACTTTGGTAATTATAGAGGAAACAGTGTTTTTAATGATGTTTTAATTACACTACCAAACACTATAAATGATAATGTTAAGAAATTTACATTTTAGGACAGTTTAAAATTTTCTCAAAACTATTAAAGTTGTTTTTCAAGATGGTTCCAGAAAGAAGTATAGTCTGGAACTCTAGTGAAAACATAATAAAAAACAAAGGACACTGACAAAGAAATAAGTCAAAGAAAATCACATGCAATGATTAAGTTACTATGACTTCTAACAAACTACCTACTGCCTTGTATGTCTTGCCTCTTTAACTTCTGAGAGGAGGTACCGTTGTGAAAGGAATTCATAAGTCATTGCATTATTCTACCTTAACTTCATGGCTCTCCACGGGTCTTAGTAAATTTTCCCTATCTATCCTAATCTGTTCTGCCAATCATTCACACAAACTCATTAGGTTGGTTATTTGCCGCTTTCCTCCTGTCCCTCTTGCCTATAATATGTCCTGTGAGTGTCAAATTTTCTAAGCCTTCTTTCCTAATTACGTACTCTAGAAATTTCAACTGTATCTTTCTGATGCTCTGTATAAATGTCCAACTATGGACTGAACATATATGAAACCTTTATTTAACACCTCTGCCAAAAATAATGCACAATTTTGGTTAATTAGAAAATTGGTTAGTTAGGTGATGAGATTTAACATTTCAACTCAATATCAATTGCTTTTTTTTTAATAGATATATTATTTTTTTAATCCCAAAATCTCACATGAATACTTTTAATGTTATCTTTTCTACATTAAGTTCCATTAGGAAAATATTCACTAATTTCATTTATTTATTTCCCTATTAAGATGTGCGTGGGTGGTGCAGTGGATATCAGCTTGGAACAAGAAATCAGAGAGCCAAGTTTGAATTCCAGTTGAATCGTTGCATTTACTTATCTGCAAATAACCTTAGGAATTGTATTAAGCCATATCTTCCCTTCAGCTATGTGTTAAATAACAGAACAGATTGGGTTATATAGCCTTGATTGATCACCTGTCTACCACAGAAAGTAATGGCAACTTGCTGAGCGAAAACCTTTTGCCCAGTCAGTCATGTCTCTTTTGAGACATGATCATTCAAGTGTGTATCATGTATGGCACTTAACTAACTGATTCAAATAAGACAGTCAAATTTAATACAAGCAACTCACTTTTCACCACTGAAATCCAAATTAATACTTGTATCTGGAAATGCAAATTCTTCTACATTTTTCTCAAAGATATCATTCTTCTCTGAAATTGGCTTCTCCTTTTTGACATTCTGTGGTTTTGGTAGGATACCATTTTTCTCAGGAGTTGCTTCTTCCTCCTCTTCCTCCTCGGAGTCCGAGTCAGAAGAACTTTCTTTGTTCAACACTGCTTCATTGGCAGATTCTTCATTTGTCTTGGCGTTATAGTCATCAACACCACAGATGGAATCCTCCTCTTCTATCGTGGTTACACTCTCCTCATCAAGTCCTCGAACCTTACGCTCCCCAGCATGTCGAAATACGCTGCCATCTTCCAGCTGTCAAAGAAATTAAAATATTTTACTCAAATTTTCTTTTCTTTCTCAAAGAATTTGAATGCAACCTATAAACATTTATACAAGGCCTGTACCAAAAACTCATCCAGCCATTGAGAAAAGAAAAAACTAGCCAATCTAGGGCAATGTCGCCATAATACCCTTCAAAGTAGTCTCCTTGGAATCTCTGAAACTTATCCCAGCAGCTACTGCACTTTTCAAAATTTTGCTGTTTTCTTTCAGGATTACCATTAGCTGTTACAACACATTCTCCTTAATCTCATCCACCATGTTTCAATGGTGATTTTAGACAATGACAATGCTTCATTTACAAAATTCATATTCTTTATTTCTGATCTATGCCACATAAAATTGTATGTTGTAGAATCTAAATTCACGACAGTAATTTATAGAACATATTTCTGTGGAGTGCAGAATTTGAACTAAATGATTATATATGCACATTATGTTTCAAAGGTTGTCTTAGCTGGGGGGTAATAGTGGGAATAAACTTCCACTGTCTATAAAATGCCTCTATAGCATACATCTCAAATAGCCTCTGACAAGTTCAGTTCTAAAGCAGAGAATGGGCAAAATTGGAAAACTGGTGGAAGGCAGTCCATTTAGGAGAAGGAATATCTTAATCTTAAACCTCTGCTGCCTGGTAGTCATATCCAAAACACTGAAAAGGCTAGGGAAGTAAATTCAAACAGAAAACCTACAGATAGTTGGCTGTCTACACTGGCAACATCTGCAGCCAAGCCGTCCTCAAACATGAGGCTATGATTTCCTTCGGATCTTCTCGGTATGGCTGAGAGGAAGGAGGCACGTAGTCTGGGAAGCCCATTGCCTTCATATACCATCATCTGTCTAGGAAAAGTAAAACTGAATTCAAACTACTTGCTGCTTTGTATGTCTTGCCTCTAACTTCAGAGAGGAGGGACTGTTGCGAAAGAAATCGGTAAGCCATTGCACTATTCTGCCTTGAATGTCACCATGGACCACAATTGTGAGATGGAAGCGAGTGGCGACTACAGTAGCACAAAATGCGATAATGAATGACTAGCCATAAAAACATATATATATATATATATATATATATATATATATATATATATTCCTTCAATACTAGAATATAACTTATGAATAACAAAGAGGTCTTAAAATTAACCAGTTACCTTAAAAAGGAGCCCAAATCCATAAATCAGGTGAGATGGCGGCAAATAGTTCTTTTTACCTAGTAAAGAAAAAATAAAATAAAAATATTAACAAAAAAATTTTAAAAAACAAGAAAATAATATTTTATATTTAATTACTGAATATCCATTAAGGTTTCTGAGGCTTTTCTTTCATTTTTTTTATCTTAAAAACATTTTTTAATTTCATCGCAAAAAATCAACAAATTAAAATCAATCACAGTTTCTTCACAAAAAAAAGAAAAAAAAATTGATGCCCAACCCTGTTTTATATCCTAAAATACTAACCATGAGCTATATTTATAAGTTAATTTTTTAAAAATTATGGACGACATAATATTCATGTGCTTTCTTAAAGTTATGCCCTATAATATTTTGATGAATAAACAGTGAGAAACACATCCACACAGTAAAGAACTTGTTAGAGACAAGTATTCGAACAACCAAATTATGGGGGGAAAAAAAATCAACAATTATAATGAATAAGTACTTACCTCCCTATACATATGTGTGCAAAAAATTATTTGATACAATAGCTACATAAATATTAAAACATGCCTAAAAAATATTTATAAACCAATAACACCCAGTAAAGTGCTTACATCTTAACACACCAATTAAACAATAGAATACAAATCAGAAAGGTTGTTTTATTAGTAATCATAATTTAGGTAGATACTGCCAAAATATCACGCGAATGTAGTAGACATACCATGTAGTATTTTAGGGCCAATTAGGAATAAATAAAATAATTCTGCAGTTGATTTCTTGAAAAGAAAAAAGAAAAAGAAAAGAAAAAGAAAAAAAGGTATAGATACCACAATGTCCGGCCACAAAAAAAGAGACTTACACATGCCACTAAGGCCAACATCCTTGTAGCTGCTGATATTCAAGACTCCATTCATGTCAACATGCAAAAGCAACATTCAACTCAGCACTGACCAAACTACAAAGAGACCACCTCAAACTATAGCCCCACCATACACAGTAAGAATGAAATTCTACGTATCTCCTTTATCCATGTTACTACTATGCACACATACACATACTGACTCTTTTACACAAACACACATGTAACCACATTACACTGTTCTCACATATGTACACAATGCAATTTATATTCTATTCAAAAATTATTAACAAACAAAAAATTGTCATTACTAATTTAATGCATTAAATGATCTTGTTATATAAAATTAATGTTATTTGTTAATACTATGTTGTCTTTTCGTACTGAATCTCATTCTTACAATAAAAGTCATGGGATTTTTTTAAATGGTTGAATTACAGTATCAAATTCCATTGCTCCAAATTTTTACATTTAACAAAAATATGAGTGAAGAATTCTAACACATAACATCTTGGACTTCTGCTTTTGAATTTTTGGAACTTTCTTCTCTTGTAACTAATTATACACATGATATTCTCGCAAATTAGACAAATTTCATCAGCATTCCTACTCGGTTCTTAAATGCTATTAAGATTATACATTCTATCTGAAGTCATAATGCAGAGCATAACAAAAGTTAAAATTCCTAAAAATTGAACTCAAGCTTTGTTAAAAGGTCTAAATTAATTATGAAAAATTTGATAAAAATGTTTCAAAACAAATTTGAGTTTCTGAGGTTATGTGATTTGCATAAGAACTTCACACAGACTATTTAAATTTTCTTAAACGTTATTATTAGTGGTTACACTTATTTGAATAGATGCTCTGTTTATTTATTAAACAGTATTATTTTGTTGGGTTTTTTTTTTTTTGCATCAGCTGGGCTGTCTATTTGAGGAATCTTATTGAACAAAAGTATGCATTCTTCTGCAGAAATCAAATCTGCATCAATCTCAGCAGGAGAAACTGTCATCAGATTCGACATGCTTTAGATTACCAGGTAGTACAGCATGCAGTTTCCAAATTTCTTGCATCATGGTGTTCTTTTTATCACAGATGGTGTCCAACTGACCCTACTATACTGTGCAGTTGACAAAATAAAAAACAATGTACATGTGCAAAATTAAAACTTTAAACGGCAAAAATTTACCCATTGCATCCTGTAAAGGGCCTTGGGAATTTGAAATTTGAGTTTATTATTTTAATAGTGTAGTATACTAGTGTTGGCAACAAGTATTTTCCAGTATTGTAAAGCGGGGCATGAATGTGTCTTTAATTTTGGGCATCAGAAATTCTATCTGACAAACATAGCGTAATCCTATAACTTTTTAAGGGGCTTTTGAGCTATTGCTGTTTCTAAGGCCTGTATAAACTCTGTGTAATGTTTTTAAAATTATGTAGCATCTTAGAGATAAGGTTTCCTCAATGCCATACAGTAACATTCAAGTAACCTTTAAAATAATGTACAATATTTGCACAGCAATTATACTTTTACGGTATGCGTATATTCAATAAACTACCATTTTGTTTCACTAAACTGTAATTACTATGATGAAATTGCGCAGATTACACACATGGCATACATAGTTGTCTGAATAGCCACCTAAATTAAATAGCACTTCAGTCGGTACAGTATTTACATTATTCGGGCTATTATCCTCATCTTTGTTGCCATTTGTACATTTCAACCATTGCATGCTCCGGCCTTCTTCAGGTGCTAGGAATTTCAGAACGAATTCTTTATTACAATCACTGGGGTATATCATCCTCATTTTTTCCGTAAAGCCTCAATTGGAAGTCATGAATTATTTCCCTCTAACCCAGCAAGTTACTTGGATATAGACGTTGGTTAGTTTGACTTGACTATTAGAGTTATGAGTTCAATACTGGACTACAGCAATGGTGAACAAGTACCTTATGTGTTACTGTAGCAGTAATAGAATACTGAATTTGTGCTACTATTTTATCATTTTATATTAACTTCTGCATTAATATGCTAAATATGTTCACCAAACACAAGTTCTGGTGGGGGGTATATTTGTGGCAGACTGCTGGAGGTACGGTAAGAAGTATAATTGTTAGAAGTGTTCACTCACCTGTTTACATCTCTTTGATAAAGGTGTGTATTTTATACCTGCTATATAAGTCAACCTCTATTTTTAGAAATATTTATTAACCTTGAAACCACGACTTTTACACTGTAATTCCCAGTGTGTGTGTGTATATATATATATACACACACACACACCCTCCTTATATGTGTATTTATTAATTTATGTCACTCTCTCTCTCTCTATATATATACACACACACACACTCTCCTTATATGTGTATTAATTTGTCACTCTCTCTCTCTCTATATATATACACACGCACACACCCTCTCTCTCTTTATATATATATATATACACACACACACCCTCTCTCTCTCTCTCTCTCTATATATATATACACACACACACACACACCCTTCTTATATGTGTATTTATTAATTTATGTAACTCTCTCTCTCTCTCTCTCTCTATATATATATAGAGTGATGTAATTTAATGAATATACATATGAGAAGGCTGTACATATGTAAAGTATTATTCAGATGATAATAAAACAGTGCTCAATGTATGAACAGAGCTGTATTATGCGTATATAAAATTCATTATTATTATTAATTATTACCTGCAATTATTTTCTTCGTTCCTTATTCATTTGAATATATATATATATATATATATATATATACAAATATACATATCCTTTTCCATTGCAATGTTTAGAGTTAGCTATGATATTCCAGGTAATAACTGGGTTCTTACTGTTGTTTTTTTTTTAATTTCCAATAATGTATGAATGAAGCAGTACTTTTACTGTATTTACTGTTGTTTAAAGACAACATGTGGTTCTTAAATCTTATCTTCCACCTGTTAGAAGTGCTTCCAAAATAAAATTTAACATCATTATCATCTGAATGAATTTTGAGCTCTATAAACAATACTTTTGGACATACACTGGCCATTCAATGGGCAGATTTTATTTTTTTGACAGTTGCAATTATTTTTAGAAGGGTCATTTTTGCTATTAGTTAGATTTTTATGTGGTCCAAATATCTATTTGATATCATAGCATTATGTTGTGAAATATAGTTATCTATGTTTTTAACGCAACTATAACTTTGATTTTTTTAGTGTGGGTGAATGATGGAAATGTTTATGAATTAAGTTAAGGAATAGTTTACCAATGTTAGCATAATGCATGAAACTCTGAGTCATGCCATAGACATAAGATAATATGTATTTATATATATATATAAAAATACACACACACACACACACACACAAGTGGACATTGAAGTCAACAGACAGGTGACAGTTTGTTTCATACTAAACGCAATCATCAGGTTATGCTTAACAGGAAACAGATTGTTGCTTCTGAGGGCTGACTTTAATGTTCACTTTTTTATTTACATATGCTCTATCCCTGATATTGATACTTTGACTCATAAATATAGCATACCTTTAATATATATATATATATATATATATATATATATATATGTGTGTGTGTGTGTGGACACACATGTTGAGTTTGTTAATTGAATGATTTTTAATGTTTGCAATGAAAACAAATATTAAATTTCAATATATCTTGGTGAAAAACATCACGATCCCCCCCATCAATGTGATATATCAGCAATTATTGCATCTGTGATTGATTCGTGTTCTACAGCTTAACTATTTCCCAGAAAATATTTTTCGATTGTAAGAATTTCCTTTTGTGGGTGGAGAGTGATCGAGTGATACAAGTTTTAATAATTAATCCATAACTGGGGGAAGAAAAGGTGGAGTAATACCTTGGAACTCTGTTCTCTGATTAACAATTCAAAGCTATTATCCATTATACCACCCACACATCCAAGTTTACAGCAGTCACCCATCTAAGTACTGACCAGGCTCAATGTTGCTTAACTTCAGGAACCTGTGTTTCAATGTGAATTGGACATCAGTGTAAATATCTCATCAGCTTCCTCAGGATAATCTTTCTGGGATGAGGTGATGTTATTTACCCATTTTACATGTGGACTATTCTCTTCATTTTTGTTGTCATGTTTTGGCTATCGTGCTCTTCATACTTCATCAGTTGTACGATGATCCTGATAACCTACAGGAAATTTCAAACAAAACTTTTTATTTAATCTATGGTGGTATACTGCTCTTGTTCCACATCTAGAGAATCACATCTAATAATTATTTTAGTAATGCTCACCTGATTTTCACTGAGTCCAAGTACACTGCCTGAGGAACAGCCTAGTGAATTAAAACGCTGATTCATAAATTTGGTGAGATAGTAATTGGAAGTTCAATCCCTGGGCCAGGCAGTGAATAGAATAATCCTTAGACAGGGTCTGTGGAACAAGAAAAATCTAGCCCCTTAGATTAAATAAAGGATTGGCATAAACCTGATAATGGCCAGAGGGCTCAACTGATAACGACAACAAAGATGGAGATAATAGGTTGCATGTAAATAGTAAATAGTAAACATAATAATGACTGCCTTTGTCATGGTTGATGAAGTTTTGAAGCCAGCAACCAATTAATTTAAAAAAAAAAAAAAAAAAACTGAACTTAAAAATATATTTCATCAGCCACTCCAGGACAAAGAAATTTAGCAAGATATCTTGATAGTCTAGCACAATCCTTGAAGGCGATATCTCCTTATCTTATTAACCATCACGCTGATATCATGCTTAATTTATCCAGCAGGCGATGATATCAACATGATATCACATTCAACTCATCCAGGAGAGAATGATATCACACTTACCTCTAATCATAAAACTTCCAGTGGTTAAGTATTCTCCAGTTGGGGCTGTCTTTGACACTTGATCATGATAGACCCACCAGGCACTGGTAACTACTTTTGCATCCCAAGCAGCACTGTTACAAATGGCCATACCTCCTGCTTCATTCAATGTTTTGGGAGGTACTGGATCACCTAAATTCAAGACAAGTTAACCCAAATTGAAATAATTAAACCAAAAATTCAAATCCAATATCAATCTTTATAAATTTCAGTAATAAATTGCTGTTATCAATTTATTAAATTAAACATTAAATTTTGTTGAGTTTATTTTTTTTTATCCTACAACTGTTAAGTAAGCAGCAGAATATAGATCAGAAATTAAGGCTTTCCCAAATTAAGCATTTAGTTTCTCTTTTATCTTATTTATATTGCTTTTTTATCCAAACTCTTGGCTCATTTTTACATTTTGTAATTCATCAGCACAGATAAGAAATCAAGAAGCAGCCTTTGACAAGAGTTGAATTTGTATACCATATCCTTGGCAGCCTATTTAATACAGACAGTACCTGACCATTAAGCAAGAGAAATCTATCAGAAGGTAAAGTTCTGTGGCTTAATTCATAAGGTGTTTTTCATATCAGATTTTCAAGGATATTGAATAAGAGTTCAAATGTCATCAGGCGTTGTTACGTTCAGATTCACGTAACTTATTCAGTGTTGCAATAAAATTTAGGCAACCTTAAAGATGAATGAAAAAATAAGCCAAACAATAAGGATAAGAAATTTAAACAACTTAAGATTATTATGTCTCTTATTCAATCAGTTAATTGCCATACATGATACACGCTTAGATGATCATGTAGCTTTCAAAACATGTCAAACTAGGCAGAAGATATTCCCACAGTAGTTTGCTATTACTTTCTGCAGTAGACTGCCTCCCAACCAAGGCTAAAAAAAAACAATCTTTCCTGCTATTCAACCCATAGCTGGAGGGAGAAAAGATTAATACCTTTCCCAAGGATATTTGGGCATATATGAACAAAACAAACTTGACAGAAATTGAACTTGGTGCTCTAGTTTTACATTCTGAGTCAATATCCATTAAACCACAGCACACATCCCGTGTAATGTTGTTTTATCCTTTAAAGAGGTTACAAACAGATAAGGTAATAAGGTAGTACTTGAGTGAAAGAACAGCAACACGTGCTTAGATGAAAGAGAGGTTTATTGTAATGAGAATACACTACTGCAAGATAGGCAATCTAGTGGCAGGCTAGTAATTGCCAAAGCAAGTCATAGGTATCTCCTGTGCTCACTATATATGGCTACTAATATAGTCAGTCCACATAGGTGATAGGGAATGTGTGACATTCCATTATAACAAATGTTTCTTATTACTAGATGTCAACAAGCAATAGAAGTAATAAAAAAAATACTTGCACAAGAAACTCCCCCAAGATTTTTTTTTAATAAAACCCTAAATCTAAGGGAAAAGTTTGAGACTCAAATTCTGGTCAAAAAAAACTATTTAATAAATTTCATTTATTATAAATTACAATATAAAGAAATTACTTGTTGCATACTAAGATCAGATTAGTACTAGCACAAGGCCATATATATATATATATATATATATGAAGGATCAAACTCACTACTAAGTAATAATGTTCTACAAAACTAGCTAACTAACCAGTACTCCAGAAGGTGCCACATAAAGAGAGAAATATGCCAATTAAGAACGTCTACCTGATGGGTTCTTTATGATAACACTGCTTGCTCCATGAAGATCGGCATGAACATAAATATCACCTGGAAATAAATAATGAAGAGAAAATCTTTTTTAAATAAATGTTCAGTAATAATGTATACAAACTTTAAAAACTCAAATCTTCAATTATATATATAATTAATTTTTTAAGTTTCTTCAGAGATTTGTTTACAAGACACAAATTTAAATTTTTTTAAAAAATGTTTAAAAAACAGAAACAGTATATTGGAATGTTGATTGAGGTTTGATTTCATTGGTCAGTTATGTGTCACATGTAATAAAACAACTGTCACTCAATTTTTAATATAAGTGGATAGGAATGCTTACCTCTTTATAGACATTTATTTTAAATCTGTGTGACTATAGAAACACTTGTCTATTTAAATGTATGTGTGCAAAATAATGCATGTGTCAAATTGTATTTAAACAATGGACAATTTTTTTTAATTTATGTCATGTATGATCCTAAGCTGGCCCAGCCTGCCTTCACTGTAGGATCCTAAGCTGGCCCAGCCCGCCTTCACTGTAAGATCCTAAGCTGGACCAGCCCGCCTTCACTGTAGGATCCTAAGCTGGACCAGCCCGCCTTCACTGTAGGATCCTAAGCTGGACCAGCCCGCCTTCACTGTAGGATCCTAAGCTGGTCCAGCCCGCCTTCACTGTAGGATCCTAAGCTGGCCCAGCCTGCCTTCATTGTAGGATCCTAAGCTGGCCCAGCCTGCCTTCATTGTAGGATCCTAAGCTGGCCCAGCCTGCCTTCATTGTAGGATCCTAAGCTGGCCCAGCCTGCCTTCATGTAGGATCCTAAGCTGGCCCAGCCTGCCTTCACTGTAGGATCCTAAGCTGGCCCAGCCTGCCTTCATTGTAGGATCCTAAGCTGGCCCAGCCTGCCTTCATTGTAGGATCCTAAGCTGGTCCAGCCCGCCTTCACTGTAGGATCCTAAGCTGGTCCAGCCCGCCTTCACTGTAGGATCCTAAGCTGGCCCAGCCTGCCTTCATTGTAGGATCCTAAGCTGGCCCAGCCTGCCTTCATTGTAGGATCCTAAGCTGGCCCAGCCTGCCTTCATGTAGGATCCTAAGCTGGCCCAGCTTGCCTTCATGTCTTAGGTTTGGCAACAATCTGGACACTAGAGAATGATCCGACATACCTAGCAAGGATAAAACTTTTGCTAAGCATTTATAAGAGCAAGAAATTAGAAAAAGGTCAACAAGGCTTGCCTAATGCCCTGTTGCATCTGGGGCTTGGGTAGTTTCTTCAATGACCTGAGTTAGTTCATAGGTATGAACTTTTGCCTACACCTAACACACAAGCGGATACTGGCAGGTTGGCGATCTTCTTCAAATAACGACTGGCCACACATATCCAAATATGCCTATCTGTTAGGGTAGCTAACCAATCCCTGTTGTAGTTCTCTGCTCATGCATTTGTTCAATACCCACAGAGCCTGCATATGTTTTATACTGTAACTCTGATGAAAGAACTTTAGTTGCAGTTTCTGGAAGAGAGTGCATCATCAAACAGTTTGAACAAGGCCAATACGCTGAAAATCTCAGTCATGATGACTTGTGACTTCATGCTAATACAACACATTTCAGACATTTTCAAATAATGACTAGCCACTTATATTCAAAAATGCCTAGAGAAGCTAGCCAATTTCTGCTGCAGATGCCCGTGTGGACATCTTATGTTTGTTCAACACCCACAGAGCCCGCATGTGGTTTATATTGCAACTCCGATAAACAAACCTTAGTTGCAACTTCGAAAAGAGAGCACATCATCTGGTGTGATCAACAGTTTGAACAAGGCTAGTACACAAACCCTCAGTCCCGGTGGCTTCTGACTTTCAGCTAGCACACCCATCAAAAAACAATTCCATCTACCTAATTTCGCTCACAATTCTTGGGTTAACCTGCGGCATGATCTTCAAACACCATTCAAAAAGTGTAGCATGCTGGGATCACCTCCCAAGGACAATAAAAAAGGTTTAAAAATCAACCATGGTTATATTTAACCAGAGTCTTGTGGTCAGCAAACAAACGTTCTAACCCCCAGGCCACACACATACACCATCTTCAAATAATCAAAGCTGAATGGCCTGATTTACTTCCCTTTAAACCTTTGAAAACGTCCGCACAATCCCCAGTCTGTCTGTCAATAACATTTACTTTATTTTTGTTATTATTTATTACCTCCACCTTAAGGTAGAGGCATTGCATTCAGTCACATTTGTCTGTTTGTCTGTTCATTTGTCTGTCTGTGTCCATGGTCAAAATATCTCAAGATCCGCTGGATGGATTCAGATGAAAATTTCAGTGATGATTGGCCTCATGACTGGCACAAACTGTGTAGATTCAATCCAGTAAGATAAAATACACAAAAAAGATGAGTGAAAAACAACTTTGGAATGAAGAGTAGGAAGATGGTCAATGTTTATTAATTCAGCCTTGTGTCATACATAACCAAACTCCCTACAACTTACAGATTATTCGTAATCATGAGAAGGTTGGCAGCAGGTTGAAATGTGTGGATTTGTGGAAGAATAAAAGTATACCTTTTGCATGTTTAAAGAGAAATTTATTGATAGAAAGGAATAACACAACTTGGTAGAAGTTAATGTTCAATTAAAAACATTAAGAAGTTAAGGGTAGAGTTCATAGTAGTCCTTACAAGAGTGAGTTTATATGTATGTATGTATGTATGAGCATTTGTTTGGTAGGAATGTCTTTGAAGTTATTGCTCAGTGTGAAAAGGAGGTGAGAGGTAAACGATGAAGGAGGAGGAGATGAAAGAGGCAATAACAATACGATCGCTTGACATTTGTCAGGGGTACATGTTAATTGCGCTCATCTTAACTCTCTGAAGCGGGTCGTCTAGTTTCGTCTTAATTTTGTTTAAGAATTCACTCCCAGATGTGATTCTGGCCTTTCCCTTGGATGACAAACATTTTGTATAGAGGTGTGAAATTTCATGAGTTTTGTGTGTGTTAAGCAAAGTTCGAGAAAATTCGTTTTTTTTCTAACAATGAGTCAGATTTGAATTTTAAATTTAGAATTTGTTTTGTTCACTACAGGGATATTAAATGTAAGAACTCTTCCATAATTTCTGCAGCCTAATTTTTAATTTCACTTTACATTTTTTTTGTATTTTCACTATTGATAGCAGTCAAGTTATACAGTTATTCTCATTTTAATAATCACCTCTTGCTAATCACTGAGACGATGTTGGTATTGCTTTGGTGAAGGTTTTGACCGCTCTTATTAAACATCATCAGGTGGTGGAAGTGTCTTCTGGGGTTTCAGCATAACAACACTGACAGAGTCTTCTGGAATGAACCCTGTTTATAACCCATTCCATGGCTTGATAGACAGGCATGATGATATGACAAGGGTTTTGGGTAAATTTTAATTGTCAGCTACAGACAATCCTTAACCTGAACTTTCAGCAAGCAAGAGAATGCAAAAACTTCTAATTATAAATTTAAAGTAAAAACTTACAAAATTTAATAGTTTAATCATGTTTTTAACTAACCATTAGAAATATTTAGCTTCTTATAATTTACTCGAGCAAAACTGGGATTTGGTAATGTCCAAGCAGTGTTGAATTTTCCAGCATTACTCAAAAAAATGGTCTCCCAAACAAAAACAAAAAAAAAAGGCAAAGTAGGCGTCTTTTTGAGACTATAAATACAGTGTAAGATTGTTCCTTGACCCTTTAAAGGAATGACCTTATTTACAAATGTCAAGTTTGAAACTATGCTTACATCATTGATATATTTTTTGATTTTTCTGAATTTTTAAACTTTAAAAAAAAAAACTTTTTGGGGAAGGAGGGGGACTCCAAAGCACACGCAGGAACATTGCAGGTTAATAATTATTTTATTAAATAAATACAAATGAATATACATACTTTTATCAATTGATGTAAATTATTTTTCTTTAATTGAAAACATATGTCTGTTCTTTATTTAAAAGAAGTCTTTTTGTTTTAAAAACAAAATTCTTTTTTGAACATTTACTTTTAGTAACAGATTTTACACTGTACCAATATCATTAAGAAGTCCACCCACTTCTAAATCAATGAAAAATCAATACTTTTTTCAATTTTGAAAGTAACAGCTACTCTTCAAGATCTCTTTTGCATTAATGCGGGTGTTCTACAGAGTTCTACTCTTGGACCTACATTGGTTCTAATTTTCAGTGACAACATTCCTGATGTCATCAATTCTCAACTCAGTATCTATGCTAATGACACAAACGTCAAGGAAAGTTGGTTCACTGTCATGATAGACAAGTTTTCTCACCAAAATCTATCTTACAAATTTGTAAGTCTCATATTTAACCATGCATTGAATATTGCTGCTACACTTGGTCTGGTGCTTTTGCTATATATTTAAAGATTCTTAATAAAATCCCAAGAATAATCAGCAATATTATTGGTTCTGACCTAGCATCTCAGCTTCAGTTACTTTTCCACTACTATATAGTAGCTTCTTGGTGCCTTTTCTATAAATACATTCATGGTAATTGTTCTGAGCAGAAATGCTGAAAGGGAGACATGTAACCATAAGTTTATGCTAACAGTTTCTTCTTTCACATTTTTTGCTTGTGGAACACTCTTCCTGCTTCTTGCTTTTAAGTCAAGTTTGATCTTCAAAACTTTAAATGCAATATCAGTTGTTATTTTTGGTCTTAATCGCTGTTCATTTATTGTTCCCACTTCTTAATAAAGTTTTACTTTTTCTCATATGTTTTCACGCCTGCATCTTAGTGGCTTTATTGTCTTGATTGATGGAAATGATTAAAACAAAAAAAAAAAAGTGCCATAATGAAGTTCTAAAAAAATGCTGATCTAAAATACTTATTTCCAGAGAATTATTTTCCTATTTTTATGAGTGGACCAGTTTACTTAAGTAGTGCCTTTTTTTTTTTAACTGATTTCTGGTTTATAACAGATCTAAGGCAATATCTGTGGCACATATCTCATCCGAGGAAATAAAAAATGACTGCAAAAATAAAAAAAAATCTTCAAAATCAGTAAGCAATATGCCTCTTAATTAAGATTAGATTGACGGATTGAGTTTTGATTTTTTTTTTTTTTTACAGCTTTGCAGATTATTTAAAGCCAGATAATATATTTTTAGATAGTAATGTTTTATTGATATAGATTTTACTAATTAACCCATAACTATGGGGAGAAAAGATAGATTCATACTTTTTTTCAAGGGTGTAAGCACATAAGTGAATATAAGGACCTCAATGAGTATTGAAACACTGCTCTTTAATTAAAAATTCTGATCCATTATACCACTTACAAATTCAAGCTTACAGAGGTTGGTATTCAAAGGCAGTCACCCACTTAGGTACTAACCAGACTTGACATTGCTTAACTTGAAAATGAATAGATAATCTATCTCTCACCTGGTCGCATGTAACGTTTAACCACCATTTCATTCTGCTGCTGATCTCGTCCTCCAACTACCACGTAATTTTCTGAACTGATAAACCACAAGAATTTCTCAAACCTGATGAAAAAAAAAATTTAAACTTAGAAAAATACAAAAACAGAAAATACAAAACTTTGCAATGAAAAAATCTGCAATTTATTAGAGATATTGTGCCTGAATTAATCACATATTTTAATAATTTAAATTTCCTTTCTTGTTTTTTAATGTATTTTTATAGCAAAATTATTAGCTATACAATAACATTTGGCATATAACAGCCCAGATTCTGTTAGTAACACTTGCTTTCATTTGTAACCACAGATACTTTATTTTCCATGCATGTCTACAATAAAATCATTTATAATTTATTTATATATATTTTGCAGTTCCTGTGTAAATGATACAGATTTACTAATAAATTTTTTAATGCCACAAGGTTCAGCCACAGTACAACTAGATTGCCCTTCCTGTCTTTTGCTTCGCTTAGGAGCTGCATTATCATACCTACACACTCAAGGTAAGCTGGGATGCCTGCAATCCGACCCTTCTGTACTGAAGTATCTATGTAATTGTTGGCAACAAAATAATTTCAAAGTCATTGAGACAGGATAGTAAAGAAGATTTTGTTATTGGTGTTCAGCAAAGAAATTTTTCTGATCTGTTCGATTTCTTTATATTTTTCTTCTTTGAGAATCCACACTGCACTGTCAAACCTCCACTGCTTTGCAACTCTCCCTCTCCTGCAAATTGCTTTCAACATCTTCCAGAGATGTACCTGAATATTCAAACATATCTAATAAACACTATAGGGAACACTGCTAGGTCTTGAGATGAAAACAGATCTAGCTACCAATATGACCTCTTTTAACATATTCATATTCTTTTTGAGCAGCATTGTTGAATTATTTGTTTATCGATTATTGTCGAGCCCTTAGCTGTCAGTGAAGTTGTGAACAAATTTTCGACACTTTACGCCCTCGTCAGGTTGATGACTGAAATTTTCGAATGATAGTTCGTCCTTTTTGTCGATTAGCTACGATGCACCTTATTCATTTCGCAGTGTGTCTTCTAACTATTTTGTTTTTGTTTACATTGCCAGGGATATCTTTTTTTCTTTTTCTCTTTTTCCACTTCTTCCTCTTTAGCCTTTTCTTTCTTCCTCCTTTCCTTTTTCTTCTTTTAGGAGGTGGGGGATCATCTATATACATTTATTCATATACCATATATACATTATAATAGTATATATATATATATATATATATATATACACACACACACACACACACACACACACACACACAAATATATTTTTTTCCCCCTTTTCCCTCCCTTCCCTAGATATAGGAGAGTGGGAAAAAATTGTATTTCATTTCACATGGTGGGCTGACTGGAGGGTGTTGTACATTATTTATGGGGCTGGTGTAGCAGAGGAAATTGGGTGTGTGTGTGTATTTATATGATATATATTCTTATGATATAGTTATTGTGGTAAAATAAGAGATGTAGAAATTAAATGGAGTTGTAAAATTATGAAATTATAAAATAGAATTGTTGTTGAGGAGACCAGTTGAAGGATGGGCAAAGTAAATAGCAGATGAGTTAATTCATTGGATTCTTCTTTGGAGTTGATGGTTGGTTTTTGATTTCTTATTTCAACTACCTCCAAGAAGCATAGTTTGACGATGTTGAAGGCAGAGGCAACAATTCTGAATTTGAAATGTGCGTGGCATATTTGTCGGTGATGATGTAACAAGCAGTTGTTGTTTCATATATGTTCAGTCGCTAGTACCTGTAGTTGCCGTATCGTGCATCCCACGTATTCTTCCTGACATTCGCCACATCTTTGGCATAGAAAGAAGTGTGTCCTTTAATTCTTTCAAGGTCAGTGCTCCCAAGTTGAAAACTGTTTCTGGCAGTTAAGGCTGCACTATTGTATTATTTTCTCTTAAATACTTTTCTTTATCTTGATCATTGGGTCTCGCTCGCAGGAAAGAATTTATTTCTTCTGCTGTACACTGAAGTATTACAATTTCTTTTATCTCTTAGTAAAACCAAAACAGTTTGAAATAAAGGCTGCTCTTTTCTACACTTTCTGTGACCTTCCACTCTACAAAGAGTTTTAAGTTTATTCCTCAATATGTCTTGGAGTTCCGGATGGACAGTTATTTCTCAGTTGTTTCTTGCACTCCTTTTGAACATAACTAAATTTTTCTGATGCATAACTAATGATGATGTGCATTGTGGTGCAGTGGATATTGACTCGGAACAACAAATCAGGGAGCAGAGTTCGAATTCCAGTTGAATTCCTTGCATTCACTTATGCGCAAATACCCTTGGGAAAAGTATTAATCCATCTCTTCCCTCCAGTTATAGGTTAAATAACAGGACAGATTGGGTTCTATCGCCTTGGCTGGTAACCAGTCTACCGCAGAAAGCAATGGCAACCTACTGCGGGATAATCTTCTGCCCAGTCAGTCATGTCTCTTCTAGACATGATCACCCAAGCATGTATCACGTATGACACTTAACTGACTGGACTATGATGAGAGTTTTCATTTTATGTATTCTACCATCTGTGTCCCAATTTCAATATTGTTCATAAAATATCATTTACATCATGATCGAACTGTTGCCATTTATTCTTCTGGGTTGCAGTGGGCCATTTAATCTGCTTTCTGGTTACTCTCTCTAAGAGTCTTTCAAGAGATCAACACATGTTCTTCCCGCGTCTCACAAGGGGAACTACCTGCACATTGTGTCTGCCTCTCTCTCTTAAACATTCCACCCTGGGGTCTAGTGGATTTAAAGACATTGTATTCCTTCACACAGATGCATTTCACTGTTGTAATCCTTGGTTGAAAGCTATTCATTCATCCTGTTGGGGCTCTCATTTTTCCCCACCCCTTCAGGATCCTCATAGCCAACAATAGTTTCTTCTTAGCAGAAAATGCAAGTAGGGGTGTTAACCCAGCTTGCCCAAACTCCTGTCTTTCTGAGCTGTCAATTGTCTTTCCAGTTGTCATCAAAACTGTTCTTTGGTTATAATCTAATCTTTTCCTAGATGTCATTAAATTATTCAGGGACCCATTTCATAAAATACATCTGTTGGATGTTTTGGCACACATCTTAACTTGTTTTTTTTTTAAATCGAGAATTCACCAACTTATAAATTAAGAAAATATCTTTATCTCTGTTGGGACGCCCGCGCCTATTTGGCTATAATGGACTATTCCATTACTATGTAAAATAATGGTGGCATCTACGTAAGAGAGTGTGCCGAGCAGCCGATCGACAAGTCAGTCGTAGACTTCCGGTGATGACCCAGAAGTAACCATTGCTCACTCATACTACGTCTTATGACGGTTGAGACGATTAACCTTTATACTTGTATTGGATACTAACAACTTTTGTAAATACTATTTTCACGGAATACAACAATTAACCTATTCCTGTTGTTGAGTTATTTATTCTTACTCACGACATAACAATCTCTAACAAGGAAATTCAATATGTATACACATGTTTTAAGCAACAGTCAAATGACAAGCCATGTAACTGGCCAATTTCTTCCTTTTCAGAGCATTTCAGTCAGTTAAATGGCATACGTAATACATGCTCGGGTGATCATGTCTCAAAAGAGACATGATTGACTGAGCAGAATATTATCTTGCAGTAGGTTGCCATTACTTTCTGCGGTAAACTGGTTGCCAGCCAAGGCTATAGAACCTAATCTGCCATGTTATTTAACCCATAACTGGAGGGAAAAACAGATTAATACCTTTCCCAAGGGTATTTGTGCATAAGTGAATGCAAGATATTTAACTGGAATTCGAACTCAGCTCCCCAATTTCTCATTTCAAACTGATATCCGCTGCACCACAATGGACATTTAACAATGTCTAATTTCCCATCCATGGTGTTGGCTTTCATTTTCTTCAAAAGCATTGCCATCAGAAGAGGCTACACTACATTTATGAGCCATAATATTTTTCTACAAACACAACACAAATGAAAAAAAAAAGTGAATGCACAGCAATCCAATATGGCATACAACCAGGAACTGGCCCATACTGGCTTATTGGGCAAACTGCACAAGTCGAAACGAGATTAATAGAGATTGTGTAGTAACCACAAATTGTCTTGGTTGGGATGACATGATTAAAACTGCACAAGTCGAAACGAGATTAATAGAGATTGTGTAGTAACCACAAATTGTCTTGGTTGGGATGACATGATTAAAACTGCACAAGTCGAAACGAGATTAATAGAGATTGTGTAGTAACCACAAATTGTCTTGGTTGGGATGACATGATTAAAACTGCACAAGTCGAAACGAGATTAATAGAGATTGTGTAGTAACCACAAATTGTCTTGGTTGGGATGACATGATTAAAACTGCACAAGTCGAAACGAGATTAATAGAGATTGTGTAGTAACCACAAATTGTCTTGGTTGGGATGACATGATTAAAACAAATGAAAAATGGGGGTGAGATCAGGATGTTAAACAGTAGAGAAATGAAAACTTACCAGTAGGTTTTCCTTGTTTTATTGATGGTTGCTGCTGTTGCAACATTCTTCAATGTTTCTTTTGTTTTTTTTTCAGCTGATTTCAAAGCCTACAGATAAAAATTCAGAAACTGCAAGCTCCAATATTTGTGTGTTAGCCTCCAAAGTAGGATAGGAAAGACTGTAAAAACTTCACCCTCTCCAAATTTATAGAATAAACATATAGATGCATGCTGGGATTTCTTCCTAGCCAATAAAATAGATCACTCTCCATCCAGCTTAATTTTGTTCTTTCTTGAACTCAGAATGCTGTAATCACTAGCCTGTATCTCTTTTGTGCGTTAACACCATTCTTTCGGAACTTTTTACCTTATTACTGTTGCTTTTACCTACCTGCATATATTATTTAATTAGTATTATTATATTAAGAGAGATTTAGGTTCAACAATTGACAAGTTTTATTTCTAGCTGATACTTTCAACAACAGAGCAACAAGGTAGTTATTTTAGCTCAACTGAAATATCATTTCTGTGCTAAGAATTCACCCTAATTTTGACTTGTAAAAAAATATATATAAGCCTCAGCCTATAAGACACTAAGAAAACTAGTTTCAAGGGGGAAAATAGCAAATTTAATACAAAAAAATCTAAAAAGTAAAAATAAAAAATAAAAAAACTTATAATAATTAGTTGCAAGACAAGTTTGCTAACTACTAATCAAATGTTACTGAATGCGAAAACCAAGGCTAGGATGATTTTTTTTATTCCCGTCTTAGACACAAGGAACCAGTTATTTGCATTAAAAATCAATAAAAACTTGATATTAAGACCACAAAACAAGATAACTCATGGTCGGTGTGTTAATGTTAAAGAATGGCTACTAAATGTAGATTTCACATGCTTGTAAAATCTAGAGAAGTAATAGGTATCACAGTAGAAAGTTTAAAGCTATTTTCCCAAATGGCAAATAAAGTCAGAAAGCTGCGTACAGAAAAAGATCCAATTACCTTTGCTGAAGCATCAATTGTTTTCTGTTCTTTTTTAGCTGCTTGTTTTTTCTTATCAAAATACCTGAAATGAAACAATTTTTATCATAATAAATAAATATAATACATATACCATAATTCTCCCATGTATAATACACATTTTTTTTTCTAAAAAATAATAAATAAAATTAAGGGTGTGTATTATGCACAGCTACAAAAAAATATATATTGCCATTTCATAGGTCGATTTCAGTTGCAAAATGACTTATCATCAACATACAACAAACTGACAATAACATACAGTGATTGCGACCCCATCAGGAAGCCGAATACAATCATATGTACTTAACAATAGTTACAAATGTAAAATAAAATAAAAATTATAAAACTAAATTAGAATAATATCATTCTATATTCAAAACCATTTTTTGTGAAAACCCAGTAGATTACACGTTTTATCAAACAAAAAACAGGTTAATGAGTCTGTGCAGTAGGTACAATATAGGTATTTCCATTTCCTTTAAAAATCTTGATGATTGGAAATTGATAAATATCTTCAATTAGAGCTTAAATAAGAGTAGAAAACGCTGGGCATAATGAAATTGGAGAGGTACAGTTTATCGGGTTTGATTACTAAACAAGGGGTGTGTATTATGCATGAGTCGAAGAATTTTCAGCACAATTTTAGGGGTGAGTATTATGGGTGAAGGAGTATTATGCTTGAGGGAAATATGATAATTCATTTTTCAGATATTGAGCTTAGATATATATTTTTTTAAAACATTCTTCTTCTCTTTGCGCAAGTGTCTCTTTATAGCTCTTAATAAATTTTATCTTTTTGTTATTTCTCCTAAATCCTGTTCTACCATTCATTTACGCAAGCTCTCTATGTCAAGTGTTGTTTTCCTCTATTCCTCTTGCTTTCAATCTGTCTTGTGAGTATTAGATTTCCCAAGCCTTCTTTCCTCATCATGTGCCATAGAAATTTCAACTGTCTTATGAACATGGCAAGAACAAACTTATCAAAGTGGTGTAATGGTAAGCAAGCTTGTATCATTAGAATAATCACAACTGACTAGTGAGTTTGATCCTCACTGGGTGCTCCATACTTTTGGCCTTGTGCCCTATTTAAGCTATGCTTAGTAAATGGTCAGTAAGTTTTAGCTGGTAGTCAGTGGCAGGTCCTTTCTGGTCAACAATTAGCAAATAATTTCTATGGTGAGTGTTCAGATGAACTACACTCTTAAGTTCCACCAGTCCCAACCTTCACGGCTAAGACTCATCATGCCATTCACATCGTAGAAAACCACCCACATTCCCTTTGTATTCCATTGGTGAAACTTCACTCAAGCAGCTTCTTCCCACAAAAAAAAAAAAAAAAACTGCCTTGGGGAATAGACTCCCAAGAGGTTGCTTCCCTGTTCACTACAATCTTAACCTGTTCAAGTTTTTTTTTTTTTAAATCATATCACCCCGAGAAAGGCGGCAACACCACTGATGTGCAGGGGCTATGTAAGAGTGAAAAGACTAGAAGAAAGAAAGCCGAAAACCACATCCTAAACAGGGAACAAGGGATGAGCCTCTACACCTGTTCAATAGACGGGGGTGGAGTGTGAACCGGGCGATAGTTTAGACTATCTACTCCAATTAAGTCTAGGGTTAACTGTTATCTTTCACACATATCCACATAAATTGCGCTCCCTACTCTGTAAACCTCTGCCTTGAGTAGCCCTCAGTCTTTGTACAGGGTCAACATCATTATAAAAACAAATTGGCTTCTAGAGTGCAATGGGTGAATTGTCGCCATTTTATATTTCTAATTTTGCACAGGTGAGAAAAAGAACGCCATCATGCAATTCTCTCTGCCAAAAATTTGGAAATGGTATGCTGTACTGCTTGGCATTCACACTGAAAGTTCTGATCCAAACATTTCAGAGTGTTTGGGCATCAATCTGAGGACAGACGATTCAGAAAGAGTTGGATGATGTCTGGTGGTTGTCATGTTGTTAGGAGTAATCACTAGTCATGACGACATTACGCCTCCATTCATCTTCTCACGGGGTTTCACTCAACACAGTGGCCTACATCAAGAGCCTTGAAAGTAGCGCTTCCCTGGATCAAGAGGGTGGCTACTGGAAGACCCCATGTCTAGCAACAGGACTCTACACCACACCACACAAGCAGGAGAACCCAGTCTTGGATGTCAGACAATTTCTGTGACCACATCATCCCCGACACCTAACCACAACTCCCTAGATTGCAACCTCCTTGATTATTATGGATACAGCACAGTTGAGCAAAACTCCTTGTAACACCAAAGATGAATGGAAGGCAAGAATTATGGCAGCATTCATCAAATTGAACAAGAAGACTTTCCAGAAGAGAAGCAGCAGATTCTGAAGTTGTTTGAAGATCATGGTTGAATCAAATGGCAATTTCATTAAATAAATTTACTCTTTAGTCATTCAAGATATTTTTGTGTAATTTTGGTAAATATAGCTGTTAAAATGAGATGTCAGTGTTACTTTAATTTTTGTGTAGTTTAGATGAAAATTTATCCATTGTACTCTGTATAGTTAGTAACTAAACCACTACAAATTTCTCCTAAAATATTTTTCCTTTCTTCAAAAGCATACCATTATGCTAAATTTGAAGCTAACAGTTTTTAATCTCATCACTTCATAAAACTGAGTTCCAAAATCATCATCTTTTTTTAAAATGACACATGCAAATTCCATTCAAGCCTTTTGAGCAAAGGTGTTTTCGTTGGTCAGTAGCTACTAAGAATATGTTATATTAAGCATCCTCTGCTTACCAAACAACATGACACATTTACTTCATTGACTAATTAGGAATAACAACTTTAGAGTTTTCTTTGCATTTATAGGCAATCTTTTTGCACATTGAGAGAGAAATAAAGATAGAGAGAGGTAGTGTCCAGTAGCTGCCCAAAATAAAACTAGACTTGATAGGCAGTAACAAAAAGGACAGTTACTAATTTGGCTTGTAGACCCCTAATGTTAAATACAGTAATAAATTTGATAGTTCAGTTGGCAACTGCAAATGTGTTGAATAACCTGCTCTAATAATTCATTTTTGACAAAATATTTTCTAAATTTCATAATGATCTCGAATATGGATAATTTTGACCGTGGCAATTTTTTTATGTTTGTAATGATATTAAATTGAATAAGAATATTTCTGAAATGGATTATCAGTATTCATTTGATGACTAAGATCATATAATATATAAGATAAAACACAAAACATGTTTTAATATTTTAAAAATTAATTATATTCTTTTAAATTAAATTGATTGTACCATATCAATGCTTTTGTACAGTAAGCTTTTCATTTATATTGGAATCACTATCACTTTTCCCAATTTCCAATGCATTCTTCTAGTAAAATCCTTAACAATGCATTTATATTCTGCATATAATAACACTGTTACTTATTCTTGCATTAATTCCCAATCACTAACAATCCGTTTTGACTTGATTTTACAATGTCTAACACAGAAACTGAAATTTGTTGAAAAAAAAAAAAAAAAAAAATTAAAATTATGTAGTTGTCACCAAATTACAAGGAGGTGCAAAAATATCCTCAGTCTGACCCACGTCCAAAAATCAAACCAAATAGCAGATTTTTCTTTCGTTTTTTGGTGGTGGGAGTGGATTCTTTGTTGACCCCCGAAAGAGAAATATTCCTACAATTCAAAATATGCTTTGACTTAAAATAATCCACAGAAAGCTAATAAGTTTGGGGGGGGGGGGGAACAAAAACCAAACCAATTAAGTTGAAAGCAGTCTACAAAGAAAGCTGAAATTAATGAAAATAAAACTCACTTTTTTGAGTTAGCATAGGCACTAAGTCCAAGATCAATATCCACCAAAATACATTTGGGATGACCTTCCTCTTCCTCCTCTTCGTCACTATCAATATATGGGTCACTGAAAGACAAAAATAAGGAACAATTTTTAAAGAAATTTGAGGAGGTAAAAAGTTCTGGTTCTTTATTAAGGAGTAAAATTATTTTTTTTCAAATAAAGAATCTGTTTAAAACAGAATTTTTATTTTCAAAGATTACAAATTTCTGACATTCAGCCTTTTTTGTTTTTTCATTATTTCACACCAAGCAAAGCAGGACCACCAGTAATGCACAGGGGGGGTTACGGTGAGAGAAAAGATGTTGAAGAAAGGATAAATGAATGAGAGTCAAGAAGACATATGGCAATTGATGTTGCATTTAAACTCTTGGAGATTGTAAGTAAAATATTCCTTCGACTTATTTTTCATTTTGTTGAATTTTTTCATAGAACTCAAATTACATTAATCAGAGAAGCAAGTAAACAAAAGGAAGTTCCACAGGCAAGAAGTGCAAGAAAAGAAACTGTAAGAGTAGAACTGGTGGTTGTATTCAGTCAGTTAAGTACCATACATGAAACACGCTTGGGCAATCATGTCACAAAAGAGACATGACTGACTGGGCAGAGGATTATCTGCGGTAGACTGGTTGCCAGCCAAGGCTATAGAACCCAATCTGCCCTGTTATTTAACTCATAACTGGAAGGAAGAGACGAATTAATACCTTTCCCAAGGGTATTTGCACATAAGTGAATGAAATGAATTCAACTGGAATTCGAACTCAGCTCCCCGATTTCTTGTTCCGAGCTGATATCCACTGCACCACAACACACATGCCTTATGTGCTCTAAAAATTTCAACTGTCTTGTGAACCTGACAAGGACAAAATTATCAAAGTGGTGTAATAGTAAGCAGACTCATATCGCTTGAATAATTATAACTGACTAGTGAGTTCAATCCTCACTGGGTGCTCCATACTTTTGGCCCTGTACCCCATTTAAGCTATACTAAGTAAATGATCAGTAGGTTTCAACTGGTAGTCTGTAGCATGGCCTTTCTGGTCAATAATTTACAAGTAATAAAATATTCCTTCAATGTATTTATCATTTTGTAAAAAATTTTTATACTAAAATTACGTTAATCAGGAAAGCAAGTAAACAAAAGGGAGTTCCACAGGCAAGAAGTTCAAAAAAGGAAACTTGGAGTAAAAGTGATGGTTGTATTTAGCTATTTCAGCAGTAAAAGAGTGGAGCCTAGATACCAATCTAATAACATGTTTACATTCATGTGCATAGGGCACCAGGGGAAAAAAAACTCATTAGAGCAGCTGCTATGAAAATATTTGTAGAAAATACAGAAGTAATTCATGTCATGTCAGTGAAAAAGTGACTGAAGTTGAGAAACCAAATCATTGTAGAACCAAAATTAAACTTAAGGAATCAGCACATATGCTAGGCTACAAAAATCTCCTAAGCTGACAAAGCAAGGATGAATACAATTTAAGAACCATTTATACAGAGTGGCAGAAAAATACATTAGTGTCAAAATTGAAATATGTGCTCTGGTAAAAAAAATACTAGAGAAAATCATTAACATCAAAAATTGCAATATGAACTCTGGTAAAAAATGGTTTAGGTTTATAAGTCCCAGAAATTCAATTGTTCTTGTCCTTAAGGACACATGGCCCAGGGGATATAGTCATTGGTTAGTTCCAGTGACTTGACCGAAAATGTGAGCTTGATACCAGGCTACAGCAGTGATAAACTAGTAACAGAGTTTGGTTAGAGGGAGATAACTCATGACTACCGAAAGAGGAATGAGAATGATACACCCCAGTGATTGTAATAAAGAGCTTGGTTTGAAATTCCCAGCACCTGAAGACTCAAACATCGTACAAATGGCAACAAAGATGAGGACAATAATCTGAATAAAGTAAATAGTGATAGTTCTTGACAATTGAGAATTTAACAAATAATCAATTTGAGAATTTCCACAATAAGTGAATTAAATAAACCAATAAAAGAAGATATATTTAAAAAAATTTCACCAGAAACAAAGAAGCAATTAATAACAAAAAAGAGAAGTAACAAAAATTATAGATTACTATAAAATAATAATACCAAAATATAGCAATTAAAAACAGCTAAATTAGTTTTTAATCCTTGTTATATTTTGGTATTACCATTTAACAGTAATACATATTTTTGTTACTGTTCTTTTAATGTCTGTTTTTATTGTTCAAATAAAAATTTTCTGCACCTGCAAAACTATTTCAATAAAATATAAGTATGAGCCCCAACAAATAAATTTTACATGAAAGTCTCCCCTTCTCTGTATATGCAGGGGGTGCTGAAAAGTTCTTTATCCAACACACTTTGCAAAATCTGACCAAATGGTCAGCCAATCATAACTATTTACTCTGCATGAATCAATTATACATAAATTGACCAATTGATTTGTTTTCTACTGCTTATCGACCCTTTGCAATATTAAAAGCCAGAAAATAATCTTAGATTTTTTTGGTGATAATAATGATTTTGTGATACAAGTCTTACGAGTCAATAGTTGGGGGGGAGTGGGAAGAGGTGGATTCATAACTTTCACAAGGGTATTTGCACACAAGTGAATATAAGGAACCCACTGAAGTTAGAACCTGGCTCTCCAATTAACAATCTTAAGCACTTATCCGTTACACCACCCACACATCTAAGTTTACCTGGTGTTTTCAAACAGTCACCCATCCAGGCTTGACATTGCTTAACTTTGGTCATTGTACAGAAACTGATGTCTCAGCGTAAGGTGGCCATAAGTCCAATTATAAATAGAAATTGGCTAGACAATGTCAAGGTTAACAAAAGGTTTCACAGCTTAGCTGATACTGCTTGGATAAATAAGAATTAAAAGTGGGTAAGTGTTGATCAAGTGCTCATTATGATGATTTTTTTTTTAAGATGCCTGTTGATGGAACAGATCAAAGGGAAAAGTAAGTTCATGCATATTCTGAGTGAGTATTAGTAGAAAGTGAACATAAACAACTTTAGTTGGAATTTAAATTCTGATCATCAATTTCATTTTCCATGCTGACATAAGTTACATATGTCATATCTACAATAGCCAAATACAGCACAAGACTGCTTTGGGTGAAATGATTAAAAAAATAATAATAATAACAAACTTAGGTCATGATTTTCCTTAATATTTAACACAGTCAAAAATAGTTGTGTGAATTACAAGGACATAAGCATAAAGTAAAGAGAATATGCCATAACTGTGGTAGAAATACATACAAATATCAAAGTAATGCTCTTGTTTATTGCTTGGAATATGAAAAAGCAACAAAGACGAGTCAGACTGATCATAAATTGTTTTAAAAGATCATACTGAAAATAAATAAAATGAAACCGATTTTTGCATTTGAAATTTACAAATTCATTTAATATTAGCTTTTTAATTTGAATTTTCAAAATAAAACCTTTTGTTTTTTTATTCATCACAAAATTTCAGAAAGAATACCCAAGACAATATATAGCAAAAAATTATGAGCTAAATGATATAGATATAGTTGTTTAAATAGGGTATTTGAAAATCATATAGTAATAATGCTTTATGGAAATAATTTAAAAAATAACAAATCAATCAAATAATTATACTCACCTGAGAAGCATTGTAATATGATTGGTATTAAGCTTGAGAGTTTTAATGGCCAAAGCCACAGGATCACCACGGGCTTGTGCCTGTTTGACCAATTCATTGATTTCTGACCAGTTGATCTGATTGGCTACAGCACTGCGAACTACTGTCAGCGCTTGATCAACCTGCAAGAATTAACCACAAGTAAAAAATATAAGGTCAATCACACTACATTTATTTTTTATACACTAATGTATATCTAATACAAGGCCTAAGAGCCATTCAAGGTAGGAGTAATAAATGAGGTTATTTTATGGATGTAAGAGGGAGATTAAAAAATGTGGATTATGCAGATAAGTAGGATAGATAAAAGGTTAACCTTAGACTTGAAGAGGTTAAGACTGTTGTGAACAGAGAAGCAGTGGCTTTTAGGAAAAAGCTTTTTAAAAGGAATTTCCTCTTTACCAATGGAATTCAAACGGAATGAGAGTTATTTGATCTTGTCATTTAGTAGAGTCATTATCCTTCCAAGAGTTGCTTGGATCCTTTGAAATCTTTGAATTTTTGTGGCTGCCATTATAATGACAAAAGCTGTCACAACAACAAGCACAAGAATGGTATCAAGAATAGAATTTTTTTTTTTTAATCATCTCACCCCAAGCAAGGCGATAACGCCACTGATGCGCAGGGGGCTACATAAGAGTGAAAAGATTGGAAAAGAGAAAAACCGGGAACCACATCCTAAACAGAAACAAGGGATGAGACTCTTCACCTGTTCAATAGACGTGGGTGGAGTGTGAACCGGGCGACGTCTATTGAACAGGTGAAGAGGCTCATCCCTTGTTTCCTGGTTAGGATGTGGTTTCTGGCTTTCTCTTTTCCAATCTTTTTACTCTTACATAGCCCCCTGCGCATCAGTGGCGTTATCGCCTTGCTTGGGGTGATATGATTAAAAAAAAAAAAAAAAATTCTATTCTTGATACCATTCTTGTGCTTGTTGTTGTGACAACTTTTGTCATTATAACGGCAGACACAAAAAATGGTATCAAGAATCTGAAGAAGTCTTGCAATGTTATTTTTTTGATTTCAACTCTTGAAGTTCTAAATAAAATATTCCTTCAATGTACTTTTTATGTTCACTTTCTATTAATGCGTTACTTTTATACAAAAATTTATACAAAACATAATAACCAACAAAAATAGTAGGATCTATGACTTGAGAAATAAAAGCAAACCTTTCAAAAAGCAATTCTTAGCAAAAAAAGAGGAGTAACAAAAAATATATATATTACTATAAAATGGTACTACCAAAATGTCAGTCAGTTAAGTGCCATACGTGATACACGCTTGGGCGATCATGTCTCGAAAGAGACAGGACTGACTGGGCAGAAGATTATCCCGCAGTAGGTTGCCATTGCTTTCTGCGGTAGACTGGTTGCCGACCAAGGTTATAGAACCCAATCTGTCCTGTTATTTAACCCATAACTGGAAGGAATAGACGGATTAATACCTTTCCCAAGGGTATTTGCACGTAAGTGAAGGCAATGAATTCAGCTGGAATTCGAACTCGGCTCCCTGATTTCTCGTTTCGAGCCGATATCCAATGCACCACAACGCACATCCAAAATGTACACTGATTAAAAACAGCTAAACAAGTTTATTGATCCTCTTTCATCAGGGCAAAAATCAAGAACAAAAAGAAAATGTGCAAAGTCACTTAATATATAATATATAATGCCAGACTAATGTTATATGCAAAAAATATAACATTAAAAGCTAATTAACTTTAAGCCCACCACCCATTATTCCTAGTTACAGAGAGTTGGCTGGCAGGACTAAATGCAAATAGTAATTGATATTAGCTTTACTCAGCACTGGCAACATGTCTGGTTTTTAATCAAATGTTCACTTATTGCTCAGATTTGTGGATCAAGTAATTCCATTTAAGATCAAAGTGTAATTGAAAATTATAATACACAAAATAAATATATAGATATACATTGTGTTTTATATATCTATCTGGAGATAGTATGTCACCATTTTGATTTGGTGGGGTGCATTTTTAAGAGTATTAGTAGATACTTTCTAGAAAGAAATGAAATGAAATGAAGAGATCTCTTTTTCTCCACATGTTTCCATTTCGAATTTCAGCCTAAGGAAGTCAGTAAAATAAATTAGTTTAAACAATATATTAACAAAAAAAAGCAAGCAAAAAGAATGAAATTCACAGTTAGAACAAGTCTTGAAATGTTAATATGTTAATATTTATCTCAAGATTCAATTTGATTTCAATAAAAAATTTTTTAAATTTCCTTAAAAAGGTTTTTTTTTAAAAATGGTATTTAAATTACATAAACCTCATTTTATGCTGATACCAACATGAATTACCTACATAAACAAAATTAATTTTTAAAAATCCTCACCAAGGTTAAATTATACTCAATGAATTGTCCTTTCACTGTGTCAGATTCCTGAGAAAAGATAAGAAAAAATTAATTATGAATTAAAATGAAATTCTGTAATTGTTGTAAAGAATATTAAAAAAAATTTCTCTGTTAAATAATATGGCATCCTAACACCAACCAATCAGCAACTTTCACCCAAATTTTGTCATTTTAAAAACTGAAGAGTTCAAGTAGTATTGGTTGAAACATCTGATGCAGTATGTGCCAAGTTACAAAAGATGAATTCTTGTAATGCATAAATTTATTATTTCTTCACCCTTTCCAGTCAAAAGCAACGTGACTTTCAAATTCAGTCAGTCAACTTTCTAAATTGCGTAAAGTGACAATAAAAACCTGTAGTGGCAAAGGAAAGCAGAATTTTGATAAAACAAGACAACATAGTCTCAGGCTTGTAATCAAGAAGCTATCATAAAGTTCATATTTTTTGTCTTTGCAATCCATCTTTCTTTTGAAACTTCTACCCATCTTGTGGGTGGAAGTTCATCAAATTAGGGACATTTTTTCATAAAGTTCAAACTAGGGAAATTTTTTCATAGTTCAGGGAATATTATGTACCCAATGAAAATTTGAACTGCATGTTAATTAACAATTCTGAGCTATTATTCATTACACCACCCACACATCCCAGTTTGCAAAACCTGTATTTCCAAGTGGTCACCCATCTAGGTACTTACCAGGCTTGACATTGCTCAACTTCAGAGATCATACAGGAATTGGTGTTTCAATGTGATGTGACTTTAAACCTAAACAGAGGAGGGGTTGATACACATCTGACAAAAACAGTCATAAAAACTGCGACCACCAGAAACTCAGTAAACAAAACATTTTTATTAAAATATAATCAAATACAATGACCCACCGATAATTTGATTAGAAATTAAATATTTTCTTTTTCTTAATCTATCTCTGTGGTGTGTCAGGAACAAGACCCTGCACAAAAATAAAGCAGGGGTCCTCTTTCAGTCATCTATCAACCAGAATAAAAACAAAATGTCAACCCCATGTTATGTTTCATTTCTTGTTAGCATCAGTGTGCACAAAAGACTGAGAAATAGCTGCTGCATGAGCACAAGGGATGGAAAGGTGAAAACTATGCCACAGAAAGAAACAAAAACATGAGTTTGATTCTCAATAATTTGGACAAACTCAGACATAGTAGTCTCTCTGATAGTAGGTAACTTCTGCTGAGTAACTGCTACCAATGTGACCGAGTCAACAGACAGCTCTCCCCTCTCCCTACCCAACCAGGACCCCTCTTATACAAGGCTGCAGGTGAAAATATTTAATTTCTGACCAAGTGTTACTTGACTCCATAGTTTAGTTTTTTATTTTTTTCCTCATAAGTGGATAGCAGCTTTGAAGACCAAACTTCAAAGACTATCTTTTGGCCATTAAAAAGCCTCCAATAACATTTGTTACGACCACTTGATCTTCAGGTGTGTTCAGGTGACTGTGTGTAAGAGAGTGACCTATTGTGTCACACTTGGTCAATCAATTTATTTATGTTGCCAAAGATGGCAACCTTACTTCAAATGAAATGATGACTGTGTCAATGACAACAGGTGAGTACATGTTTATATTTTCTTTAAAGCACACTTACCTGAGCTTTTTGCAATTCTTGCATTCTCTTTTCATGATCTTTCTTGACATTTTCCAATTTCTTCACAGCCATTTTTTCCTGATTAAAAGAAAAATTAGTAAAGAATGAGGGACAAATATTTCTTAATTACCATAAGTATTAAGATTATTGGCAAACAAAAATACATTCAGTAATTTAAAGAGTCCCTATCATTTGAAGAGATGTTCAGATTACTAAACTCATTCATTTTTGCTGCATTTGTTGCCACATTTCAGCTGAATTTTTCTATAAACTTTTTCAAATAAACAATCTGTATTGAAAGGAGTGAAGGTGGTCTTTTTTTCTCCTGTTGAAATTTTGAGACAAGTCAATTCCAAAAGTTATTTAATTGACTGATTTGTTTTCTGTTACTTTTGTTTTCATCATAGTTTAAGTAATCCATCATTGTGGTGCAGTGGATATAGATTCGGAACGACAAATCAGGGAGCCGAGTTTGAATTCCAGTTGGATTCATGGCATTCACTTACGCACAAATATCTTTGAGAAAGGTATTAATCCTTCTCTTCCCTCCAGTTATGGATCAAATAATAGGACATATTGGGTCCTATAGCCTTGGCTGGCAACCAGTCTACCGCAGAAAGCAATTGCAACCTACTGCAGAATAATCTTCTGCCCAGTCAGTCATGTCTCTTTTGAGACATGATCACCCAAAGCATGTATCACATATGGCACTTAACTGACTGACTGAATCTATGCTATGTTATATCCTTCCTCAGGTGCACAAAAGAAAGCTTCTCCCCAATCAGCATCCTTTTTAGATACAAATTTTACACATGGAGAAACACTTTTTGAAGACAGATCTAAAATCCAAAACTTTTTTCTAATTACAAAACATGACAACAGCTGAATAACTATGTCAGCCTTTATTTCTCTAACAATAGATATCTAGGAAGTGTTTTAACAGATGATGGAAAACGCGACATTGAAATATGAACATACATTGAACTGGTGAAAGAGGCATCCCAAAAGATAAATTGATTTTCTAAGCGCAGTGTAGATGTAGCACAAGCCTGAGTATGGGGTGCTCAGTAAGGATTGAACTCACTACTCATTTATAATAGGTTCTAGTGAGATAAACTTAATGATGATTATGTGACGTCAAGGTACCCATAATGATTTTCTAAGAACAGTTTACATGTTGCACAAAACCAAAAATGTGAGACACCCAGTGAGGACTGAACTCACTACTCAATTGTAAGGATGTGAAAGAACCTCCCCCCTATTCTAATGACCATATTTTTTTTTCTTGGCTCTGTTTTGCAGAGTATACCCTTGTATTTTCATGCTGGTGAATGACACTTTTTCTGTTTAGCAAAGCAGAACAGGCTTATGGCCATATAGCATTTAAAAAAAAAATTATTTCTTTATTATCACTGAAGTTAAGCATTGTTGAACCTGGTCAGTACCTAAATGGGTGACCGCATGAGGATACCATGTGTTGTAAGCAGGTGGTGTAGGGGATAACAGAATTGTTAATTGGCAAGCCGAGTTCTGATTTGAGTTGGTTTTTATTCACTTACGAACAAATATCTTTTTGAAAGATATGAATCCACCTCTTCACCCTCCAGCTATGGGTTAATTAGTAATACTTATATCACAAAAGCATCTCAAAAGAAAATGCTTACGTTCTAAAAATATTTTCTAGCTTTGAATAACCTGCAAAGTTTTGATTAGCTATAGAAAATGAATTAATCATTTAAGGACATTTTTGATGCAAAGCTTTGTTTACCTGATCATGTTACTGACAAAATCATTGACAGATGTTTTTCCCATGATCCATTAGCTTCTTTTAATGAAGAATACCTTTATATTTTACCAGTGAAAGCAAGGACTTCTGTAGATAATCCTAGTTTTGGTGTTGCCATTTTGTGATAACCAGTCTTTTATGTTTTCCATGAAAATGCAAAACTCATTTTTCATTACTTCTAACAATTTGTTGCAAAAAAAAAAATCTGTTGTAGATGGTTAAACATTGTGTTTGGTTCTCGAGTGAAAACTCGTGAGGAACTGAACCTCTTTGCAAGTTCTCTCTAATTGCTGGAGATGTTTGTCGAGTCTTTAAAATGATACATTGAGTTTTTGCGCCAACCTGGTGCTTTATTTATAAATCTAATTCAATAGTCTCTTTCAAAAGTTTTTCATTCACAGTGAGTCGTCTTCCAGAGTAAGGCTTCTTGGATGTATCACAATTGCTGTTTTCAAATCTTTTAAACCACAGCTGACACGCACGAACTTTCACTGCATTCATATACACTGTACAAATGTTCTTAAATGCCTCAATAGTAGTACTACACTTTTAGAATTTATACAGGATGCAATAGTGAATATTTTTTTTTTTAAAGTTATAATCCTCCATTGGGTTAAACACTGAAATGCTTTACTAATGACAGACTGTCAGATAGAAGAAATGATAACTAACTCTAGAAACAATTTTGTACTATTCATAGTGGTGAAATACTTGTTTTTTCAAAAGTATTATTATAAAACTGATATTAAAAAACTCCTCATGTTGGGATTTAGAATTTGCAACAATTTTAAAAATATAATTTAATAAGTTCAGACTTCAGTTAAGACAAAGTATATATTCTAATGTTTTCGGAAAAGTCCCATCTTTTCACCACTCTGCGTTGTGGTACAGTGGATATTGGCTCAGAACGAGAAGCCGGGGAGCCATGTTCAAATTCCAGTTGAATCCATTGTATTCACTTACGTGCAAATACCCTTGGGAAAGGTATTAATCTTTCTCTTACTTCCAGTTATGGGTTAAATAGCAGGACAGATTGGGTTCTATAGCCTTGGTTGGCAACCAGTCTACCGCAGAAAGCAATGGCAACCTACTGCGGGATAATCTTCTGCCCAGTCAGTCATGTCTCTTTTGAGACATGATCACCCAAAGCATGTATCACATATGGCACTTAACTGACTGACTGAATCTATGCTATGTTATATCCTTCCTCAGGTGCACAAAAGAAAGCTTCTCCCCAATCAGCATCCTTTTTAGATACAAATTTTACACATGGAGAAACACTTTTTGAAGACAGATCTAAAATCCAAAACTTTTTTCTAATTACAAAACATGACAACAGCTGAATAACTATGTCAGCCTTTATTTCTCTAACAATAGATATCTAGGAAGTGTTTTAACAGATGATGGAAAACGCGACATTGAAATATGAACATACATTGAACTGGTGAAAGAGGCATCCCAAAAGCTAAGCAAAGTGCTGAGAAACAAAAACAAATTTCATTAAAATCAAAGCAAAAAGTGTTAGATTGCTATGTGATAGCCATCCTTCAGTGAATGCTAGACAATCTCCTCCTCAAATGAGAAGAAACTGGAAGTAACAAAAATGTATCAAATTCCTTGGACACAAAATGAGGTGATGGGTGCTTGAAATCAGGAGAGATAAGCAGCAAGCCACCTACCTGATCAGCTTATGTGAAGGGATGGTAGAATCGTAGGCAGCAACCTTAACAGAGGGAGAAAAACTGAAAAAAGAAAAGGGGGCACAAGAGATAGGAAGTTTTAGAGAGCCATGATCCCCCATGTTCCTATGAAGAAGAATGGATAAAAACTGAAAAAAGAAAAGGGGGCACAAGAGTTAGAAAGTTTTGGAGAGCCATGATCGCCCATGTTCTTAAGAAGAAGAATGGATAAAAAAAAATGTCATTTTGATGTTACTGAAAGGGTAGGTAATTACAAAGTGGACTATTTATCCAGTTATTTCCCTTTCTTTTGATAAGATCGCTGATAGAACAGTCAATCAGTTAAAGTGCCATACGTGATACACGCTTGGGCGATCATGTCTCGAAAGAGACATGACTGACTGGGCAGAAGATTATCCCGCAGTAGGTTGCCATTGCTTTCTGCGGTAGACTGGTTGCCAACCAAGGCTATAGAACCCAATCTGTCCTGCTATTTAACCCATAACTGGAAGTAAGAGAAAGATTAATACCTTTCCCAAGGGTATTTGCACGTAAGTGAATACAATGGATTCAACTGGAATTTGAACATGGCTCCCCGGCTTCTCGTTCTGAGCCAATATCCACTGTACCACAACGCAGAGTGGTGAAAAGATGGGACTTTTCCGAAAACATTAGAATATATACTTTGTCTTAACTGAAGTCTGAACTTATTAAATTATATTTTTAAAATTGTTGCAAATTCTAAATCCCAACATGAGGAGTTTTTTAATATCAGTTTTATAATAATACTTTTGAAAAAACAAGTATTTCACCACTATGAATAGTACAAAATTGTTTCTAGAGTTAGTTATCATTTCTTCTATCTGACAGTCTGTCATTAGTAAAGCATTTCAGTGTTTAACCCAATGGAGGATTATAACTTTAAAAAAAAAAATATTCACTATTGCATCCTGTATAAATTCTAAAAGTGTAGTACTACTATTGAGGCATTTAAGAACATTTGTACAGTGTATATGAATGCAGTGAAAGTTCGTGCGTGTCAGCTGTGGTTTAAAAGATTTGAAAACAGCAATTGTGATACATCCAAGAAGCCTTACTCTGGAAGACGACTCACTGTGAATGAAAAACTTTTGAAAGAGACTATTGAATTAGATTTATAAATAAAGCACCAGGTTGGCGCAAAAACTCAATGTATCATTTTAAAGACTCGACAAACATCTCCAGCAATTAGAGAGAACTTGCAAAGAGGTTCAGTTCCTCACGAGTTTTCACTCGAGAACCAAACACAATGTTTAACCATCTACAACAGATTTTTTTTTTTGCAACAAATTGTTAGAAGTAATGAAAAATGAGTTTTGCATTTTCATGGAAAACATAAAAGACTGGTTATCACAAAATGGCAACACCAAAACTAGGATTATCTACAGAAGTCCTTGCTTTCACTGGTAAAATATAAAGGTATTCTTCATTAAAAGAAGCTAATGGATCATGGGAAAAACATCTGTCAATGATTTTGTCAGTAACATGATCAGGTAAACAAAGCTTTGCATCAAAAATGTCCTTAAATGATTAATTCATTTTCTATAGCTAATCAAAACTTTGCAGGTTATTCAAAGCTAGAAAATATTTTTAGAACGTAAGCATTTTCTTTTGAGATGCTTTTGTGATATAAGTATTACTAATTAACCCATAGCTGGAGGGTGAAGAGGTGGATTCATATCTTTCAAAAAGATATTTGTTCGTAAGTGAATAAAAACCAACTCAAATCAGAACTCGGCTTGCCAATTAACAATTCTGTTATCCCCTACACCACCTGCTTACAACACATGGTATCCTCATGCGGTCACCCATTTAGGTACTGACCAGGTTCAACAATGCTTAACTTCAGTGATAATAAAGAAATAATTTTTTTTTTAAATGCTATATGGCCATAAGCCTGTTCTGCTTTGCTAAACAGAAAAAGTGTCATTCACCAGCATGAAAATACAAGGGTATACTCTGCAAAACAGAGCCAAGAAAAAAAAATATGGTCATTAGAATAGGGGGGAGGTTCTTTCACATCCTTACAATTGAGTAGTGAGTTCAGTCCTCACTGGGTGTCTCACATTTTTGGTTTTGTGCAACATGTAAACTGTTCTTAGAAAATCATTATGGGTACCTTGACGTCACATAATCATCATTAAGTTTATCTCACTAGAACCTATTATAAATGAGTAGTGAGTTCAATCCTTACTGAGCACCCCATACTCAGGCTTGTGCTACATCTACACTGCGCTTAGAAAATCAATTTATCTAAAGATTTTCATTTGGTTCAATCACTAGATCGTTCCATAAGTATAAGGACATTCAGAAACTAACATGTTGAAAACAGTTTTTCAAAGTTTTGTGTGAACAAAACAAGATCTAGATTTAAAATTCAAATGCTAAGCACAGACTCACTGATTTTGTTAGAAATTAAAAAGACTCAATTTACAAACTTTGCTTAACACACACACACAAAAGCAAATCCAAAACAAAACTCGTTAAATTCCACACCTCAATGAGAAATGTTTTTCGGCCAATAGAAAACTAGGAAACATCTAAAAAACAAAATTCAAATAATCTTCAATTCTCAGAAACAAATTCTTTTACAGACCTTTTCTCGAGCCAACATGAAGTTTGTTCATCATCCAATGGAAAGGCCAGAATCACATCTGGGAGAGAATTCCCAAATGATTTTTTCAAGCCCCACAAACATAGCCAACAGTCAGTGCTTAGCATTTGTATTTTAAATCTAGATCTTGTTTTGCTCACTACACTTTTCCTTAGAATGCAGTTTTGAAAACTTGCCTTCCTGCAATTGTTAGAAAAGAAGGGAAAGTTTTACAATCTGACAAGTGGATGTAATTTCCATGAAAATGAGTAGGAACAAGGTAAGCAAACATTTTATTTTATTTATTACTATATACATTTTATTTTTAATTATTTCATCCCAAGTAAGGTAATAATGCCACTAAGACAGAAGGGTTTACATAGAGTGAAATAGAATGAGAAGACTTTAGTGAGGAGAAAGGACAATAACAGAACAGATTTCAGGAAATAAAATGGTAATTGACACTACATTTAAATTTTGAAAATTTTAGATTGTAAACAGAAAACTGGAAGAGTTCTACAGGCAAGAAGTGCAAAAGACCTAGTTGACAATCTAGTAGTATGCAGTTAAAGCACAAAAAAATGGAAGCTTCTTGGAAAAAAATCCTTGAAGATATTTATAAAAAATACAGAGGAAAGTCATCTCACAATAGTGAGAAAATGATTGAAGTCAAGATGCCAGATCAGAACCAATGAATCAAATCAAGGGTAACATCTAGAAAGTCAACCTTTTTATGTTGGTTTGTACAATTACTTTAAGATTAAAGTTCTTCATAACGCTATGTATGTACTTAAGAATTCTATCTACTTTAGAGTGAAATAAATGAATCATAATACCAAACATAGTCAAAACAGAAAAATAGTTAACCAAATGGTTAATACCAAATTAGGCAATAAATTCCTTAACCTAGTTTAGAAACAATTCCCAACTAATAACCCTTTTGCAAAATTTCAATAAACATACACTGAAACTTAGTTATAGTTGCACTGATAGTCTTGATATGATAATAAACACAATGATAAAATCCTAAAACAATATAATGATATTAATCATAACCAACTTATTATAAATAATCATAACACTCATTCTTTTAATTTTCATAATCCTAATGCATGTCCTCTGCAAATAAATGCCTTACAAATTCCATAGTAAACCAAGCTACCATCTCCACTATTGAAAATCCTAATTTTGCCAAACAATATGTAGGATTAACAGAACAGTTTTAAGACCTGTTTTTATCAGCACAACCTATCTTTCAATAATAATACTTCTCTCTCTAAATTTCTACTGGCAATTGAAAGATGTTAATAAAACTCCTACAGCAAATAGAAACTATTAACAAAAGCTAAAACATGTAACTCATTACATGAAATATGTTTCCTTTGTTTACAAGACAAAATCTATAAAAATTAAGTTCCGAAGACTAGCTCGCTGAACCAACGTAATGAAATCACTAATTTCTCTCAATATATTTACTATTTGCTCTTATTTATAAAATTTACCCCGTTTTTATTTGTATACCTTAAAATTTAACTTATTTAATTGATATTTTATTATCTTTTCTCTAGTACTTACGTTTCTAGAACTTCACTTATGTTCTTTTATATTAACAAAACCCTTTAAGGATAAGTTTTATTTTTTTTTATATTATATTATCCTTTATGTTTTAATTGTTTTTTCCAACTTTTTTTTCAATTGGAATAGATAGACTAAACTATCGCCCAGTTCACACTCCACCCACATCTATTGAACAGGTGAAGAGGCTCATCCCTTGTTTCCTGTTTAGGATGCGGTTTCCGGTTTTCACTTTTCCAATCTTTTCACTCTTATGTAGCCCCCTGCACATCAGTGGCGTGATATGATTAAAAAAAAAACTCTTTGCTTTTTATATTCTATGCTATTGTCTTATTTCTGGTTTAAACTTTTTATAGGTCTAGTCTTGTTTGGCAAAACATTGTTATATTTTGTGTATAAGTTTACATATTCTTCTTCAATGTAATAATATCCCACTCCACTTTATTCATGAAAATAAATAAACTTTTTATAGGTCTAGTCTTGTTTGGCAAAACATTGTTACATTTTGTGTATAAGTTTACATATTCTTCTTCAATGTAATAATATCCCACTCCACTTTATTCATGAAAATAAATAAACTTTTTATAGGTCTAGTCTTGTTTGGCAAAACATTGTTACATTTTGTGTATAAGTTTACATATTCTTCTTTAATGTAATAATATCCCACTCCACTTTATTCATGAAAATAAATAAACTTTTTATAGGTCTAGTCTTGTTTGGCAAAACATTGTTACATTTTGTGTATAAGTTTACATATTCTTCTTCAATGTAATAATATCCCACTCCACTTTATTCATGAAAATAAATAAACTTTTTATAGGTCTAGTCTTGTTTGGCAAAACATTGTTACATTTTGTGTATAAGTTTACATATTCTTCTTCAATGTAATAATATCCCACTCCACTTTATTCACCTCATTTGATGACCTTCTTTATTTTAGTTTAATTTTATTTCAGTTTTTTTTAATCTCTTTACATATTTCCAAATGAATAAGGATGAAGAAAATAATTGCAACATTCAAAACATGGATTTAAAACAGTGCTCAATATAAAAATTGAGCAATGAATATTTATTATTAATTATTATGTTAGAACATGTGCAAACTCACATTTTCTCACTTATTTTCCTCTTCACTTTCTATTTCTTCTGTATCTTTCCTTTTCTTCTTTCTTTTCTTGATTTCTCATCTTATTTTCTTATCTTTTCTTCCTCTTTCTTTCCCCTTTTTTAATATCTTTTTACCTTGTATGAAAAAACATCCAAAAATAAAGGGAACTGTCGTTCTTAAAACAATTTTTTTTAAAATAAAACGTTTATTAACCATCATTGTTAACTACTTGATGAGACATTGTTTTTTCAATCTCAAAACAAAAATGTGCAATTTTGTCGTAGTTTGCACATGTTCTAACGTAATAATTATATATATATATATATATATATATATATATATAAAACCAAAAAAATTAATCACATTTCACTGCCTGATGATGGTGTATTAAACACCGAAACTTTATAGCTATCAAGTTGTAGTATGCTACAAGAAATGTCTTGCTTACCTGTTGTAATATTTTCATATCAATCTTCTGAGTTTCTAACTTAGAGAAAAACTCATCAACAGCCTAAAATGAAGAAACGAAATATTATTTTTATTTTTTTTATGTATATTTACATATATTCATGATGATTACTTTTAGATCAAAATACAACCACCATTGGAAAAATTCTATTTTTGCACAGTTTTTATCATAATTTGTCTGGAAACTATGGTGACGCAGATTCTCTGACCTGAGGTTTAATATAGGTTTAAATATATTAATAAAAACAATCAAAACTAATAAATGAAACCCTTTAACCATTTGAAGCCTGACCTCCTGTTGAGTACAGTACAGTACGATATACCGGCCACTTGGTTTCAAAGAGTTCATATACAAATTAATGCATTTTTAAATTCGAATCTGTTTATTGTTACTGCCCTTAAAATTCAAAGTCTTGACCCTTTGGACCTAGTCAACCAATACATACCAACTGCTATGTCAAAGTGCATATACCAGGGTAGATTTTGATTTTTACAATTGTAAACACAAACTTTTAAAATACATAATCTCACTTCTTTATAATGAAGAAAAATTTTGTATCTATTTTTATGATAAAAATTTATTGAAAACTAATTAAACAGCTAGATATGATTGAGCAGTTTTTGTCAGGATGTGTAAATGCTACAAGTCTATGGTTATTCTAACAAAGCAGCACATTGCAAGATACTAGAGTTTAAAAAAAACACGATCAAAATACTTTTACCAAAGAAAAAGCTTCAACATTTATTTTACAATCAATGTCTAGAAAATCAGAAATATGGATTATTGAACATTACTAACAGAATAAGAGTATTTACATATTATCATTGAAATATCTAACAATTACAAATAAAATAAACAGGTGACGTAATTGAATTTGTCAATATTACATGAAATGATAATGCTCTAGATGATTAAACAAAAATATAAATACCTTGTCAAACATTTCAAGTTCAATGTGAGGCTTATTTGCATATTGAGTAAAAAGGTAAGGATGGAATTCATCATAACTGTAAAAGAAAAAACATCTTAAAACCTCAATATTATCTTGTTGTGGGATTTAGTAATAAACATATTTTATAGATTAAATTTGTACCAACAGGCAACAATTCAAAGTTTCTGTTTTTATTTAGTTACTCGATGTGTGGCTACCATAACAATTCTTACTGTGGAAAGTGTAATGAGGCAACAGAGTTCAATTTTCTTCTGAATTTGTTGCATTCACTTTCACACAAATGGAAAGGGTATGAATCTATCTTCTCTCCTCAGCTATGGGTTTAAATAACAGGGTAGACTGGGCTAATTAGCATTGGGTAGCAACCAGTCTAGGAGAATGGGTACTCTGAATTCAAAACTGAAAAAAATAATGGGGGAAACCATTTCACTTATCTTTTCTAAAAAGTTACAGTCATTTATAATTACTGTAATCCTGTGTGTATGAGATGCAGGTTTTTTCATCCAAAGTTTTGTACTTTAGCTTAGAACCCTAATCCCATTTTATCCAGGATTCAAAAACGTGAAGAGATCAATGAAGATGACCTTCTGATGTGATTTCAGTTCTAAAATAAACACAGAAAAATGACCTGGATTCCTCATTAAGTTCTTTTTAAAACTACACAAATAAGTTTCAGTTTCAGTTTTGTTTAACAGCAAATCAACCTCTGTGGGTTATTTAATGCCAAAAAGACAGAGTTCAAAGATTTTTTTTTTAATGTTTGGTTATAGTAAGAAGGTTGATTTAGTGGTGAAAAAGTTTTTATTTTATTTTAGAAAACTGAAGATGTCTTCTAGTTTTGTATTCAAAAATGTATTGTTGCTAATAATTTGTTTCCTTCAAAAATGTATGATGGCAATAATTTTTTTTTCTTCAAAAATGTGTTATGGTAATATTTTTCATTCAAAAATGTATATTTTTCTATAAAAGTCTATTGTTATATATATATATATATATATATATATATAAGTGAATTTTTATACTTTCATAGTGTTTTGAGCCCAGTTTGGGGGTGAACTATTTATCCATAGCTGGGATGCTAACAGGATGGACCTGGGAACAGCAGCAATTAAGAGGTGGTTCCATGCTCCTCACAACCTCCCAATCAGAGGCCTTGCTACCACTCCGGGTCAGGATGGACCTGGGAACAGCAGCAATTAAGAGGTGGTTCCATGCTCCTCACAACCTCTTAATCAGAGGCCTTGCTGCTGGAAATAATTTTGAAAGAAACACCTCAGATTGGCACAAAAAAATTACAACCATATAAATAAACAAGTTAATATTTATTCAATTTTATTTTGATTTATTTCCTCAGTGTGTATTGGTGATTTAATGGTCCCAGGATTCATTATCACATTTTTATAATGCATATAAGACTAAACAAAATGTCCTTTTTTTTGTTTTTTTCTTCATTTTTTTTTTCCCCCCCCACAAGATTTGGTCATTTTTTTTCTCTAAAATCAGGTGCCTTCTATTTTATAAAAATAAACTTTTTTTTCTCTCAAATTTCTCTGCTTTCTTTCTTAACTGCATCTTATACTCCCTCAAAATCTATATACAAAGGATTACAGTAATAAAAGAAAAGGAATCGATCGAAAGAATTATGATCACCTTATGTCCTGAAGGAATGTGACATAAAACAACTCTTCAAGGTTAAATTTAAAAGTTGTTTTTAAGCAATTAAAAGTGGCAATTAAATTTAAATGTTAATTCCTATTTATAGATTTACTATTATATACTTAGATTCAAGTTATCAGTTTGTAAACTTAAAAATTTAGAACACTGATTTCTCTAAAATTTTTATGAAGTTGAGTGAATCAATAGCTACATTTGGTGCTAAAAAAGATGATTCGCTGTGTCATGCCAGACAAGTTTTACCACCAGAATCTATCTTACACATTTATAAATTTCTCATTCATCCATACATTGAATACTGCTTCAATATCTCGTGCTCTATCTCAAGATTTTTGACAACATTCAAAGAAGGGTCTGTAAGGTAATCGTCAATTCTAACATGATATTTTGATTTCAGTCACTTTCTCACAGCTTCAATCAGTCTTTTCTACATATTTTCATGGAAAATGTCCTGATGAGCTTTTTTCCTTGGTGCCTCAACTGCATGAATTTAAGTGTGCTATTAGATTGGCAACTAGGTCTCACCATTTCATGTTTTACTCATCAACTAGCTACAGGCAACCATCAGTTACATTCTAATAGTTTCACTTCTCGCCTGTGGCACTTCATCCCAATCCCTTACTTTTCTGCCATGAATAATCTTCAAATATGGAAATGCAACACTAATTTGCATTTTCTGTTTTCCTGAATCTTGTTCCTTTATTGTCTTTTCTCCTTCTCACATGGATGTGCGTTGTGGCGCAGTGGATATCGGCTCGGAACGAGAAACCGGAGGAGCCGAGTTCGAATTCCAGCTGAATCCATTGTATTCACTTACGCGCAAATACCCTTGGGAAAGGTATTAATCCATCTCTTCCTTCCAGTTATGGGTTAAATAGCAGGACAGATTGGGTTCTGTAGCCTTGGTTGGCAACCAGTCTACCGCAGAAAGCAATAGCAACCTAATGCGGGATAATATTCTGCCCAGTCAGTCATGTCTCTTTCAAGACATGATCGCTCAAGTGTGTATCACATATGGCACTTAACTGACTGACTCCTTCTCACTATCTGTGACCCTCTTACACCCTCTTGTGATATTTTCACAATGCTTGGGGTGAAATGATTAACATGTAAAAACAAAGATGTAATGCAACAAGAAAAATCTATGTCTATATTTCTGAGATGAGGTAGTATTTACACTATTTACATTATTCAGACTATTGTCCTCATCTTTGTTGCCATTTGTATGACGTTTCAGCCGTTGTACGGTCCAACCTTCTTCAGGTGCTAGGAATTTCGAACTGAGCCCTTTAGAAATTCCTAGCACCTGAAGAAGGCCGGAGAGTACAATGGCTGAAATGTCATACAAACGGCAGCAAAAATGAGGACAATAGTTCAAATAATATAAATAGTGTAAGAACAATCGATCCCACAAGATTAAATAAAGGGTTTGGTTTGAAATTCATAGCAGCAGAATGGCTGTTTTCAATCATGAGAACCATGTTCCAATCTCACCATGGTTAATTTGTCAGGAAAATGACTTGATGTTATGGGCATAGGGAGATAATTTCAGTATGCAACACCTTTGAAAAGTGTCTGAAAACTAAACCATGAGTTGACAATTTTTAGAGACCCGGTTTCCAACAGTCATGATGCGGAGTGCCATTTTGCCACAATGAGATATCATTTTGTGATCAAATGGGTCAATATCACAGTGACGAGTCATTTAATAAAAACTTTTATTTCCTCACACTCAATGCTGCTTATGTGATGTTGTCCGGTGTCTGAAAGAAATTGCTTCACAAAAGAAGTTTAATAGTTTGGCCCAGGCTCATATTGTGTATCTATTCCACATTTGTTCATTTCACAGACCATGGAATGTTACATGCTGTAAAACCAAGAAGTGGTGATCATTTTCTGACCATATTTATGTGTTTGCATTGTTCAAAAGGTAGAAGTTAAAGTAATTATTAGTTGAAAAGTTTTCCTAAATGGCATATTGATATTTGGGGCTCTGATTTCTCTCAAAAATTGGAAAGATTCCTTTTTACCTATTTTCCCCACCTACATGCATTTGATGTTTTTCAATGATTTAAGACATTTCATTTCAATTTTCCTACACTCTTGTTTCCATTGTCTTTCCAATTGATAATGCATTACAACAGCTGGAAAATAAAATAAAATTGCATTATTTCATTTTTCAACTTTTTTGCCTTCCATTCACTTACGCACAAATACCCTTGGGAAAGGTATTAATCCATCTCTCCCCTCCAGTTATGAGTTAAATAGCAGAACAGATTGGGTTCTATAGCCTTAGCTGGCAACCAATCTACCGCAGAAAGCAATGGCAACCTACTGCGGGATAATCTTCTGCCCAGTCAGTCATGTCTCGAAAGAGACATGATCACCCAAGCGTGTTTCACGTATGGCACTTAACTGACTGACTGTTGGTCAGAAATACAGGATAGAAGAATCTATGTTATTGGTTTTTTTGGTAAAGTTATTTAATTTATGATACACACTGCATGATGAAGGAAATGATGAGGTGATTTTTATTTGTCTTCATGCAGTGGCAGCAATTTGAAATCCAGGATTTTAACTGTAAAAGAAGGTTTTTGCACATTTTTAAAAATTTTAGTTCAGATTTTCACAAGTGACAGGAGAGTGTGATTAGTTGATGGAATCTGAGAAACTCATAATGACTGTGATGAAGGAAAAAAGAGTTCCAGAGGCAACCAATGGAAGATGCTTTCTCAAAAAAAAAAAAATCAATGTTTTTCAAAATTCTTCAGAGTGGCATAAAATCTATTTGAAATGAGGTATCATGCTGAATTTTACAGGATCAACTCCTCTGATAAACGTTAACAGATGGTAAAAATTTGGATGAAATCTGAGCAACTTCAGGACAAATTTTTGTTAAATCTGACTGAAATGATCCCATGATGAGTAATGAGAAAATAAAAATATTTTATAAACAGGTTTAATAAATCTGGAAATGTTTACACAACATATAGAAATGATGGTCCCTGACAAATATTCTCTGCAGACATTACTTATATAACATACCGAAAAAAAACAAAAATCTTACGTTAAAAGTTCTTTATCACCTTCATTTTTAGTGGTAGGTCGCACATCCCTTTTCTGAATAATGTAACCCTAAAAATATATTTTAGAAAAATAATAAGCTTTTATTATTATTATTATTATTTCATTCCAAGCATGGCAATAAAAGTCATGAAGACAAGGATGACATGGTGTGGGATAATAGAGGGTGCAGCATAAACAATAATCAATAAGACATTAGCTAGATGAAGACACCATTGCCACTAAAGTCTAAGCATTATACAGGAGGTATTTCTGGGATGTATATGTGGGAGGTATTTTTGCCACACTCTGTATGAGGAAAGAAAACATTAAGGCGAGAGAATAACATAGAAACAGGAAGAAAGATAATAATTGACATTACATTTTAATTTTTTGAAGATCAAAGTTGACTGAAAAGCAAAGAAACCAGAAGAAAGTACCATTAGCAAGAAATAAAAGTAATACACAAAATTATAAAATAATTCACTGTTTATCAGATTATTTTTGGAGTTTATAAATACAACATTAATTAAACAGAATTCAACTTTCATTAAATCCCAAAGACCAAACAGATACTATTAAAACTTCTGCTACTGAAAACATGTATATACATTTTAATGAAACTTACAATATCTGCTGTTGACATAGATATACATTTTCAAGATGAACCACAGAATTGTCACTCAAGGCCCTAGACAACTCTTTCATGAGCTTTCATCTTTCATTACTAAACTCTGTTAGTGATCTTATTTTTCCTTTATCTCTCTTTCTCTCTTCTCAGGTCTGAAGTATATTAGACAGTATAGAAAAGGAACCTTCTTTCCATCCAGCCAGTGGCAGAACAGGGGTAGCACAGAGGGCACCCACCTCAGAGCACACTGTCATAGGCACAAAATCACTTAGTGATTGACAAGTTCATTGCTGGAAACAGGAGTGAATTGCAAGAGAAATGTTCCACTTCAAATATTTTTGGACACAAACACACAAAGTGTAAAAATCTTACCTAACTAGACTTAATCTAAACAAATTTATTTAGATGTGCTGAAAAATTAAAAAATTAAGGTTTAATTAGGTTAGGATAGGCCACATTTATCAGTAAAAATATCAGAAAATTAATTCAAAAATGAGTGAAAGAGGACCTAAAATTTTCTCCTTTTTATTTAATTTAATACTCTTATTTACTGTAAGAACTAATTTTGAGAACATGAGAATTATATTTTTTTTCTATTAATTTCTAAGTAAAATACTTGAATGAACCATTAACAAATAATATTTGTTTTATGTTTCCTGCTAACTATAAACTAAATTGAAAATACACAAGAGAATTAAAAAACATGATAAATCTGGAAATTTAGTTACAGTGCAAAGCAGGTAAATAAAACTTTTTGGATAACAACTTCAAAAACAAGTTTCATAGTAAATAGTTGGAATGAATGATTATTTTTTATATAGAAAATGAATGCACAGAACACAATTCTTAACCATTATCATTCTGTATATGATTTCATTTGCTGTACAAAAGTTTATCCTGCCAATAAAAGTGACTGATTCTGAACAATATTGTGTTTGAATTTCATACTTGTGTCATCATATCCTGCTATGGCAACAGAAAACAATTCTGAGTGAAATTAACAATAAGGTTACTGCAATTGAGAAACCTTGAAAAAGAATTCATAAGAAAGAGAAGTAATCCACTCTACTCTAATAAAGACTATGGTCTATTTGTTTGTGTGTGTATGTATACATGTATATATATATATATATATATATATATATATATATATATTGAGAGCTTTGATCCTGGCTGGAAGCAGTGTGGCAGAGAGAGAGTCAAACACACACACACGTTTAAAGGGTTCAAAATACCAAGCACCTGAAGAAGGCCAAAACGTACAACAGCCAAAACATTATAAATGTGGCAATAGTATTTTTTTTTTTTAAATTGGAGTAAATTGGAACAGTGAAATTAAAACCAGCATATTTTGTTTACTGATGGGAAAATCTGATCAAGGGCAAAAATTGTACCCATTGAATCTGGGTCATCAGAAGACAATGGAAATGAATGAAATAATTTTTATCAACTAAAAATTGAAATTGAGCTAGAAGGAACTTTGGAGTTCACATGATTTGGGCTGAAGCAGCCAGAACCTCATAATAATCGCATGCATGGCCAAGGATTGGTTATAACCGGCCAAGTTTTCTATATAAACACGTAGATATGCTGAAAAAGTGAGTCAGACCACAACCATGTAAGTGTGCAGTTGAGTAAGATTGGGTCTCTTTGATGGAGTGGGATTGCTGACAACTCTGACCAAACAACCTCCTAACCGAAGATATTTCATATTTTACTTACATTTGGGTCTGGTCCTATTGTTTCAGATGGTGACAACGAAAAGACAAGGAAGAAGAAGAACTGGATTATGAAATGATTATGTGAAACTGATTTTTGCGAAAAAGTTGGATTGAGTGGTTCCCGACAAAGTGAGATATGATTTGAAAAGTTTAATCATCGCCCTGAATTTGTTGAGGATTTTTGTAAAAAAAGCTTGAAAAGCTTGAAAAGTATTGTCGTCGTAGCAGTCACACTGAGAAACCACTGAGTATATGAATCTTAATGTTCATCACCAACGCAACAACATCAGAATTGCATCATCCGTCGTTTGTGTCAGCACCTTTGATCAGACACCCTGCGATCCCAACATTGTATTTGAGAAGAATTATTTCCATCAAAAGTCTGGAGAAAATTTTTGAAAAGAGAAGAGAGAATTGGCCCAGGCAAGCATTGGCAGTTTATGCCATGAAAATTAAAGTAAAATGTTGGTCGAAATACCATTTCCTTGAAAGTGTTGGATTGGTACATGTTGATCAGGATAGAACGCTACTATAACTTTAAGCCCCACACAAAGCTTCTTATCCCTCCATCGGGTTAGACTGGTGCACGTTGACCACAAGTTAATCACACACACACACACACACACACACTCTCTCTGTCTAGAATCCAGGGTATGAGATTTTTTTGTGAAATACTTTTCTTTTCTGTAACCCTTTTTCTTTTCTACTATATAAAAGACGTTAACAATGCAACCATTGAATAATTGTCTGTCCAGCTTTCTGCAGGTATTATTTTTTTGTGCTGCATACTAAATTTCTTAACACAGACTCCGCAGCCATGTCTATATTTTCAGTCAACTGTGAATGGACTAACAACACTTCTGCTTTCTGGATCAATAATCACAATGTGGGCAGGAAGCAGATTTAAACCAGTGGGCCAGTCGACTAATCCACAGATGCTCAGGGGATCTACAGCCAACCCCTTAAGTTCGATTAGAACCAAGTAGACACCTCAACCCAGAGAGGAAGATGCTGGAGGTTGAGGGGCTAAGAAGAAAGGGTCATAGCAGTCGGATATCCAACCACACTGATGAACTGGACATGAGAAACCTATTTTCATGATAAATTGTTTCAATAGAAAGAACATAAATTTCAATCAAAAGTAATACAGGTTGTTTGAAATCAAAGAATGTCAAATGTTTCCTTATAATATTACCATTACTATAGAAATACATTGAAAATCAAGAAGAAAAAGATTTTCATTAGTCCAGAGTTTTCTTTAATTATTTCACCTCAAGGTAATAATGTCACTGAGACACAAGGGATTACTGGGAGTGAAAGAAAATAAGATTTTATAATAAATATCAGGAAACAAGGGGTAAATCTGTACTTCTTTTCAAAAGACAAAGAAGGAGTGCAAACCAGGTGATAGGCAAACATATCTAGTCCAATTGAAAAAAATAAAAAAGTAAAAAAATTAGTAAATAAAATTTCAAAATATAAGCAGAGATGTTAGAATCATAGAGTTAAGAGTGCATTTGATTCAAATGAATGTATTCATTTATGTATTCATTCATGTATCATTTATGTTTGTCTACATGACACATGTATTGCTTCCCACACACACACACACACACAAAATAAATAAAAAGTTTCAAATGCATTGTTCATTCAAAGGAAAATCTATGTCTTCCATATATGACAATAAGGTCTAGCATGAAATTGCTGACAACATTTAGAATATTATTGTTATCCAGTATTTAACCACAAATAAATGTAAGGTACTGTTTATAAACCTTAGATAAACAAGCATCATTACATTTTCAATCTAATTACAAAAGAGAAAACTGAATGACACTGAGAATTTGATATTGGCAGTAGTCTTATTAGTTAATATTACCAACTAGTGGGTCCGTGACATAATAAATGATGACAAAATATTTATATCGATATGCCATCTAAAATTACATCAAGATATCCATTAATGTACCTACTACTGAGTACCTTACATTAAGACATTAAAAAAGAATAATCCAAACCCCCACTCAGTATGATAGGAGGGATATATATATATATATATATATATATATATATACACACACAAATAAATAAATACACAACTATCTTTATTATAATAGAAAAGATAATAATTATAATAGAGAGGAAGAGAGGCTTATTAGTACAACGGCCTTTATTATAATAGAGAGAATTATATTTGTATTTGACTGTAGCAAATAAAATAAGTGCAGCTTTACATACCTTATTGGTTCCAGTAACTATTTTTTCAAATAATTCAGAAGCTTTATGAAGAGCAACCATAAGTTTCTCAAAATCTTAAAAATAAAGTAAAAAATAAATAAACAAATTTTCAGAATTTTTATGAAGAGCAACCATAAGTTTCTCAAAATCTTAAAAATAAAGTAAAAAATAAATAAACAAATTTTCAGAATTTTTATGAAGAGCAACCATAAGTTTCTCAAAATCTTAAAAATAAAGTAAAAAATAAATAAACAAATTTTCAGAATTTTTATGAAGAGCAACCATAAGTTTCTCAAAATCTTAAAAATAAAGTAAAAAATAAACAAATTTTCAGAATTTTTATGAAGAGCAACCATAAGTTTCTCAAAATCTTAAAAATAAAGTAAAAAATAAATAAACAAATTTTCAGAATTTTTATGAAGAGCAACCATAAGTTTCTCAAAATCTTAAAAATAAAGTAAAAAATAAATAAATAAACAAATTTTCAGAATTTTACAAAATATTACAAAAAAGTATATATGTATTTATTAGGTTTTTACAAAAATAATGGACAATTTCAGAAACATTATTTTATTCTAGAAAAATTAACTGTAGAAATGTAGAAATTAAACAAAATACAAGCTTTGAGCATCTTATCATCTCTGCCATCAATCGACAAGATTATTTATTCCTCGTTGATAAAAAGTTATTGGCTGTGATGCAACAAAATCTTTGAAACCTGATTCCACCTCTGGTCTGCACCTAACAGTTTTACTATTTAAAAATGTACTTAAATCCTTAAAAAAATGATAAGCTGTGTGTGAAAGATCAGAATATGGAGGTCGTGGTAAACTCATATCCCAAGTCTGTGAGTTTTTGCAACATCATTTTTGCAACATGTGGCTGCACATTATTGTGTAGCAAAATTAGACCATGTTGATTAACTAATGCAGGTTTCATTTTTTGCAGCCATGCATGCATTTCAGCAAGTTGATTGCAGTAAAGCTCTGCATTAATGCTCTGATTGGCTTCTAAAAAGTTGTAGGGGATAATTGCAGACCACCAGACAGCCACCATAATCTTTTGATGATGCAACTTTGGCTTTGGGAAATGTTTGGGGGATTCATCACAATCAAACCATTGAACTGATCATTTACAGTTATCATAAAGGATACTCTTTTCATCAAAAATGACTATTCAGTCAAGAAAGGAATCATTAGTGTTATGGAGAAAGAGTATCGAGCACACTTCGAAATGCCTAAGTTTTTAATTTTCACTGAGATAATGAGGAACTCATTTATTGAGCTTTTTTACCTTGCCTAAACTCTGCAAATGGCATCATACTGTTGCAGTGCTGGCACCAAGTGTCTAAGACATTTCTCTAACACTTTGACGTGGGTTTTGCTCAACAACTGCTTCATTTTCAAGACTGCATTAAGAATGAAGAGAGAAACAAATTGAACAGATGTAGAGGCTCATCCCTTGTTCCGTGTTTAGGATGTGGTTTCTGGCTTTCTCTTTTCCAATCGATTCACTCTTACGTAGCCCCCTGCGCACCAGTGGCCTTACCACCTTGCTCGGGGTGATATGATTAAAAAAAAAAAAATATCAAATAATTTTTTCTCAATAACTGTTATCAACAGCTGCCTACTTTGTGTTTTATTATCTATTGGGCTGAGTCTATTTGCAATCTTGCTGTTTGAAATATGATTTTTTAAGTATAGTAAAAATTTCTGGAAACATGTACTTGTGTATATGAACCTCTTCACTGTTTTTTGCCTTTAATTTTCATTTAAAATCTCTCATATATATATATATATACATATATATTACTTACCTGTATTTATATTGAAACCTTTGTTTAATTTAATATTATCTGGAAAACCAGCTTCTAAAAGACAATGTTCGATGATGGCAGGACCAAAATCTGAAAAAAAAAAAAATAAAAATAAAAAAAACACAAGTTAGTTTACCTGATACCAACAGGATACTAGAAAAGACCCAGGGGATGTATAATCCATAAAAAACTTTGACATGAATTAAATGGAACTACTTTCAAGTACTATGAAGATACTTCATCAGATTTAAAACTCCACCACATGAATAAGAACTGTATAAATACAAAACAAGCTGCTGCTTATAAACAGAGAAACATCAGAAATCTGTAAACTGATGCAGATACTATGAAATCAGGTAGAGCTGATCATATGTAAAGAGGAGACACCAAGTGCTATAGAACAAAGTCAAACTTTAAGACAAAAAATATTGCAGAATGAATATAGGAAAAACTAAAAATAAAATTTAAAAATAAAAGACATGCATGCATATATATAAATATATAAAAGGCAAGATGTTTGTGTGTGTGTGTGTGTATGTCCTTTATACAAATCCACAATTTTTATCCGATTCTCACCAAACTTCACACAAATATTCTTTAGGCTTCCGATCAGGTCATGGGCTACTTATTTTTCTGATTCCCCCCTCCCCGATATCAGAAATCGATACCCAATCAGGTCTGGTCAAGATCAGGATTTCAGCCCTTTTATCCTGGTTCTTGCTGCAGAGTTTGCTCTAACTTGGTAAAATGATAGTTTCTAGTCTCAAGCATTAGCAGATCTTTTCAGACAACTCATTTTCCATGATATCAAAATTCGATACCTCTGATATTCTATCAAATCTGATCAAAATCCGATATTCAGCCATCAATATGGCTCATTTTCTCCCATTTTACTGCTGATGGGTAAGCATTTTTAAGTTTTCATGGACTTACTTAGGTTAGTTTATCCTTGGATGACTTATTTGACTCCAATATTGGAAATCGATACCTTGATATCCTATCGGGTCTGATCAAAATCAAGTTTTCAGCCCTTTTATTTTGGTTTTTGCTTCAGGTTTTGCTCTAAGTAGGTATAATTGTAGTTCTTAGCTATGATACCATTTACTCAGAGGACTTATTTAGCCTTCAAAATTCAGTTTACAATGAAAAAAACTTATTTGATATTGATACCAGGAAATCAAAATTTGACTTACATCCATTCTTTTTTCTTTCAGTCTACGGTTTCGCTTTGACTGGAATCAACTATTGCTTTTTAGTCTTTCATACCAACGTCCAAAGAGTCTGAGCTCCAGGAACATGGATTAGTTTTAAAGCTTTCATTACACCCGAGCAACGCCAGGCTATACTGCTAGTATATATATATATGTGTATGTGTATGTATGTATACATACATAAGTAGGTATGCATGAATATATAAAGGTGTGCATGCAATTGGATGCCATTTTATATTTTTAATTTTGTGTGTGCATGTTTTTTTTTTTTATTGACAACTGCACAGTATAGTAGGGTCAGTTTGGCACTGTCTGTGAGAAAAAGAGCACCATAATGCAATTCACACTGCCAGAAATTTGGAAACCACATGCTGTACTGCTTAGCATTCATGCCGGAAACTCCAATAGAAATATTTCAGAATGTTTGTTTGTTAATCTGAGCACAGTTCGGAGGATTCTCAAAGAGTTGGAGGATATATCCAGTCAACATCATGGTATTTGGAGTGATCCCTAGTGATGGCGACATTATACCTTAATTCATCTTCTCACAGGGCTTCAGACTCAAGTAGCATGAGGAGGTAGTGCTACCCTGGGTAAAAGGGTGGCTGCTGGAAGACCCTATGTCTAGCAACAGGACTCTGCACCATGCCACGCAAGCAGGAGCATACAATCATTGCTGTCACACAATGCAGAAGAGGTGCAAGAGATTCCAAAGTAATCTGGAGGCTGTGGTTGAAGTCAATAGCAATTTTATTGAATAAATTTACTCTTTAGTATTTTAAGATATTTTTTGTGTAATTTTGGTAAATATATCTGTTAAAATGAGATGTTAGTCTTATTTTCATTTCTGCATAATTTAGACAATTTATCCATCACAGACATGCATATATATATATATATATATATATATATATATATGTATATCCAGGTGAAAAGAACTAACAGTTTTAGAATTCATAGTTCTCCAGCTCAATACAACATATATCGTAGAGCATAATATAAATTGGGAAAAAAAATGCACTCTGAACCAAACTAAAATACTCAAAGGTCCGTTTAAGTCAGATCAAAAAATATAAAATGATGTTTTTTTCTTTATGTTTTGTTTTAAAAAAAATATGCTGGGATACAGAGAAAGCTAAGACAATAATCTTGTAACAATAATGGATACATCGCACTGGAAGAAATCAGTCTAAATGGTGGCTCAATTGACTGACACTTTCTCATTAAGATTGAAAGAAGAAAATCTGTATTCCCCAAACATATAACCTACATTTTCAAATTTAAAAAGTTGAACTTCATTCTGATTAGTTAAATTAAACACGCAATTAAATTTTCCTGTCTTCCTCCACCCATATCAACTCTTTAACTAACAAGTGTATTGTTTTATGCATTCATATGTAAATCATTTTCACAACAATAAGTCAACATTGCCTCATGATGAGGTAAAATCTCGAAACATAGAAATTTCCGTGCTGCAATGTAAATTAATTTTAAATAAAAAACATATAAATTAATACGAATATAGAATTTGTCAGTTAGCTGATTGATGTTATATTCAACATATCTAGTCCAGCGTTTTGTAGACAAACTTTTGTGCAATTGTTTGTTCCACTCGTCAGGGATGTCAGCAAATGTCAATGTTCTCATATCAAGTTAAAAAAAAAATATGCACTTTGTATATTATTTTATGTATGTGAGTGTGTATGTTTGTGTGTATGCCTGCGTATGTGCACATGTAGAATGTTGTATTTCTTCTTGTCAGTTTTCTTGTCTCCTTATATTCTCTCTCATTATTCTTTTTCTTTATCTTTCAGCGACGAGTGTCAAAAGATAATGTAGCAATGTTATATATACTGTCAGAGACGACTAATTAAGTTTTAGGGATATTATATTTTTGGGGGTTATTTTTTTAAGGTCTTTCAAAATATAAAGGTCTATTCTGTTTTGCTTTCTTCTTTTTTTTTTAATTTATTGAATTTTAATTTTTTAATTAATGCTTAAATGGCAATGAAAATTATATGCATATATAATTATTATCTCACCAGTTGATAAAGCACTGTAGAAAAAGGTAGATTTTTAAAAAAAAATGTAGCCACTTACAGCTTTATACAAGATTCTTTGGCTACCGAGTTGAATGCTTTCGGTTACTGGCTGTTTGTTTACATTCTGGGAATAACACACTGTGAAGTCTGCTTTTTTCTGCCATGCACCAATAGCTTAGGGGTAAGATCTCCATCTGATGACAAATCAGTGAGATTTCAATCCCAGCTTGAAGCAAACAGTTGATCTAGCCGCACTGATGAATTGTGATATAGAGAAACAGAGAAACAGGTCTGTATATGGATTATATATATATATATATATATATATATATATATATATATATATTAGTCATCCACATAAGCCTGCTTTGCTGTATCACAGCTCATCAGTGTGGCTAGATGCGTCCACTTGCTGGCCGGGACCGAAACTCAACCGATTTGGTGTCATCCAGAGTCACTACTCCCTAAGCCATTGACGCATGGAATCAGAGAAGGGAAATTTTAACGTGTTGTATATAAGCAGTGTATACACATGCCAGTCACCAAGAGAACTCAATTCATTTCTGAAGAGTCACGCATATAGCAGAAGTGGAAACTGTTTTTAAAATTTTCTTCTCCAGAGCTCAATCATAATGAGAGCATAATATATTAGTCATCCACATACAAGCCTGTTTCGCTGTATCACATGTGGCTATATATATATATATATATATATATATATATATATATATAAGTAAAAAACAGGTAGAAGTGTCTTTAATCTAACATTTCATTTTATTAAACTTCTTCAGAGATTTTTTGATAAAACAAACTTAAAAAAAAAATGAAACTTGTTAGATTAAAGACATTTTTCCTAAATATTCTTTACTTATTCTATCATTTTGTCAAATTTCAATTCACATATTCAACTTGTAATCATAAGTTCTTTTCCGTAAGCATTTTTAAATAAATAAGTTTTATAACAATGAAATTATAAAAATATAAAATTAAATATTTAGAGATTAAAGTAAATCTTTCAACATTTGGAACAAATTTAAATTTTGTGACTAGCATTCAAAAACAACAAATATAATTAAGTAACAACAAGATATATATCTCAATGTATATTTAGGCAGCAATCATTTTTTTATACGTTTCATTAAAAACAACTGACAAGGATTTTATTAATGTTTTATGTAAATTTTCAGTATTCTTACGTTTCTGTTTTTGCAGGAGATAAGGAGTGTAAAAATGTTCAATAATTTTCGACATTCCAAGTGCTTTCACTGACCATTTTCAAGGATGCTATTTTTTCAGTGTTGTTTTGTTCCCATGTTTTGACTGTAACATAAGTTTTGTGTTTTTGTAAAGGAGCATTCTTTAAAGCTATCATGTGACATGTAAATCTGAAAGAGACATAGACAGAAACATCCTAAAGCTATGGACCAGATACACAGTTATACTATAAGTTTTTAACCATATTTGATTACAGTAATTTTGGCTTGTGTAATAACATCTTTTTTTTCATACAATACCATGTTAGTATCAAGCTACTCTCATCTATGAATGATGGCTGGTTTATGTTTTGCAATGAAAGTTCACAGGAGTAAGTGGTGAATTTAAACAAGGGCAAATAATACGATGACATCAGTGTGGCAAATCAAATAGAGAAATTACTAGGTTTTTCCAGGTTAATCATCAAACAGTTAATATTGTCAAGAAATTTAATGAAGAAGGCCATTGTCATGTGGAACAATGCTCAGGAAGACCAAGCATTGTATCTAAGCAAACAAAAAGGCGCTGAAGAGGGAAGTCATCAGAAATCATCATCAGAGCGTCAAAAGTTTTGCCAACAGCATGGAAATGTTGCCATATACAGTAAGAAAGACTATGAAAGAGCTAGGTTATCAAAGACATGTAAAAAAGAAGGCCTTGATTTCAGAGGTTAACAAGAACAAATATACGGAGCTGATGAGAGAATTTGAGAGCAAAGATTATGAATTTTGACAATTAATTTGGTCACATGAAAGTAAATTCTGCCAATATTTGAATTCGAGCACAGGTTTATGTTTTGGAGACATCAGAATGAGACTTGGAACACTGAATGTCTGCAGGCAACCATGAAATATGGAAAGGTTGGTGTAATGGTGTAGGGCACTGTCTGGTTTAGAAAGAAACCGGAGCCGACTCTTGTTGAAGAGCAGTTGAATAATCTAAAATACTGTCAAATATTAGAAAAAGACTACTCTTTGAAAACCAATCAGATTGACAAGAATGTCAACCATTTTCAAGATGGAGCACCATGTCATATGAGCAAAGTAGCAAAGGCCTGGAAGGAATCACAAGAAATCAAATCACTGCCATGGGTCCTGACATGAATCCAATAGAGCACGTTTAGGAGCACCTTGGCCAAAAACTTTGAGAACGTGCAACCAAAACCACATCAGTGATTGCCCTAAAAGAAAGATTGCTAAAGGAGTGGCAAAATATGGATTAAACAGTTGTTGATAATTTGATTATATCCATGAAAAATCAAATACAAGCACTGAAGCTAGAAAATGGAGGACCTACTCCATTCTAGTTTCAAATACTGTTCCTTTATGTTGAGTTGGGATTAGGTAATTAAATTTTGAAATTGGATGTAGTTTCTCTTGGTTAAAACTTTTTCTTAGGCCATTGTACACAGAAGCATCCTAAACAAGATATAAATGGAAGCATCCTAAACTTACCAATAAAATAAATTAATTTTGATTAAAAAGAAATACAAAATATTTAAAAGTAATTTAACCTGTTGCTGGAAGGAGTATCCTTTTCATTTGGTCTCCATCTTTGGCTGATAGTAAAAGCTCACGAATCCTGCAAAGAGAGTTTACACAATTAGATAAAATCAGGTATTTTGAAGATAACATATTAGAAATGCTCATTATTAAAATGTCGATATTCCTCACAATTTCAAATTAAGGAAGCTTCCATCAATGCTGGTTTTACAGCCATAACACATTGAAGCACCAGTTCTCATATAATCAGCAAAGTCAAGCTGGGTCAATACCTCGATGAGTGTCCACTTGGGAATACCAGGTGCTATAAACTTGGATGTGCGGATGGTATAAAGAACAATAGCTTGGAATTAGAATTTAGGAAGCAGTTCTAATTCTGGTCAGGTTCTTAAAATTAACACAGAGTGATATATAACTAGCCAGTGTTTTATCTATACAGATAGATAAAGCACTGTTCAGGTATATATTCTCAAGTCTATATAGATAAGCACTGGTTAGGTATATACACTGGCCTATATAATTAAATATTACTTGGATATATACTCGAGATCATTTAGGTAATCATTGATCAGGTTTATACTAGAGATTATGATTGGTTTCATACAGGTAAGTATTATGCCTGTTTATCCTGGAGTCTGCAAGCATCCATCCCAAAGGTGACTCTTTAGCAATGTTATACAGGGTATGCCATCAGCATACTTTACCAACAAGGCAAGAAAAGTAAATGCTTTTATGAAATATTTATAAATGAAATCTAAGTACAAGGTTTTGTTGAGGTGGCACAAATTTTCTAGATTTTATGAAAAATAAAATCTGAATTCCAACAATTTACTCACTTTTCAGGAACAATTTGGCTTGCATCTTTAGCAATGTCAAGTGGATACTTTTGGCGAACAACAAGCTTAACATCTTGACTTTCATCTGAACGAGGTCGAAGGATATTCAAAATTGTATATTCATGATCAGTCAAGGCAATATTACCCTGAAGAAGACAAAAATAGAACAAAAGCAGAAGCAAAATGAAACGATAAATTTATGTCTCCAACTTAAAAAAAAGAAAAAATTATCTAAATTCAAAGCATCATGACTCAATCATAAACATATTTTTATCTATTACCTTCTGAACGTATTACCTTCTGCTACCTTTCAGTTAAATTGTGCATTTCACCTTCTGTTAAGTGCGTCAAGTTACCAGCATTTATTAACATTCTTTTCTTTATATAAATGCTTAGCATCATTATTCAGTCATCAAACTATTTTCCCTTGATTTCTTAAAAAAAATTTTTTTTTAATTTTTAATCTGGAATACTTTTTTTTTTATACATTACTATCAATTAAACACTCCCAATTAAAAAAAAAAATTTTGTTTTGAATTTTAAGAAATCCCATAGTATGAGCATATTTTGTTTTGGCTTCAGTGATTAATTTATAGAGAAAAAAATATTCATTATTGTAAATAACCAACAAAATTTTTAAATAATAAATAATTTTTAAAAATCACTATTCAGATATAGAAGTTACCTCAACTTAATTTTCTAACTTTTGATTGACATGAACCATTAAATTTAACACTTTCACTGAAGCCAGTTTTCAGGCAAATGGTATTCACTGTTATGATTGCCTACCACATAAGAGATAAGGTTTTTAATACATTGCATTTTATTTCTTTTTTTATCCCGTTAGCTTTCTTTGCATTATTTTACTTTTAATGATTTAAAAAGCAAAATTCTTATATATACATCAAAAAGGTCATTGTATAAGTAAAAATTCCAGATTGATGATAAAAAAATATAAATTGTAAAATTACTTAAATATGACTCAATCTTTTTTTGATAGTACAATTAGTTCCAAATAAATAATCCTTTCTATTATAATAAAGACAGTTGTATGTGTGTGTGCATATATATATATATATATATATATATATATATATATATATATATATATATCTTTCCCTTCTGTCAGACTCCTGGTGAAAGAGAGAGAGACAATAGCAAGGCAGTGGCAGCCCAGTTCATTTTCTTTACTACAAGTTATTAAAGCTGTTAGCTCTTTAACAGTGCCTTATTCTATTCTTTTGAAATAATTATGTTGTTGATTATATAGCCTTTGAGATTTATATATATATATATATATATATATATATATATATATATATAGCCTGAGATTTCACTCACCCGATTGACTGAGTCAATTAAAAACGTAACTGAACAATTAAAGTCTATTGCTTTACTCGCCTGTAGTCAATTAAAAATAAAAGGAAATCTGTTTCTTTTTACAACCTAAAAGTATGCCATTGAAGATTTACAAGTTACTTAGAATGACCTATAATGACATTATTGAACTCTTTTATTGCTTTTATCCTCCCGTCAGTGTGAACATTCGTTTAACTCTTCCAAAGTGGAATCAAAATGGCTGTCACCTAGATTGCTCACATATTTTTAGAAACTCATTTGGAAAAATATTATCCTATATTTCTTCCCTGCTTACGAAAAGTAAAAAAAATATGCATACTTCTTTCAACCACGCACCAAAAAACAAATTATACAACTTGTATAATACAAGTAATTTTTTTTAAAGAAAATCATTAAGAAAATCAGATTCCTTATTTTTTTAGCATTTATGAGATGGAGATTGTAGTCAAACAGAAGAAAGAAACTATGAATTTAGGTACCGCTACTTAATTGCAAAAAAAAACAAAAAAACAGCAGATCATGAAAATGGAGTCGGTTGAGTAAAATGATTTTGGAGCGAGCGAATTTTCTCTTGCTCTTGACCGCTGGTCGAGTGATTTCTTTTTCAAATCTCAAAGGCTGTATACATATATATATATACATACACACACTAAATTATATATATATATATATATATATATATATAATATGTATATATAATATATGTATATATAATATATATATATCTCTCTTACCACCTTTTTCCCGTATTGCCTAAACTACGTCGATTTAACGCGTCTGTCTGTTAATTTTTAGTTACATTCTTTCTTTTTTTTGCGAACCCAGACGATGTCAATTTTTTTTTTTCTTTTCTTTTCTTATTTATTTGATTTTATTCTATCTTTTTCTTTTTCTTTCCCTTTATTTTTATTTTTATTTATTTTTTTATTTTATTTTATTTTATTTTATTATTTATTTTTTAATTTCTTTGCAATCTATTTAAAAAGGAAAAGTAGACTAATTTTTCTCCAGTTTCTGAAAGGTTTTTTCTGTTGCTGAGGTGATGTGTCGTCCCCCGTGGGGATCTTCATATCGAAATGGCTATTCAACATCTTTGAATTAATCCTTTTTTAATATATATATTTGCTCTGTAATATTTTATTACATGGAGCTCTCTTCCTGTATCATTTTTTAATATTAAAATAAATTTTTAATATTAATTAGGATCGGGTTTTTTGGAATTTACCTTCCTGCTTTTTTCCCTTGGATTGAAGTATCTGAATTAAAATATATATATATATATATACACATACACACACTAAACTAATTATATATATATATATATATATATATAAGAAAATTAAGGCAGACACGTTATTTTACGTGTAAAAATCCTTTGTAAAATAAAGACGAAAGCTGATGATGGTTTGCCTGAAATAAGCCTATACTTCTGATTCACCATGAAATAATGTGTCTGCTTTAATTTTTCTTATATTTGCTCTATATGTATTTATATGCATATATGTTTAGAGCTCTCTCAGAGAGTTATCCTACCACTGTATGTACAGGATACTCCTTTGGATTCTTCTATACCCACACTGCATGCTTATATATAGATAGATATATATAATTAGTTTTTGGTCATTATTAAATTAAACCAGTACACAGTTGTATTAAAAAGTGTTCAATACAATTATATTGTAGAACTTTTGAATATTTTTCATTTGGAAACGAGATATTTCATGACCTAGGTTTCTAGCTTTCGATCTCTTCAGGCAATTTACAATAACTGATCTTTACCATTTTTTAAACACTCACATAATAGAAACCTTTTATGAACGCACAATTTTTATATATATATATATATATATATTCCCTCCTAACATGATCAGTGGGGATATTGTGTAAGGAACAGCTAATAATCCTATCAAATATTTTGCTATGATTTTTTATGGCAGGGGTACACTCATGAATCATATTTCATCAACATAAGCCAATTGAATCACTTATCAGTATTAATTATCAATTAAATACCAATTATTAAATATAACTTACTCGATCATACAACTCCAAAATCACATGGTAAGCAGCATCTGCAGAGCCAAATTGCAAATCAATAATTCGATCAATGCCCAACTGTCGGATGGATTCCAGACGTCTCCCACGTATGTGTTTTCTCAGCTGCATGTAGAATTTTAACATAAATAAAAAAGTTGGCCCATAACAGAAAATTCATGGAATAGCACAATAATTTCTGACTAGAGAAATTATCCTAACTACACACAAATTTATTCAAATAGACGTCATCATCTTGGTGACAACAAGAATTTTATATTTTTACATCAGTAATCTGGCACAAATTTTGGTCAATTCACAATTTTCAGTTAACTTTAGTACTCTGTAGGTGACTATTTTTGCCAAGCAAAATGTTCATCCTGCCAATGCAAAATGAACTAGAATTTCTTGGTTGTGTAGTCATATCCTTCTGTGGTAACACCTAAAACAATCTTAACTGAAATTGAGAATCAGGCTACTGTAATTTCAAATATATAGAACAAATATATAAAACACTATAATTTGAAAGGATTCCATATACAGTAAAAGGGGAAGTAATATTAATGAAGTTTTTAACTTACAATAACTTAAGTTATTAAATCTTTTTCTCAAGATACCAAAGAACTTTATTTTAATTTTCTTGATTTTAATTTTTTATCCCACGTGTTCTTTACTTACAGTAAAGTAATTATTGCCATTTTTATTAAGTATGTACTTAAATGCATTTGGACTGAAATTTGATTTTTTTTTAACTATACTGATAAATAATTTTTTTTTCATATGAATTTCTGACACAAGGTGTTGTAACTGTCACACACTGACATTGGTTAATGTTGCTTAGTGATATATCAACCTCTATGGTTTATTTAATGCCAAAATCTAAAAATTTTGAACACACAGATATGACTTCAACTAAATATATACTATAAATATGTATTGTAGATTTTTTTTTAAATAAAAGTATATTTTTATACTTTTATTATGTTTTGTTTTTGTTTGCAAATTCACTATCTGCCCACAGCTGAGTCCCTAACAGGTGCTACCACTCTTGGACAGAGTGAAGCTGAGAACAGCCAGCAATTAAGAGGTGGTTTCACGCTCCTCAAAACCTCTAATCTCCTGATCAGATGCCTTGCTGCTGGACATACACTGGAATGCCAAATGTCATAGAAGTGCAAAGGCCTATATCAATTGTTCTCCAGCATTTAGTGAGTCAGCTAAACTGCTAGTGACACAGCAACATGAATTATCAAATTTTGAACAAAGTATGATAGTGGGTACCAGAGAGATAGGAGATTTCATTCCTGAAATAGTGAGAATATTTGACATCTTTTGGTCTACATGTGAACCAAGAATACCTGATAAAAGTATTACTACCCACAGTGGACTGTGCAATGGCCAAACATGGATTATAAATGATTGTGACCAACATAATATAGTCAGTATATCAGTTCAGTGTTCTTAAGTTTCCATGGAATAGAAGACCAACCAGGTAGTACCTTGGTTGGCCTTCTGAAGCTCAAAAGTACTGATACTGGACATAGTAACACATCAGGGATTCTGACATTGTTAATTGGACCCTGGTTCACTGGCAATGAGGCATGAACTGATGAGTCCCAATCATTTCATATAGATGGTAAAAATTGAGTCTGGTAAAGAACCCATCATGTAGTGAAACTCACTTGTAAATAAGGCACTTTCCAGATGACTGACAATTCATTGAATGTATAGCATGTATTCATATGGCAGGGGTTGGATCCTTGTTGTCTGTTTCATGTGTCACAGTAAATGGATTGTCATGGTATGTTTCATATTTTTGTCATTGTACTCTCCAACTGTCATCAGTCAGTCAGTTAAGTGCCATACGTGATACATGCTTGGGCGATCATGTCGTTATCCCACAGTAGGTTGCCATTGATTTCTGTGGTAGACTGGTTGCCGACCAAGGCTATAGAACCCAATCTGTCCTGCTATTTAACCCATAACTGGAGGGAAGAGACGGATTAATACCTTTCCCAAGGGTATTTGTGTGTAAGTGAATACAATGGATTCAACTGGAATTCGAACTCGGCTCCCCGGTTTCTCATTCTGAGCCGATATCCACTGTACCACAACGCACATCTGTAAAACACCTCTGATTTGCTGAAATCAGTTTAGCTGTCGATCAAGTAATGGTTCCCTTCAACATTCACAAAAGGTCACTGAATGCAGACACTTGAGGAAGGCTGGAGAGAGCAGCTGCTGAAAAAAAAAATTAAAAAGCAACAAAGACAATAAAACTTGTCTGAGAGAATCAATGTGTATGGCGTTTTTTGTTTTTTTCCAGCATTTTCTCTCACCTTCATAGCAAATCCAGATGGTGCAGCATGCTTGGGCCATTCAAATTCTGTACTGTGAATGCGAACACCAGATTCAATCACCAAAACTGCTTTTTTGTCTGGCCTACAAAATGATAAAGAAAAGAGAAAAAAGATTAAAAAAAAGAAAAAGAACTTGAATAAAAAGAATTTTTTAAGAATCTATTTGATGAAAACAATTATATATTACATGGAAAAATGTGCACATGAAAAGTAATATTAAGATTATATTAAAGCTGAAAAAGAACAGGATGATATTCTAGTGAAGTAAAAAATGAGAAATTTCTTAAAATATTGCAGCTAAAAATAATTTAAATTGTATTTTTAGCTCCAATATTTTAAGAAATTTCTTATTTTTTTACTTCACTAGAATATCTTGATTTTTACTTTTCCAGATTTAACAACTTGTCCTGTTCTTTTCCAGTCTTAATATAATCTTAAGAATATTACTTTTCATGTGTGCATTTTTTCATATCATCCCTGATTTTTCCAGGCATTGCTATTAATTTAATATAAAATTAATACTGAAAACCACGTCAAAAATATTAAAAAGAAAAAATTTATATGCAATTGATTAACAAAAAAAAAAAAAAAATTGATTATTTATAATCATTTCTGATAAAATGACAAATGATAAGCAAAGTTTGATTGACAAAAATGATAAAAGATATTATCAGAATTTAAATGTTAAAAGAATAAAATTTATTATTAGGCACATTAGTCACTCACTCACTTATGTAGGTGGTCTCCCTTTTCAGAGTTCACATATTTTGATGTAGCTTTTTTTCTACTGAACCAAAATCCAAAAATTCTGTTTTCAAAATGTAGCTAAGGAGGTGTCCTATCTAACTGTTTTTGTTTTGTTTTTTAATCATCTCACCCCAAGCAAGGCATTCCACTGCCACTATTGCGCATGGGGCTACATAGGGGAAGGTAAAGAGAAGGAGTGGTTAGACATAGGGAATGTCAGGAGGAAGGTGACAGATGAGTAAGGATACCGAGGATGAGGGTTGGGCAGATGGGAAGAGTGTTTGACAGAATGGGAGCAGGTTACTGTGTTAGGAGGTGTCTATTGACCTTACATTTAAACTCCTGGAGATTGTAGCCGTCGGGGAGGCAATCGTTTGGAAGAGAATTCCACAGTCGGGAAGTGCGAGGAAAACTGTGTAAACTGTTTTAAATTTGGTTGAGAACTAAATTAGTGGTGAAGCTTGAAAGCTGCCTAGATTCACTCAATGCCGGACTTAAGAACATATTCAACCACTGCCTTGGTTAAATGATAAGTGAGGATTGCTTCAAAACTAATGCCTCCTATTTTATTATGTTGGTCTAGGACTTCAGAAATGGTTGATTAATATATTTTTGTAAGTTTATCAACCCTTTATAGGTTATTTAAAACTAAAACATCTTTTAGATTGTAGAAGGTCATTTACAATATCTGGTGGTTGAAAACAATCTCCTATTTAAGTACTGACCAGGCTCAATGCTGCTTAACTTCAGTAATCAAAAGAAAATTATTTTTTACAGCTTATCAGCCTTTTGCAGGTTATTTAAAGCCAAAAAATATTTTTGGACTGTAAGATTTATTTGGAAATGATAATGATTGATTGACACAAAATCTACTAATTAACCCATAGCTGGGAGGAGAACAAGTGGATTCATACATTTTCCAAGGATATTTGTGCATAAATGAATATAACAAATCTGTTTGAAATTGGAACTCGACTCTCCAATATTTTATTTTGAGCAGTTACACTACCCACATATCCAAGTGATCACCCATCTATGAACTAAATAGGCTTAATGTTGCTTAACTTTAGTGATCATATAACCAGTGTTTCAATGTAATATGGCTGTAAGCCTCTGAACAAGTTTCAGAGTGATAGATCATTGTTTACAAATAACTTATAAACACAATTAAATATTGAAAATTTAAAAAAATTAATAAAAACTTGGCTCAAAAGGGATAAAAATAACAATTTTACTCTCATATCAAAGGTGTTAATTTCCAAGATAAAGTTAAATCAACCTGCCATATTTTCTTGTGTATAAAGCAACATGAGTATAATATGACCCCATGTTTTTGAAGATAAAAAGGGAATTATTTACATCGTTGAGTATATTATGACTCCATAGTAAAGCCATCCTATGTATTTTTTTTTTAAATTGTACCATATTATCCATTAAAAGCTCAATTATATTTCACTAAAATATTTAATTTTTGTGATATTTAAGAATAAAAATGAACCAAATGGTTAACCATTGAGTTTTTCTTCTAATTTCAGTTTCAAACTTATTTTCAGGGAAAGGTGCTAACTAGACATACCCAATAACATTAATCTAGCATAGTTTTCTGTTTGATATGATTTTATTATGTTTCTATATATTAATAAACTATGAAAATAAAAATATATTGTCTTTCCTTAAGTATGAAAAGACAAACAAATATTACCAACATTAAGACTAAAACAAAAAACAAATATTGCTAAAATATTAAATACCTAATGTAAACAATTGCTATAAACACATACTTGCTTTGTGTTTTGTTATTTGTTTTGCTGTGTGCATTTGTAATCTTGCTGTTTCAAATAAGAGTTTGTTTTTTTTAAGTAGAGTAAAAATTTCTGAAAATGTGTACTTGCATATAATATGACCCCACTATTTTGCCTTTAATTTTTGTTCAAAATTTCTCATTTATACACAATATGATAAATATCAAACATTGCTCTGTGATAAGAGGTCAGCTCAGAACCTACAAAAAACTGCTCCATAAGCTTGGTCTTAAATTCGAAATATGAATGCAGCCTTACCAAAGTAATCATCTCTTAAAACATTTGACAAAAGGAAATACTTACAGCGCCAATTTTATTAAGTATGTTTTATGATCGACATCATAGACATTCACAACTCGCAAGCTGAGGTAACTGAAAAGAGAAACAATGCAATGTTAATTGTATATATTTCTTACATAAAGTATGAAAAAAGTAAGCATTGAAATTAACTATCATTGCTACATTCAAAACCAACTTTACTCAAACTTAGAAATTACCCCATCCACCCACAATGGTTCTCAGGGTGTTAGTTTGTCTGATGACAAGTTGGTTCCTGATGGAGTCGGCCCTCTATATCAAATAAAAAGGCAATAAGGAAAGAAACACTGTTTTAGTAATAAAAAAAGAAAAAAAAGGATAAGAACATTATAAAGTCATCACTATCGGTCAAGTCCAATGTGAGATGGCATTTTCAAAGCTAAAGATCATATAAAGACAAGGTTAAGGAATTTGCTGCATGAAAAGAATTCACAATATGGGGTAGAGGCTTATCCTTTGTTTCCAGTTCCTTCTAAAGTATCATTTTCTTTCACCCCCACACTAATCCCTTGCATTTTAGTGGCATTATTGCCTTGCTTAGGGTGAAATGTTTAAAAATATATATATATATACATGATGCTATCCAATGAAAAAGAATTGTTAGATGAATTGGATGCAGAAGCAATTATTAACAGATTTGAACAATCATCTTGTGAACACAAATGATTGCTCTTTATATTGTATACTCTATTGCACCTTTTAAGCTAACTGTTAATGTGTACATTGTGCCAAAAAACTATTTAAAAATATCAATCAATTACTTAAAATTAAAAAAAAGAATAATAATAATTCAATAACATCTTGTATTCACATTTGGTATCTACCTGCAATATGTACAGTATATATACACGGCAACATGTACACGGCAACATGTACAGTATATGTACACGGCAACATGTACAGTATATGTACACGGCAACATGTACAGTATATGTACACTGCAACATGTACAGTATATGTACACTGCAACATGTACAGTATATGTACACTGCAACATGTACAGTATATGTACACTGCAATATGTACAGTATATGTACACTGCAATATGTACAGTATATGTACACTGCAATATGTACAGTATATATACACTGCAATATGTACAGTATATATACACTGCAATATGTACAGTATATGTACACTGTAATTACTAAAAAATACACATTTTTTTTTCACAAAAATTTTAACTATTTCTCCATGTGCATCTTTTAGAAATTTTATTTATTTTATGAAAATTAAATGATAGCATTGTAGCTGTGGATTGACCCCTTTGTCTCCTGACAACCAATATTTTTTAGTCCACTAATATCAAGCCAATTATAAAACAGGTGTAACAAAATGCCAACATTGTTTATAATTTCATTTATACATGCACAAAAACTGCAAATAGTGACTTCCGACAGTGAAAGGGTTTAGCTAACAGATTAAGGAAAATGTTGAAGTAGAAATCAATGGGATTTTAAAATAAAGAAAGAACAGTTTGAAAAATTTAGAACCATAAAATGTAGATTGAAGAGCAAATCAAAATGGTCTGAAACAGAGATCATAAATTTACATCACTAGGAAAATTCACTTGAGTAACCCAAGTGTCAAACATTATCAAAATAGAATGTGTCACAACCAAGTTGGGTGAAATAAATGAAATTAAATTGGACAAATTTATAAATCCGTTGGTGATAATTTATTTCATGAATATTTAAAAAAATATTCAACTCATCTGACTGAAATTTTTTACAAACATGGGTTTATCTAAATGAAATAGTAGGGTGAAGAAGAAGTAAAACATTTTATTGTTGGGAAAGGGAATATTTTTATATTTATACAACTATCTTTTTTTATTATTTAAATTTCAAAATCTTTTAATTATTACTACTAATATATTTTTTAATCATTATTATTATCATTAATAATAATGATAATATTATTAGTTTTTTATTTAAAATTATATTTTTTATCATACTACTATATTCTTAAGATTAATACTGTCATAAAACCAAAAAGATTATACCTATAAAATGAAACTATTATTATTTCTGTCAAAATTAATATAAAAATCTAACAGTTTAATTCATCTATTTAAAATACGGCCCCTAAATTTACTGTCCTATATTTAAAAAATATTTAACAAAGTTCAATTCAAGGTCATCTTATCATCTGGTTTGTAAATTGCAACATTCTAAATATGACATCCATGTTCAAAAATTAACATTATATATCTGACTACCTCTCTTAACAACAAATTGTTTTCCTTCTTCACCTTCCCCCACTATTCCTTCTATCTGGATAAATCTTTCTAACCTGTTCATTTTTGTAAAAAGTTTTGGTCTGATGAGTTGAATATTTTCTAAAATATTCATGAAATCAATTATCACCAATGGATTTATAAATTTGTCCAATTTTTTTCATTATAAAACTCTGTTAAATTCTAACACTGATTTCTCGTTGGATTAAAATCACCTATGGGATTAACCTTACAAATTTAAAGTCATACACATACAAGCCTGTTTCATTGTATCACAGCTGATCTGTGTGGCTAGATATCCGATTGCTTCCAGCCAGGATCGAAACTCAACTGATTTGGCATCAGTCAGAGAGCTATATATTGGTGCACTGCTGAGAGAGGAGATTTTAATGTGCTATATATATATATATATATATATATATATGTATGTGTGTGTGTATGTTGGGGCGTTCTCCACCTTTGTCTACAGTATTAATGGACTGTTCCAAGCACTACATAAAATAGTAGTGATGATACCTCGGGGAAGACCTCAGAAGTCAGCCGAGTGAACAAGTCAGTCGGGTATTTCCGGTATTGGACCGGAAGTGTTCTATTGGTCAGACTCTTACGTCTCACGACAATACGTTCTACTAAACCCTTGTTCTGTATTTTACTAACAACCTCTTTTGTAAATATTTCTCTTCCTGGTAATACACCTACTTTATACAATTATGTTGTTTGTATTGATTTCACAATAATTCTTACATGCAACATAACAAAATATAATATATATATATATATATATATATATATATATACGCACACACACACATACATACATACTCTGTGTATATACACACACCAACGGCTGAAGGAGGAGGAGATTTTAACATGCTATATATATATTAGTCATTCACATACAAGCCTGTTTCTCTGTATCACAGCTCATCAGTGTGGCTAGACACATCTGCTTGCTTCTGGCCAGGATCAAAACTCAACCATTTTGGTGTTAGTTGAAGTTGCTACCAACCTAAGCTATAGGCACATGGAATCAAAGAAGGAAAATTTTAATATGTTGTATATAAGCAGTACAAATGCCAGTCACTGAAAGAACTCAATTTATTTCTGAAGAGTAACACATATATCGCAGAAGTGGAAACTATTTTTAAAATTTTCTTCTCTAGAGAGCTCAATTGTAATGAGAGCATAATATATTAGTCATCCACATACAAGCCTACACACACACACTGAGTGTATACACACGCCAGCAGTTGAGAGAACTCAATTCATGACTGATGAGTAATGCGTGTGTGTATATATATATATATATATATACTTTTTCTTCTGTACCAATTTCTCTCATTGGAACAACACCTATTTTTGATCTTAATATATATTGCTCAGGGGTAATGAAAGCTTTAAAACTAATCTCAGACTCTTTGGACGTTGACACGAAAAACTAAAAAGCAATAGTTGTTTCCAATTAAAGCAAAACCGTAGACTGAAAGAAAAATGAATGGTTGTAAGTCAAATGTGGATTTCCTGGTATCGATATCAAATAAGTTTTTTTTGTCGTAAACGGAATTTTGAAGGCTAAATAAGTCCTCTGAGTAAATGATATCATGGCTGAGACTAAGAACTACAATTATACCTACTTAGAGCCAAACCCAAAGCAAAAACTAAAATAAAAGGACTGAAAAAAATACAGACACACAGGCAGATAAACAGACACACACAAACATCTAGCCTTTTATATATATAATCGATTTTCTGCTCTATTGTAAGAACTTCAACCTTGAAACTTCTGAATACCATTTCTTATGTCTTTGTCTATGAGTGTATGAAATTTGATTAAAATCGGACCACTCCTTCTATCACCCGATTTTTTCGATTATCAAATTTTGATATTTATCAGGGGTACCTCAACACAAAACCTAAGTAAGAACACTCACAGACGCTTATAGTACAACTGTGCAAATTTTCAAGAAAATCGGTTCAGCCGTTTCGGAGTCTATAGGTAACGGATACACACACACAGACACACAAAGTTTCATTTATAAATAAGTTTAGATTTAGATATATATATATATATATATATATATATATATAATTATTCTAATATGCTAAAATAAATAATATATATTTAACATTTCTAGAAATGATAAGTACTGGAACAACTTGATTGGAAAAGTGAAAACAGAGAATTAGGTCACTCGTTCACTAAAAATAGATTATGTTGTTGGTTTTCACTAAGAAATTACAGCCATTTGTATTTGACCATGTGCCACTGGCTAACTGGCAAATCTTTCTCACCCCTACTTATACAAGTTCACAACCTGCAAATTTGTCAAATTCTTAACAGGCAATTTATTTTTGTTTAATTTTTGAGATTGAAAATTATCATCTCATGTTGAATCATTTGAACAATTGTTTTCATCTTGGTTGTTACAGAGATTACAGATCACATTTCGGCTTTGTACTATCCAGACATCTTCAGGTGTGAATTTTGCCTAATAGGGGATATTATCTAATTCTGAAAAGAGTAAACAATAACTGGGCAGTACTAATTAAGAACTACACAAGATATCCATAGGCATGGTCAATGGAACAAGAACAATCTACTCTCATAGATGAAATAAAGGGTTTGACTTTTTAACCTCCCCCATTGAGAACTGTACCTCTGAAGTCTCCTCCTGGGTGAAAGCTAGCATCAATGCTTTTATACTGGCCAGGAAGTTCCATCCTAAACCTCATTCATTCCCCTGGTTCTCTCCTGCCTGCTCAGCTGCCATAGCCCACAGAAATCACTTCCAGTTATATTGAAGTCACACATCTGACCATAAAAGGCACCTATTTGCCTCTGCTCGTAATCAGTGTAAGAGGATCTTCAATGACACTAAGCTGTTGTTTGCTGAAAGAATGAAACAGCATATAGCAGCCCGCCAGTTCGGCTCCAAAGACTACTGGTAGCTCCACACACATGCTGAACAACAGCAAATCCTACATCCCTCCTTTAATCAATAAATTTGAGGTCTTCACAGCCACAGTGGACATGGCAGAGTGCTTTGCTCAGTTTCTCCTCTAACTCCACATTAACTCGTCTAGAGTATCTGCACCCAACTTCCTTCCTAGAACTGAGGCTCAACTGAGGGATGTTTATATAATCCCCTCTCTGGTCTCTAAGATAATTTCAAAACTTGGCCCCCATAAGGCTAGTGGAGTTGACGGAATCCCCATTGTCTTGAAGAAACGTGTCCCCAACGTCTCCTCAGTCCTCTCTAAACTCTATAATTACTGCCTCTCTAACTCCTGTTTTCCTACCTGCTAGAAGTCCTCTTTTGTGGTTCCTGTATTTAAGAACTCAGGAGAACCCTTGGTCCCCTCTAATTATTGCCCTATCAGCCTCCTACCAATTTTTGGCAAAGTGTTTGAGGCTATCATCAATGCTGAAATAGTTCAACATCTCAAACTATTCTTGGACAGACAGTATGGCTTCCACTAGGTCTACTGCTGATTTACTAACTACCATCACTGAGTACATACACCAGGCCCTCCATAAGAACAGCAAGGCTCAAGCAGTTGCCCTGGATATCTCCAAAGTATTTGATAGGGTCTGGCATGCTGGCCTTCTGTGCAAACTACAAACCTATGGTATCACTGGATGCTTGCTTGGTTTCATCCAACTGTTCCTATCAAACCACATAATGAAGGTCATCTTGAACAGACATGCCTGTATATCTTATCACACAAATGTCCTAGAGCCCGACACTCTTTCTGATCTTCATCAATGATCTCCTTGATGTGATTAAATTCCATGTAGCCATCTACGCTGATGACACCACTATTTACTCCCGCCTCAGTAAGAAATCTGGCGAGGCAGCCAAAGATAACCACACTGCTGATCTTGAGAAGGATCTTCAATCTGTGGTAGACTGGGGTAAGAAATGGCTCGTAAACATTAATGCCTCCAAAACAAAGCAGCTATTTGTCAACCACCATAGACAGTCCCTCCCGCACCCCATCCGCATAGTCTCCCCAAAAGCAATAACCGGTTCCTCTTTCTCTTCACTTTCCTCCTATGTAAAGTCTCCTCTTATGTAGCCCCCTGTGCATCAGTGGTGGTACTGCCTTGCTTGGGGTGAAATGATTAAAAAAAGAAAAACTCAAAATTCCCTGAATCAAAAATAATTTGTATTTATTTCTGAGAGGAGTAATTTTCAATAATCTTAGAATTATTTTGAACTTTTGTTCTTATCTCGGTTAATACAGGTGTTATAAAGAAGCTAATTGATGCCTGCAAAGACAAAAGATAACTATCTGATCAGCACAAAATGGTTGTTATGCAAGACAAGACATCAAAATCCTAGAAGCCTTTGGTTTTTCTCTGAGGATAAAAACTTTGATTAAGGTGAAAAGATCAAGCGAAAGAATAGCAGATGGTGACGTAAAGACCCTTGGAAAATTCCAACAGTCATGCACACAAAGCTTGTGAAAACTGTGAGGGTTCTGAGAGTAATGAGCAACAAGGGGAAAACCATGCCTCCTCACCTCTTTCCTCAGGGCTTAAGGGTCAATGTGGCTCACTATAAATAGATGTTGGAGAGGGTTGATAGAGGACAGGAGCAAAGGAAGACTCCACATCTAACACCAAGACTCTGTGCCGTATCATCGGGCCATGACAAGCTAAGAACAGATGAGTTACAATCTCCATGATCAGGTCACCACAAATATATGGCCTCTTATCTCTTCAGAATTGAATCTGTTAGGCTATTATATATGGGGCATAGTTAAGAGGAAGTCAATCACCATAAAATTGCTGAAGTGCGCCATAATTGGCACAATGTCCAAAACAGATAAATATCATCTGATTTAAACACGTCAAAGTTTCAGACCTTGTATTGAAGCAGTCATTGATGCTAACGGCAGATCCATTAAGTAGATTTGCCAAGAAGAGTCTCAAGATTATTCATAACAATTTTTTCTTAAATGAAGCCTTTCTTTCATGACTTATGCATCATTTACTAAATTCATTCAAATGACTGAGCAAACCTGTATTATAATTCTGCTTGTTCTTTAGTTAGTACTAGCAGTATAGCCCGGCGTTGCTCGGATGTAATGAAAACTTTTCGATTTTCTGCACTATTGTAAGAACTGCAACCTTGAAACTTCTGAATATTGTTTCTTATGTTTTCATCTATGAGTGTATCAAATTTGATTAAAATCGAACCACTCCTTCTATAACCCAATTTTTTCGATTATCAATATTTATCGGGGGTACCTCAACACAAAACCTAGCTAAAAACTCGCAGACGCTTATAGTAAAACTGTGTAAATTTTCAAGAAAATCAGTTCAGCCATTTCGGAGTCTATAGGTAACGGATACACACACACACACACATAGACACACACAAAGTTCCATTTATAAATAAGTTTAGATGTAGGTTACACACTGCTCAAAAATTTAGCTCACCTGTCCCCTGTCCACAAATTCTTGGTATAGCAGCAACAGACAGTAAATTTTTTGTTGTATTTAAATGAAGAGTGGGTGGTAAGAAAATCATCGTCATCGTCTTGCAGCCTTGGCCAAGATAGAACACACTACACCCCTCCAGTATTCCCTTTGCATTTGGAACCGTGGCATAATTTGTAGCGAAATTCATAATCTTTCAAATAGCTAAATACATGATGCTTCGCCAGGGCTACTAAGGTTGTTTTTTTGTGATACCAACACTAAATGGGTTGCCTCCAGACCCCATCCTGTTATTTAACCCATAACTGGAGGGAAGTGATGGATTAATACTTTTCCCAAGGGTACCAGTGCTGAAATGAATGCAGGGTACTCAACTGGAATTCGAACTAGGCTCACCGATTTCTCCTTTCAAGCCAACATCCACTGCACCACAATGCACATCCGTCACTGAACAGTAAGAAAATAAATGTCCACTTAAATCTGTTTCCACTGACAGCTAATGCAGAAACCAGAACAATACTTTGCTCAGGACTCCGTTTCTTGCACACTGTAAACAACAGTACTCTCGCTCTTTTTCTCTGAAACACAGGTATAGCCTTCACGAGTCCAAAAAACCAACTGCCTTGAAATTAAAAGTCAGATCTTTTTTATCCTTCCTCAATCTTGGTCAAGAAACAGAGATCTTTCACTTGTGCTAGCCTTGTTCTTGCTGATAATTCATACACTGTGTCATTTCAACATTGTTTTATCAAAGTTTGTCTCACAGATCTACGATGTCTACAAGCACATGTACAAACAATTCCTCTTCTTTTGCTTCAGCAAGGTAAGTCTCGACCACACTTCTAACCCATTTTTTTTTAGACTTCCTGTAAACCTCATTCTGGGGTGCATTAAAGCTGTATATAGGTGTTCTAGAAGGAAAGTAATGGAAAATAGAGAAAGCAATAATAACCTTATTCATTTAACATTTGCTTCAGAGAAATGGCATATTAATATGAAATATGCAAGGCTTAGGGCAGACAAGACTTAGGCTTGCTACTGGTAACATGTAGCCCAGTACAACCTGCCATATGGATGGGTGGGTGGTTTTCATATAAACCAGCTCCCCTGTTTTCTTTTCTGCTGATGAGGAGGGTGGCATGTCACTCCATGGGACATAAAACAAGACCTGTTAAATAGTGAATGAGCTTTTTACAGGAGCTAATAGCCAACACTTGGTGTGTGTGTGTGTGTGTATATATATATATGATAAGATAGTTTCCCAGTATGTTATATTTAGGGACTAAAATGCTCAATATCATGGACAGAGACTATGTAAATACAAAAGTGAACACTGAGGTAAACACCTAGTGACATTTCATCTTTAAATGCAAATCTTCGGGTCTACATTTCTATTTACATATGCTCTATTCCTGATATTGAGCACTTTTATCTATAAATATCTCAGACCTTAAAATTATATTTGCATCATATATAAAGTGAGAATGGGTTCTCATGTCTTAAATGGCAAACTTTCGAGAGATGATGTCTCAAAAAACACATTCCGTATACTTGGGCTACCATGAGTATGCAAGTTGGGAGTCAGGAAGAGCATCCACCCTTGTGACAAATCCTCCATCAAAGAGGACCACTTTGCTCTGTGCAAAATTAACCCTGGTGCTGTTGCAAAAAAAAAAAAAAAAAAAAAATTATGAACACATATATGTATTAGTTCTAGTAATAAACATTAGCAAAAAACATGGAATTTCCATGGGTCCCACTCTACATGGGTTAAAGAAATCAATGTCAGAAACATGTGGAAAGACATTATAATAGAATATGTAGTATATGACTGTATGGGTATTTAATGAATGCTTACAATTTTTCCCCCTTAAAATATAAAGAAAATCTATTAAGTGGCAATTCTAGCTACTTGGTAATATTTTTTATTATTTTTAGATGAAGTGCAATCAATAATTATTAATTTTTTTGATAAGTATTTCTCTTTAATTCCAGCATCACTGCAGTCTAAGGGCTGCAGTAAAAAAAGATCACTGAACAGATCCTGAATTTTCATCTATCACAATTAACTAGTGTTCTCTCTTGAATGCCTATTCAGACTTCTCACTCCAGACATCGCGGAACTTGTATTTCTGATAAATCATTCAAGATGCAGGAAAAATGGTCGGTTCCCTGTCAGTCAGTTAAGTGCCATACATGATACACACTTGGGCAATGATGTCTCAAAAGAGACATGACTGACTGGGCAGAAGATTATCCCGCAGAAGGTTGCCATTGCTTTCTGCGGTAGACTGGTTGCCAGCCAAGGTTATAGAACCCAATCTGTCCTATTATTTAAATCATAACAGGAGGGAAGAGACAGATTAATACTTTTCCCAAGGGTATTTGCGCATAAGTGAATGCAAGGAATTCAACTGGAATTCGAACTCAGCTACCATTCCAATAAATACCTGACTTCTCCTGCTATCCTCTACATTTAAAAGAGCCAGATCAGGCCAAAAATGGAGTACCACTGCTATATCTAAGCTGGAGCTATCCAGTCTTTATTTGTGTTCTTGATAGAGTTGAAAAGCATTTACACGGCCTTGTAGGTGTTAAATTATTTTCTACTCTTCAAGCCCTTTCCCACCAGATGAGTACCCTGCATTCACTTAAGCACTAGTACCCTTGGGAAAGGTATTAATCCGTCACTTCCCTCCAGTTATGGGTTAAATCACGGGATGGGGCCTGGAGGCAACCCATCTAGTGTTGGTGTCACAATAAAACACCCTTGGTAGCCCTGGCAAAGCATCATGTATTCAGCTATTTGATAAGATTATGAATTTCGCTACAAATTGTGCCATGGTTCCAAATGCAAAGGGAATACTGGAGGGGTGTAGTGTGTTCTATCTCGGCCAAGGCTGCAAGACGATGACGACGATTTTCTTACCACCCACTCTTCATTTAAATACAACAACAAATTTACTGTCTGTTGCTGCTATACCAAGAATTTGTGGACAGGGGACAGGCGAGCTAAATTTTTGAGCAGTGTGTAACCTACATCTAAACTTATTTATAAATGGAACTTTGTGTGTGTCTATGTGTGTGTGTGTATCCGTTACCTATAGACTCCGAAATGGCTGAACTGATTTTCTTGAAAATTTACACTACTCTATCGCTATTTCCACAGAAAATGTTCTGACAAACTAGATTCCTTAGTTCCGCTACTTCTAGTCAAGGATCTGCCATGCTACATGCACTACTGCAAAACACTCCCCTTCCCTTTGTATTTCATTAGGAAGAAGTAAGTCGCACTCAGATAGTTTCTTTTCACAAGCCACTATTTTGTGGAACCAACTCTCAATAGGATGCTTCCTCGAACACTACAATCTTAATCTGTTCAAGTCTAGGGTTAACTGTTACCTTTGAACAGATCCTCATAAAGTGGCCCTCTTATTCTTTCCACTCACACAACAAACTCTTCAGTAATCTTCTGAGTGTCTCTTGGGCCTTACATAGTATGAATGACAACAAGAGAATTTATTAATTCAAACCAGTAAGCAAAGTAATCTTTCAATTAATCAATTATTTTTTTGTTGTTAAATTCGATAAATAAAAATAAGGGGAAGCAACTCTGATTGCATTACATTTAATTGCTAACAAATGTACCTGCAATAAGACAGACTTAAAAGGACAGTTTTCCCCATGACACTGCTTTTTAACTACAATGTTTTAAAAAGTAATGATTAGAATTTTAATAAAACCTAAATATATGAAAGTGAATTTATACATTTTCTTTAGAGAAAAAATTTACTAAGAGCAACAAAGGAAAACAAATTCTGAAGAGCCATGATCGCTATCATCCTGAAAGGACAGGACTCACAGAAGAAAAATGTAAAACTGTGCTAGGTACCTCCAAAGATTCATGATACCTAATGTTTAAAATAAATTTTTTAAAATTAAAATCTTTGTAAAGATTTTATTTTAGTTTGGATTTCAAGTGAATAGATTAAATTAAATAATTTTCTATAAGCAAAATACTTTGCTAAAACTAATTTAAATTTTTTTGGAAAGAGTTTTCATTTTGAAATTGGTCTATTTTACTTTCTTTTAAGTGCAATTTTAGCCACCTGTCATCAGAATGTAATTCTCTTGATTAAAAAAAATTTCCTAAAACAAAATATACTTTTCTGAAACTTCGAAGAATATTAGGTGATTTAATGTATAATTAATCTGATTTGAAACAAATATTATTTACTTAAAGTTTAAAATATCACAGAAATGCATTTTTAACACATCAGTAGCAGCTTATTTGTTAATGTGTTGACAGCTTGATGTTTATCTAATGCTTTTCTACAGGGGCTTTATCTGTAAAAAAAATATAATGAAAGAATAAAGTGAGCACATATAATTTTTAAACACTCAGTAATCTGAAATTTTTTTTTAAATATTCTCTGTAATCTAATGTTTTATTTTAGATACTTCAGCGTTAAATTTAGTATAGCTATCACTTATTTCCTGATAATGTCATGTATAAACACTCATATCAACAAAAAAAAATGGCACATTTATACACATACAAAAACAATTCAAAATTCTTTTTAAAATAATGGGATATTTCAGATTTTAATAAGCTTTTCGATTTATGATTAGTAAATATAGTTCTACTTTATAACACCATTGAAACTGAATTTTAAAAGATTTTAAAAACTTTATAAATTATTCTAATTAAAAAAAATGGAAACAAATCTTATGAAAATTCATTATTCATTGAAAAAAAATGTTCTTAAGATAATAGTGTCTTTAATATATCATATCCAATTAAGAGCTTTTCTAATTAAATAATGTCTTAGTTTTACTGCATGTTTTATTTAAAGATTCAGAGCAGATTTTTTGGTAAGACAGGGTCCAATTTTACAAAAAACAAACATTGATGATTTAAATTCTCAAAGGAGTTCTACTTTTAACTAATACAGTCACTAAAAATTATTTCATTGAATTTCTCAAGTTTTCATAAAATTAAGTACGGTGTAAGACGTGTAAAAAAAAAATTTTTTTTTATCAAGATTTTCTAAAGATAAAAATTTCTAAAATTTTAATTAATTTGTAAATAAAAGTTTCATTAAAATCTGAAAATTATTTCATTTTTGAAAGAATCTCCAAGTCAATATGTCTTTCACCACAAAAAAGACTAATACTTTCTACCTTAATTTATAGTCCATGTGCATTGTGTTGCAGTGGATGTCGGCTTGGAATGAGAAATCAGGGAGCCGAATTCAAATTCCAGTTATATTCCTTGCATTCACTTATGCACAAATACCCTTGGGAAAGGTATTAATTCATCTCTTCCCTCCAGTTATGGGTTAAATAACAGGAGAGATTGGATTATATAGAAAGTACTGCGAGATAATCTTCTGCCCAGTCAGTCATGTCTCTTTTGAGACATGATCACCCAAGCGTGTATCACATATAGCACTTAACTGACTGCTGATGCAAGAAAAACAACATTTTTAACCAAAATTTCAAATGTTTTAAAAGGGGTTGAAAAATTAAATCAAAATATTTTGTTCTTTCCTTTTAATAACAAAGATTTTGACAATAAAACTTTGTTTTTATTAAGGTTGAAGAATTTTACATAATAGCAATCGAATAATCTTTTTTTTGCTATTTTGTGGAGTTACACTTCGTGTGAATTGAAAAGAAAAAAAATGAAATACATGAATTTGAAAGAAAGACTGTACCAAATGCAGCACCAACTTCTTCAAAACATTGCAATGCAACACTTAGCTACCTTTTTTTTAACTTGTAAAGTAAAAACAATAGGTTAGTTGTAGTGCTACTGGGTATTAACCAATAATCTAGGCCTCTATTGGCAAATTATTTCTAACAGTCACAAGGAACTAAGTTAATTGGGGAGGGGGTAGTAATTAACACAGTAATAATTCCAGCTCCAGGATGAGTCACATATGAAATAACTAGAAACCAGAAATAGCGATTAAAATGTTCCTTTGTTTCTTTTTCATTATTCAATACAATTTTTATTACAATACAATCTATTGTAACATACCAAAAGAGAGTAGTTTTGCCTTCTTTTTATTTTTTGAATTTACCAACCTAAAATGAAAGATAGCTAAGTTAATCAGTGTGATTGAAATAGTCACATATACTGTCAGATTTGCTTCTCCCTTCTGAGAAGCTGTCACAAAATGCATCTGCTTTTCAGTAGCTTTTTTCTCTTTTATAACAAAAAAAAAAATGAATAGCAAATAATTATGCTTCACTTTTTCTTTTGAATCATTATTTTTATTCTCTTAGTCATTATTAAAAAAAAATCTAATCATAAAATTAGTCATTTCCAGTCAGGAAACACTTAGCCTCTATTGATGAAGCAGTTATCATTAGTCGACTGAAATTGATAAAATTATTTCCTTAAAACAGTTTTATCAGGAAATTAGACTTCAAGCCAACTGAAATTGGTCTTTCTACTATTGATTGGAATTTCCTTTCAAACCTTTTATTCAAGTGCGCCCAAAAAAAAGCAATACCTAAGACTTAAAATGCATTTTTTTAAATTAAAAAAAAAAATCATTCTTGATGCTTTTATTTTAATTTCAAGCTAATAGATTTAATATTTCCAAAAAGCAAAATATTTTATTGTATTTCAAACTGAATTTAAACTGATTGGAATAAGGTTTAAAGAAAAAAAAACATTTGCTAAAAACAGCTTTTTAGCCATATTCACAACAAATTCTTTCATTTTAATTCATTAACAAATCTTTCAAGAAATAAATATATTTTCCTGAAACTTTATTTGAGGAAGATTAGCTGATTTACATTTTAATTAATCTGATTTAAAACATTACATACTTTTAATTTAAAATATCACAATTTTTTTTTTGCATGGAAGTGGTGTTAATAATTCTCTTGATGGACTTTTGTTTATTTATTTTTTTCGTTAACTCGACGAATATATCATAATGCAAACTTTTCATATTTTTTAACTATCTAATAATCTTAATTTAGGAAAATATTCTAAGTAATTTAATATTTTTCTGAATTTTAGATACTTTATAGTCTCACTTATGAAGACACTTGTTGTTAGAAAATTACCAATAAATTTTAAATTTACTATAATTACCTCTCTTATATGTCAAGTTAGGATGTTTGTATTTATAAAAATTGGCACATTTATACAGATAAAAAAAACTTTCACTTAACAAAACCATCTAACCGCTACAAATGCAGAATTTTAAAAGGTTTAAAACTTTATAAATTATTCTAATTGATTTGTTTTTTTTAAATGAAAACAATTCTTGTAAAAATTCATTTTTCATCAAAAAAAATTTCTTAAAAAAAAAATAATGCCCATAATATATCTTATTCATAAAAGCATTTAAAGACTTTTCTAATTAAATAATGTCTTTGTCGCATTTTTTATACAATGATTCAGAGCAGATTTTCAGTAACTGGGAGCTTCATATTACAAAAAAGAAAATGGGGGAATTAAATTCTCTTAAGACTTCTTATAATTAATGTAAACATTAAGCTCTATAAAAATGAATTTCTTGAAGTTTTGTAAATTAAATGGGAAGTAACAGAAGTAAAAACAATATTTTTATCAAGATTTCATAAAAAAGAAACATTTAGAAAATAATTTAATTCATTTGAAAATAAGTCCTGAAACTTTCATTAGAATCTGACAACTATCTGATTTCTGCAAGAATTTCCAAATCAATGTATTTTGGGGGGGATTTTTTACTGCAAAATGATGCTAATATTTCCTATACTAATGTATGAAAAAGAAAATCTTTAAAGTTCTAAAAAAGGTTTAAAAACATACTTTGATAATCAAAAAACCCTTTGGTCTTTCCTCTTAACAAGAATATAATTTTAATGATAAAACTTTGTTTTTATTAAGTTTGGGGTAATTTCTTTTATTACGTATACTCATTTTTTAGTAATTCCTGAGAGGAGGTAAGTACTTTTATTTAAGGTAATGTTGGAAGTTACTGTTTTGATTAAATCATTATTTTACCCTTCTAGTTTATATATACTACTCTTTTTGTTCTTGTTGAAGGAAGTGTTCAAATGATGTGGTTTCTGTTATTTGTTAAAGGTCTTTGCAATTTTGTAGTGTCAAATGAAAGATTTGGTTGTATACAATGATACTTTACACGTTTCTGACTGAATTGGTCACTATGCATGACACTCATACAAGAATCTAAATCTGACAAGGCTATTTGCATGAATTGAGCTTTCAGGTTAATATTTAAGTTTTGCAGCATCTCGATGTTGGACAAAAGTATGCCTAGAGCAAACTATTGTATGTTAAGTTTATCTCCTACACTTAATTTGTTATGACTGATCCATAACCAAAAGGCCAACAAACACACAAGCATTAGATCAGAGGTCTTCACACTGTGGTCTGCAGATCACAGGGGTCCGCAAGAATAAGATAGGGGTCCATGGATTAACTCATCACGAAATTCAAAGTATAAATTTTCAATGTCTGGATATTTATTTTTACTTATTAATGTTATCAAATGAAAATTTAAATTTATCAGTTTAAAGTAAGCTTAAAACCAGTTTTTGCTATGTTAATGCAAAGATATAAGCTATTTTTAGTAAAACTTTATGAATAAATTTCATAAGCATTTATAGTGGGTCCCTAGACTAAAACTTGAAATATAAAGGGGTCCATAAGTCAAAAAAGTTTGAAAAACCCTGCATTAGATAATGCTTTTTCATCTCAAATCAGTATTTACTAATTTCTATAACAGATGCTCAGGTTTAAAAAACTTTGCTTTGTAAAGGAAATTTACAACAGAAAGGTTAAAATTAGTAGCTAACTGGCCAGTATATTAGTTTGCCAATAACAAGTGAACCTTCTATATCAAATAAAAATGAAATAAAGAAACAAAGGCAGACAACTCTTTTAGTAATAAAAAAAAAAATGCCAGTATAGTATGCAACCTACCTATTTGATTCTGGTATAGTATGTGGTCTACCTGGTTTAAAGGTCTCCTACCTCACTTTTTATATATATATATATATATATATATATATATATATATAAGTATTCAGCTATTTATTAAAACTAATTACTTTTCCTAACCCTTACCAGACAGTTATAATACTTCCTTATGATACACTTTTTAAGATAGGCCACATACTATATCAGTGACAGAATTTCATAGGCCACATACTATATAGGCTAATAAAATCAATAAGAACTTGATAAAGTCATCTACACACTGTCATTTACTCAAGTTCAATGTGAAATGGCATTTTCAAAGCTAAAGATCATAAAGACAAGGTTAAGACATTCATTGTCTGAAGAGAATTTGGAATCATACGTTGCTATCCATTGAAAAGGAATTTTCTTTTAATCATATCACCCCGAGCAAGGTGGTAATGCCACTGATGTGCAGGGGGGCTACATAAGAGTAAAAAGATTAGAGGAGAGTGAAGAGAAGGACAAACCAGGTAGAAAGGAGTAAGAGAAGGATAGAAATACAGGTATGATGACAGTTGCAAAGGTGGAGAGAAAGGATATAGAGTGCGATGTTTTTGGATGCAAAAGCAATTATTGGTAGATTCACACAATCATCTAATGAACACAAATGATTACTATAGTGGACTACATGCTCTATTGTGCTTTAGAACTATCTGTGATTGTTAAAGTATAAAATCAGTAGTAAACTATTTAAAAATATCAACCAATTACTCAAATTAGGAACCACCACTTTTCTGTAATAACTTGCAATACCTAAATTTTAAAATTAATTTTGATAAATAAAAAAGCTTTTTAAAGGTTTCATTTTAGCTTTAATTTAAAATTAAAGGATTAAATGTACTATTTCTATGAATCAAAATACTCTGTAATGTAATTTTCAAACAGAAATTATATTGACCAGAATTGATTTTTTTCCCCCTAAAATATCTGATTGGCACCCTTTTTAGCCATCTTTCATCACAATGTAATTTTATTTATTAAAAAAAAATCTTCCAAAAATAATATATACTTTTTGGAAACTTTACTAAGGAATATTAATTGATTTAAATGTAATTAATCTGATTTGAAACAAATATCGTTTACTAAGAAAAAAAAAACAGTAGTAGTGATTTACGTATTTTTCAACACCCAAAAAGCACTTGTCAAGCACTGATAAGCTATTTACAAGTTTTATTGCTGTCTACAGAGACTTTATCCGTTAAAACATAATTTAAGAAAATGACAAGTGAACACTTTTATTTTTATATAATTTTTAAATATTCCTGAGTTGTTGTGCAGTGGATATCTGCTTAGAATGAGAAATTAGAGAGTCGAATTCATTGCATTCACAAAAGTGCAAATACCCATGGGAAAGGTCTGTCTCTTCTCCTTCCAGCTATAGGTTAAATAGCAGGACAAATTGAGTTCTATAGCCTTGGTTGGCAACTAGTCTACTGTAGAAAGTAATGGCAACCTACTGCAGGAAAATTTTCTGCTCAGTCAGTCATGTCTTTCAAGACATGATTGCCTAAGTGTGTATCATGTATGGCACATAACTGACTGAATCTTACAAATGTCGAAAAACATTCTTCTTAATCTAATTTTAAAATGTTGACTTTCAGTGGCGATTCTACCGTCTGGAGGTGGGAACAGGAGACAACTCTAGTTCCACGCTGACGGAAAAAAAAAAAAAAAAAAAAGAGAGAAAAAGATTGGTTAGAAAGCTTTTGGAACCTTTTTTTCATCATGCTATGCTGTTTTTTTTTACGGAAAAAGTGGAAGTACTTACTTGAAATTAAAAAAAGAATAAATAAATAATTCATTCAATTATCATTCAGAAAACCATTTTTTTTTTTCAAAAAAATTTTAATTGTATCCTTTTTTTCCATTTTGTGTGTGTGTTTTTTTTTTGTTTTTTTTTCATTTATTCATCACAATGTATTGTAAAGTGGCTGAACCACGACTTGGCTTTTTGACTCGTGGTAACCAATTTGTATTTAGATTCTAAATTTGAGAACCAATCTGCAACTGGTTGAAAAAGAAAAAAGCAAAACACATTCATTAAAAAGTAAAAGCTAGCAGATTAATCATCAGTTCTCACAATTCTTATCCTCAGTAATTTTGCAGAAGTCGAGAGATACTCTGCAGTCTGCACTGCACGTATTTAACGAGAATAAGTTGTAAGAATAAAATTCAATTAAAAAAAAATTTAAAATAAATCTTACGAAAATTTAGTATGCTTCACTAAAAATATTTTTATGTTATTCGGAAAATATTTTTAAAATCACTTTGGAATGTAGGGAAATCGAATATCTGTTTTCTCTAAAATCATTTCATTTATCGTATTTTTTTAAATACACGTGAAAAAAAAAACGTGATCAGCATTGCACATTTTGTTTGCAATATTATCTTTTGTAGGTTATCACCTAAGTTAGCTTACTTTGGTGTAATTAATTTTAAAAATTCGAATGAAAATGTTTTCTTGATCGCTAATTTGCATGATCATATTTTTTTAAAATTCTGAATATATTCATCAGATGTTTGTAAACGCAATAACATGTGGCGACAATGTGGATACGAGAAATCGAATAAGTCTCTCTCTCTATTATGCAAAATAAAATGACATATGACAGAAGTTCAGTTCAACATTATTTTCAGCTTACCGTTGCAATTCATTGACGCTGACTTTAATGTCAACGGTACTAAAACGAGTCTTCATTTTTGTTTAATTTTGTTAAATCTTCTTCGCTGTGATGAATTAAAAACATAAATCAATTCTGCTACGCCATCTTGCTTTCACTGTACCGTACACGCGTGAGAAAAGTCATTCGATTGGTTGAAATTATTCATTTAAATTCACCAGAATTCAGGTGTTGTGCTATTGACACAAAAAAATAAGTTGTTGTATTCCTTCACACAAAAATAAACTTTTCATGAAGAATTCATTGACTTTATTTTTAATATGAATAAATGTGTCGAAATAATTCTTTATTTTTCCTTAAAAATAATGAGTAAATACAATTACTGGAAAACACCCAATATCAGCTGTTGCAAAAAAAGTAGTCAACGGGATAAGGGAACTAACTTATTTTCTTGGCATAATTGTGTCAACTATTGATGTTATGATAACATTGTTATCTGTTAAGTGCCATAAGTGATCTTGGGCGAAAGAGACATGACTGAGCAGACAGAAGATTTTCCTGTAGTAGGTTGCTATTACTTTCTGTGGTAGACTGGTTGCCAGCCAAGGTTATAGAACCCAATCTTTCCTGTTATTTGACCCATAGCTGGAGGGAAGTCAAGAGACAGATGATGGTTTAACAGTAATACTTTTCCCAAGGATATTTGAGCATACGTGAATGTGTGATGGATACGAAATAAAAATAACTTTCTTCTTCACAATTTGCAAACTCTCAATGCCATCGGATAAAAAATACTACTTATGGGACAATTTACTAATTGCAGCTTGACGACAATTTACCTATTGCTTTATTTTTAATAGTCAAATTTTGTGCACTTTTCTTGAAAGCAGGCTCCAGCCACCTTTTTTAATTTTTCTAAAACTAAAAATGGGATTGGTTAATTCTCTTCACAAAAATATTTCTTCACAAGACATAATTTTCCTGCCAGGGTGATTTGATCCACTTCTGCTATTATTTAAAAAAAGAAACCCGGCAAGAAAGTCAGTTCAGCCCAGAAGCAGACACACGTGTTTATCAGCTATGTAATGGAACAACAATCGCCCACTTCTTTCCCCATGCTAACTTGAATGCTGATAACAGAATCCACGTCAATACGAACTGCATTTATTTATTTCACCCAGTTTAATAATCACAAGAAAGTCAGTCAGCACCAGAAAGAAAGCAGAGACTAGCTTTACCTATGTCCATTTCACGCTGATACATTATCAGCCTTTAATGACAACAGATGATTGCTAAGATTCTTTGTACAGCAAGAAACCAAATATGTAAAAACACATTCTGTTTATATTGAATTCCAAAATAATACTTGTGTGTGAAACCTTAGAATATACTTTTTTATCCATGTTGAATACAATCACATAAATTCATATGAAACCAACTCTGTCAACAAGCTTTATGCTCTTTGAATACTACTTCATGTCCAACCACTGAATATACACATTTTCTTTCCTGAGTATTCATCAAACTTTGTGGTGATACTGACCGAGCAAAAGCGAGGGACCAGATGTTTGCTCTATACCGGCCAGAAGGCAAATGACCAAAAATAGTTGTTGTGCATCCGAGTTCGCGCAGATGTTCTGGTTGAAAAATAAAAATTAATCAAATTTCCATTTCGCGAGCCTACGCGAATTTTATTTATCAGCCAATGGGAAGCCCAGAATCAAATACAAGTATGAAATCCCAGAACGAGCTGTTTTGATCCAAAAGGCAGATATAAAAAGCCGAGACAAAAAGCACCAGACAGATGGGCAGAGACCAAGAAGAAGAATGTAATTAAGGGGATATTAATTACATTCTTCTTCTTGGTCTCTGCCCATCTGTCTGGTGCTTTTTGTCTCGGCTTTTTATATCTGCCTTTTGGATCAAAACAGCTCGTTCTGGGATTTCATACTTGTATTTGATTCTGGGCTTCCCATTGGCTGGTAAATAAAATTCACATAGGCTCGCGAAATGGAAATTTGATATTTGATTAATTTTTATTTTTCAACTGGAACATCTGCGCAAACTCGGATGTGCAACAACTATTTTTGGTCATTTGCCTTTTGGCCGGTATAGAGCAAACATCTGGTCCCTCGCTTTTGCTCAGTCGGTATCACCACAACTTCAGAGTCTCATGTGTTTGAATAACTCTAATGTTAAATTATGCGCCAATACATTATCAGCTTCTCATGAGAAAGTGAAATATCAAAGAACTCTATTCAACATCGAAACTACAGACCTTTTTAATGTTTGATTACTTTTCCTAAAACATGCTAGTGACAACGTCAAATGTTTAACTTTGTAAAAGAAATTCTTTATTTTGTTTCGTCTTGAATAACATGTGTTATCTCCACAGTTTTAAATTACTTCACTGGAACACTTTTTAATACAACTGTGTAAATTTGTAAATAATGTCCTTATTTTGTGTTGTTAAATATACACACATGTTTCTTCATCATTATGCACAACTCTACCAAACACCTCTTTCTTCAAAAGCACAAAATTCAAACTGGGACATCTATTTCAAATAAGAAGTATCCACTATAATAATTTTTTAATTACTAAAAATGTTGAATTAAAATAAATACAATAATTTACACGATTTACATTTTTTGGACTGTTGTCCTCATTGTTGTTGCCATATTCACATTTCAGCTGTTGCATGCTTTGACTTCCTTCAGGTGATGGAATTTCAAACTGGAGCCATTTTTTGTTCACCAGGGTAGATTGTTCTAGTTCCATGAGTCATGCCTCTTCAAAATGTCTCAGTATCAGTTATCATTTTTATGGATAAAAGCATAGGTTAGATCCAGTGACCTGACCCAAAAGAGTTGTGAGTTCAATACCTGGCTATATCCGATGTGAACAAAAAAACTTAGAGAGTTGATTTAAAGAGCGATAACTGATGCTGAGATGTACAACGGTTGAAATGTTGTGAATATGGCAACAAAGATGAGGGCACCAGACTGAACAATGTAAATAGTGTAAATAATTAAAATGCCTCATCTCAAAAATAAAGACAAATAAAGCCATTAATTTTTTTAAAATAACATTTTTTTTTTATTATTTACCTGTTTCACATTGTGCAATTTTAAAAATGGACATTTGTTTCTTCTGGACACTTCCAAACTCTAGAATTCTTTTTCAGATTTTTTAAAAGAAATTTGTCAGCATTTCAACAGTTCTAAATAATTTAATTCCATATATTTATTAAGTCATTCACATTCTTGAATTCAGTTTTTCCTCCCTACATAGGTTGTGAAATCAGCCCCTCTCTTTATGTTTTGTATTACATGCCATTCTATTACTGATCTTTACCATTCCATATATGTTTTGGGATGTGTGTTGTGGTGTAATGGGGAATTGGTTCAGAATGAGAAATCGGGGAGCCGAGTTTGAATTCTATTCATATTCATTTCATTCACTTACACACAAATACGCTTGGGAAAGATATGAATCCATCTTTTCACCTATGGGCTGGATAGCAGGGCAGATCAAGTCATATAGACTTGGTTGGCAACCAGTCTACTGCAGAATAAAATAGTAAACTACTGCAGGGAAAATCTTCTGCCTAGTCAGTCATGGATTGAAAGAAATATTACGTTTTGTCAAGAAAAAGGTCTATACAAATTATATATATATATATATATATATTAAGAATTTATTTATTTCATCCCAGGTTTTTTGCTGATAGCTTAAATATAAATTATTCAATGCATGAGTACTTTCAGCTTTCATACACCATTATCAAAGACTTTTGTTTTTTTCTGCTGTCATGGTTTTGTTCAATGTCAAATATGGGTATTTCCATAGTAATATATATATATATATATATATATATATATATATATATATATATGTGTTTTTTTTTCATTATTATTAAAACATATTCAGTATGTTACTAAATTTGATATTATTTTATTGATGTGGAATTGTCTGTTTTTAAGATTGATGCTTTAAGTAGTTGTAATCCTTTTTACAGTTTATATAGCACCTTTCTTTTATTGGTAAAGATTTTCTGGATTTCTTGCTGTGATATTCCATTATGTTGGTTGGTGATCAAAAAACTGATTTGAAATGTAGAAAGATTAATTAAAACACTCTTTGAAAAGAACTTTTGTTGGTCTTTAACTAAACTTCTATATATGTGTATGCGTTTATTTAGAATTTATAACATGTTATATCACTATAAAAGTAGCTATTTTGTTTCACCACTATCTATGTCTTACCAAGTGATATTATTTGATCTACTTTGTATTGAACGTTTTTAAGAATAGCTTTTCTTTGAAAATACCTACCCTATACTTGGTTATATATATATATATGTACTTATACATTAATTCCTGCTAAACATGACTGCCCAAAACTAAAAGTTTCATGCATGTAAATATGTTTCAGGCTGTTGGTTTAAGGATAGCGCTTACGTGCAGAAAATTTTTCGTTTTGGTCAGTCCTGTTTAGCAGGAATCAGTTTATAAGTATTATGTTCTGCTTCAATGCAAGGCGTTGAACACTTTCTTTCCCAGCATGGGATTTTAAGTAGGCTCTCTTTGAGCCACTGATTTCCCCCATATATATATATATATATATATATATATATATATATATATATATATATATATTAATACAGGTTTCATTGAATAATATAGACAAGTGCTGTCTATTTATTTTGTGTAAGATCCTTTCGTATGATCTGATTAGCTTGATAGTGTTGTCATGAAAAGACGACGAGAAATCGCAGTAATTGTTGATTTTTTTATCAGGTTTGAGCTTTCGGCTTACATAAGCCATTATCAAAGGATGAACATTTAATATACAGTGAACATAGAACATTTAAATTATTAACAGAGTAGAGTTATACAGAGAAAATTAAACAGGTCCATTTTTTGCGTCGCAGATGGCCGCTGACTGATTGAAATGGTGGTGGTATGTTTTTGGTCACACAAGAGTATAGTGGTATGAGGGGATTAGTCTGGGAACTGCTACTACTATGGGTGTAGGGGGGTAAGTATAGTAACTATGACCTCTCCCGTCGATTATAGGCATTGGAGTATGTTAGTGGAGGTGTCGAAATTTATTTTATTTAAGCTAGGTTTAAACTGTTTGATGTAGATAGCTTCTAGAATTTTAAGTTTTCGTTTATTATTTTCTTGTCTAAGTATATATGTATTTTCAACAAGTGTTTTTCTAAGAAGTGTGTTGATAGTTGTGGTGTTTTAAATGTCAGAATATGTTAGAATTTTCATTTAAGTATAGTGTAAGCCTCCGCGAAAGCAAGTTCGTAGTATGTCCAATGTAGATATTATTTAGTTTGTTAGAGATACATTCTTGAAAGGGGCATTTAAATTTATAAACTACATTGTTTTTTTGCAACTCGCTAACGGTGAAGGAGGAGTCATTGTGGACGATTGAGTTGGATGTTGTGGATTTAGCATATGATGAACTTAATTCTTTTGTTGGGGTCTGTCAGAGAGATATTAGTGTTTATGAGTTTTTTTAGGATATTTTCGTCTAGTTGGTAGTTGGAGTGCATTTGGCTACGATATAAGAGAGTGATATGTTTGGGATTGGTTGGGCTATTACCATGTGTTGTTTTTTCCATGTTAAGGTTTTTAAGGAATTGTCGTATTTGTTCATCATCTATGTAATTGGGAAAATTATTGTTGATGAGTGTCTGTTTTATGTTTTTTAGTTCACGGTGGAAGATCTGTTTTGTAGATGAATTGGTTTTTGCACAATATATTATAATTGCTAACTTGTAATAGTGGGGGCATTCGCTAATATAATTGAGTGTGGAGGGATTTTAGATATTCTACAATTTCATGGGTAATACATATTTCTCAGCAAATCTTACTGCTCATCAGACCCAAATGATACAACAGTTAATATTCAAAATAATTCAGAAAAAAATATACACACAGACACTCATGGGCCCATATCGAGACCTGTGATGTAGGTATTTGCTGTGAAATACGTATTACCCATGAAATTGTAGAATATCTAAATTTTTTCTAGATTATATTACTCTGCTAAATTAAATGAATAAATTTAACATTGAGTTCTTTTGAGTTCATCTCCTTCGGAATTTACCTGACTTATATACCAAGTATTCTACGTTTTTATATATATATATATATATATATATATATATATAGGTGCTGAACAGTTCTTGGTTTATTTCTTTTTCAAAAATGTAGCCAAAATATCAAGAATCAGATATGTTTGAGGGAAAGGTCTTCTTGGTTGGATTCAGCAACTGCCAAATTTTTTTGTGCTTTGAAAGGATGTGTCATTTCTCCTTCAGTTCAGAATCTCATGATACAAATGATGCTTGGCAAGTCAAATGCATATGAAGTCTGTTTAACGAATGAAAATTAAATACAAAAATAAAAAGAACAGAATTTATCATTTCTTTCTCCATATTTCATTCCCTGATGAAGCTTTAATAAACGTGAAACATGTTAGTTGATAAATGTTACCTATTTGTTCTTTATTCTATCCTATCATAGGATGTTCCACTAAGATGGATTAAAGTTAGCAGTAAATAAAACAGTGTTATTGGTAAAATTTTATTGATTTCACTATTAGATCATGTTATTTGAGTCCTGGCAATCATGTGTGAAAAGTAACATCGCCCAAATATCCGTCAAGACTTTACCAGCACACCTCCACTTGATGGTCAAATTTTTTATGACGTCTCTGTATAGTTGCTCCTTGATTTCACCAATATGCCTTATTATTTCATCCTTCAGCTGTTGAATTGTTGTTGGCATTTTGGCATAGATCTTACTTTTGAGATGACCCCCAAAGGAAGAAATTTAAATGTGTCAAGTCACACAATCATGGTAGCCAATTGACATTGCTGTTTTGAGAGATGATGCGACCTAGTATCTTCTCATTCAATAAAGCCATTGACTCCAAAATGAGAGTGGCAGACAGCGTATGGCAGATTAGAGTGTAGCCCATGAAAACATTCCAAAGAAATTATTTTCAGGTGTGATCTAATTTTCATTTAATGAGTTTTTCTTTTTAGTTAATGTTTAATGGAAATAAATGCCAAATCTACAATTATTAATTACCAAATTTATAAAGACAACTAAGTTAAAAGGTTGTTTTGTACAAGCTGACAAGTAATTGCTTTTCTGCTAGTCCCATTAAAAAATTGTGGATTGCAGTCTGACAACCAATAATAAATTGTGACCAGGTTGTTTGGTTTTGCAATAAAGTGCCTGAAGATTTCTTTTCTGATCATCAAATGTGACAATGCACAAGATTGAGATTATAAAATAATTACTTAAGTGGTTATTTCAATTTCAGTCAATGCTAAAAATAGTGTTTCTGATTTGTTCATTATTCAATTTTTTTTTTTTTACAATAGTAGATTGCCATAAACCTGCCAAACGACATGTGGCCCTTCAAAAAAAATTTCTTTTTCACCCAACTCTGCTTTAGAACATTTCACAACTGCTTTACCAATGTAAAGCAGTTGTTGTGAAATAATTAATCTCAACCCCATACTAGTAATGGTTTGGTAGACTAGCCTATTGATACTTACCATACACAAAGATACTGGCTGCTTTTTTTTAAACAGTGAAGTCCACCCTCTATAAAACCTGGGGGGGGGGGGGGATCCAAGGTAGAGGGTTACATTAAGAAGCAGTATATACAGATGTGCATTGTGGTGCAGTGGATAATCGACTCAAAACGACAAATCAGGGAGCCGAGTTCGAGTTCCAGTTGAATTCCTTGCATTCACCTACGCACAAGTACCCTTGGGAAAGGTATTAATCCGTCTCTTCCCTCCAGTTATGGTTTAAATAATAGGACAGATTGGGTTCTATAGTATTGGCTGACAACCAGTCTACTGCAGAAAGCAATGGCAAACTACTGCGGGATAATTTTCTGCCCAGTCAGTCATGTATCTTTTGAGACATGATCGCCCTAGTGCGTATCACGTATGACTGATATGCATATAGGAGAGGAAGATAATTGTTAATCCTAGACTTTAACAGGTTAAGATTGAAATGATTGTACTGCTATTGAATATTTCTTTTAAGTTATTCTGGCACTACTTAAATTGGTCCAAACATAAAAAATAGGAAAAAATCTGATTAATTTTGGCAGATTCTGCCTGAATTTCTGAGATACGGCGTTATCATTATTTACACTTTATATTGACTATTGTCCTCATTTTTGTTGTTACCATGACATTTCAGACATTGTGTTTTCCAGCTTTCATCAGTTGCATATCAATGTGCATAACCTACAGAGAATTCTTAAACCTTTATTTAATTTATGGGGATAGACTGTTCTTGTTCCACTGCCCATGTTTAGGGATATTGTCTAGTTATTACTTTTAGTTCTGTTCCATTATTGACTTGAAGACTTGAGCACCAGGCTTTGTAAAACCTTGCCTCAAATTGCAAGTCTATATTGACAAATAAATGTGGAAACGTAAACTGAGATCCCCTGTTAGGCAGGACCCATCTTGCTTTGTGTAAGATTAATCCCTATCCTGCCTTTCCAAAAAAGAAAAATATGGCTATGGTGATGCTTTAAACTTTTGTTAATTATAATACATTGAAGTTGTGTCTTACTTTCTTTAATCCACAGAAGAAATCTTGGGATTTAGAAAACATTAGAAATATTGTTTCCATCCTGAGAGGTATCGAACCTCTTAAAATTTGGTATTCCAGAGGTTGTGTGTACAACACCTGCATTTGCAGTGCTATATTGCATGTCAGTGAGACATGGGCCCTGTTGACAATGGAATTCAACCACCAACAGCAGAATTCCAGAGGCATGATACACTGGACATGTGGCATGTCAGGTCAGGTCAGACTTATTTCTCTGGAAGCTAGACCTTGACAACTTACTGCCAAGACCACACTATACTAATACATATTTTGTATGGTCTTGTCACTGCTGTGTAGTCATGGACTATGCTGGCTTTGTTGAGAACAGAGAGGGACCTATCAAACAGGTCCGGGAGGTGACAGTTGAGGGCAGTAGAAGAAGACAGCCTAAGATGACTTTGGAGGATGTTATTCAGAAGAACAGGGAAAAACTGGACCTAGAAATTGCTGATACTAGTGATAGGCATGTATAGACAGGTAGGCTGAGATCCACTCTTAGGCAGGACCCACCTTGCTTTGTGCAAAATTAATCCGTGTCCTGACCAAAAATGGCTTTGATGATGATGATGATGCTCTAAACTTGTTAATGACTGTATATAAAAGCTCTTTTACGCAAACTAATTTTTCAATTAAAATAAGTTATCAGTTTCCAAGAGCTATAATGCAAAATTGTTTCTGAACTTAAATATTATTAGAAATTAATTTAAAATTAAAACCACACTTTTTTTTTTTTTTTTTTGTAAAATGCTTTTTAATTAATTTACATAAAATATTTCACAATCAGCTCTCTTTCTCTCAAAATAAAATGATAAGTCTTCAGGAGTTAGCCATCATGCTGGTGCATCTGTACATGGGAAGAAACTTTTATTTGTTTCCGTTTTCTACGAGTTTTCTTGACGCCATCTTGGTTATGAGGAACAATGTTCTTTTCAGGTTTTTTCTTTTTCTTGCAAGACAATGGATTTGGACCTTTGGCCTTTTTCCGTTTCTTGATTTCAAGTTTGGGTTTTTTCCCCAAAATCTTTTTCTTTAACAGTTTCAGTGTAACTTGCTCATAGTCAAGAGGTTGACCTGTTTGCAATGCTTCACTGCCATACAATTCAACATGACGAGAAGCCTCAGATGGAGATTCAAGACAAAGAGTTCGGTCAATAAACATCACTGGAACACCAGGAATTTCATGCAGAGACTTCTGAAGATTCTTATCCTGTATTTAGAAAAAAAAAAGAAAAGAATGAATAAAAATGGAACCCTGTTTTATGGTATTCCATACAACTAAATATATTTTTAAAACAACTTCTTATAAAATAATGAAAGTTGATGATTATGACTGGTAATATATATTTACCAAAATTAGCCTAATTTGACCTGAGGCACAGTGAGGATCAAACTTACCAGAGTAAAAAGTTTTATAGGATAACCATTACTTCACTGTGAAGTGCCTTTTACAAAGCAGAGCCAAGTCTGACACAAGTATAGGGCGCCCAGTATTAGTAATGGTCTTATTTTTTTCAAACTATAATTGGCAGAAATACCCAACAAAAAGAACTGACAAAGTTTCCAATAAACAATAAGGAAAAAAAAGAACAAGACAAAAATAATGCAAAACAAACTATGTGCAAAAAAAAAAAAAAAAGTAGGCCAAGGAACTGCCAGTTAGTTAAGTGCCACATGTGATACATGCTTGGGTGATCATGTCTCTTTCGATCCATGACTAGTCAGAAGATTTCACCGCAGTAACTCGCCATTTCTTTTTATGGTAAACTGGTTGCCAACCAAGGTTTTACAAGCCAATCTGTTCTGCTAGTCAACCGATGGCTGGAGTGAGAAGAGATGGATTAATACTTTTCACAAGGGTATTTGTGCATAAGTGAATGCAACAACTTCAACTGGAATTTGAACTTGGCTCTCCAATTTCTCATTCCGACATCATATCCATTACAACACAACATGCATCAGTAATAAGGCAAAAAATTCACAAACTAAGAATGGTGTTAACACACAAAAGGGATACAGGCAAGCAATCACAACATTCTTTCAAGACAAGAATAGAACTAAGTTGGACAAGAATGGGAAGTGGCCTATTTTATTGGCTAGTAATAAATCCCAGCATGCATCTGTATGGTTTCTTTATGAATTTGGAGAAGTGGTGTTTTTAGCAGTCATTCCTAAATCAATTGAAACCAATATTAATCATTTTATCTGAAACAAGTCAATAAAGCCACTAAGATGCAAGTGTGAAAGAATGAGAAAAAGAAAAATATTATTAAGGAAAGAGAACACTAAAAGAAAATTAAGTAAAGTTTTGAATCATGATTACAGGGTGCGATGAGTAAATTAACGCCATTTTAAATTTTTAATTTCATGTATATGTTTTGTCAAATGCAGGGTCGGGTACTGTGTGTGGGAAAAACAGCATCATGATGCAATTCACTCCACCAGGAATTTAAAAACAGCATGCTGTACTGCTAAACATTCATGCTGGAAGTTCCAATACAAGCATTTCAGAGTGTTTGGGGACAACTGCATCAATGAAATTAGTTGCTATGTATCTATGACCAAAGTGAGTGTTCAACCTGGAGAACATTGACTATCATCTGACCTGTAGAGTGATAAGTTCTGCCAGGTTCACTTGCCCAAGATATGCTATGTATGAAACTCTCCACTTTTCAATTATGTGGAAGAAATAGGTCAGGTACTCAGGTATGGGATTGATAAAGATGAAAAAAAAGAAAAAAAAGAAAAGAAAACTCCAATAAAAGATTTAAAATTTTTCTAAAGTATCCAGAAAGGAGACAGAATGCTAAAATTTAGTTTAAAAAAGAAAAAAAAATTGCTAGATCATCGACAGTAAATTTGTATTCAGATTCTTACTATATTTCACCTTTCTTGATAGAACTTCTATTATCACAATGTGGAATATTTAACAATAAAAGTAATGAAAACATAAAAAAGGAAAAGGAATCTAAGTGAAATTGGCTAAACTAAATACACAAAATATTTTTTTTTTAATTTAATTTCAACATTCGACCTTTTCTGTGTGCATGTGTAACTGCATCAATAGATCAACAACAGAACGTAGCACACACAAAATTTTTATTCACTTTATCATTTGTTATTGTGACCAAGGGTCTGACCATACTGGCCTTGTTCAAGAAATTGATCATGCCAAAATATGTACTCTCTCCCAGAAACTATAATTAAGGTCTGCTCAGGAAAGTTGCAGTATAAATAACAGATATATGGAATGAGTAGGATCTGTAATAGGGCTTGGTTAGATGCTGATAGACAGGGGTGTTCAGAAATGAGTAGTAGCCATATGTACCAGGAGATACAAGCATAAGCTCGACCAATGTCGTCATGGAGACACAAGCATAAGCCTGACCAATGTCTACCAGGAAACACAATACAACTGTAAGCCCAACCTGTAGAGGCAATCATAAGCCCAACCAATTCCTTCCTAGAGACACAAATATATGCTTAAAAAATCTCTACCTGAGGACATGAGTGTAAACCAAACCACCAACCAATGTCTTCTTGGAGACACAATTATATGCTCAACCAATATCTACTTAGAAACTCAAGTATCATAAAGAACAGAATTTTGTCATTAAATAGATCCAGCAAGAGTTGATGTGTAAAAACGAACTGCCAAACCAAAACAAAATTATGTTCAGACACTGCTGTTAAAGTTCAATGAATATATTCATCAGTTGGTGTTCTGATATAGTGATCCAATCTCCGATGGTGTGACAATAAGAGAGTCTGTAAAAGCACTAAACATAGTGATAAAAACAGCTAAACTTTAAATTAACTTCCTACCTGAGTGGCAATAATATAATGACGGGAATTATTTGATTTCACCATAGACAGGAGACATTCTGTAGCAGACACTGGTTTGTTTTTATGATGGCATTTACTGACATGGCATTTCTGTAAAATTTGAAGAGGTCCTGGAAGAATTTTTTCTGAAAGAAAACAAATCATTGACATTTAAAATGTGATTTTTATTTACTTTGGAGAGATTTTTCACTGCTAAAGAAATTCAAAGAAAATGTAGAGATTAAGTGAGTCTGAGTCATAATTAATTTCACTAAAAGATTTCATCCTCTTTATCTTGTTTGTTTCTGTAATGAAAATATAAAATAATATAGCAAGACAAAAGGAATTAAAATAAATCAATCTTATATTTCAATTAAATAAACTAACATTCAGCAGGTAAAAAAGCAAAAATTTCTTGAGACAACGGCAGCAGTGAATTACCATAAACTCAAACTAAAAATCTTTGCTCCTAATGTATTGTCAAGATTAGAGTTTTAGGCCAGAGATAGCTTTTTATAAAGCACATCATGGATCAAAATATACAAAGCAATTTGGAAAATTCTATTTTGACATATTTTACCAACAAAATGGTATCATCAGAAAAATTAATTTTATTTCAATTGTTAAAATAAAATCTATTTCTGTTATTAACTTTAATATAGAAATGTAATTCAAATAATTTTTATTATAAAAATGAATAAAAAATAACATCCATTTTTTCTGATGATGCCATTTTGTTTGTAAAACATGGGAGTTATATGTATAATGTAAATGCATTGCTATTGATTTTACTAAATAAATGTCCTGCAAATAATTTTACAATAGAAATGAGCTTTAAATGAGTTTATAATGGATATGCATTAAAAATCAAGAAGAAAGAGATCATCAGTGATCAAGAATAAAAGCAAATGTTACAAACAAAATAGGTGCATTATGTGTATAATGTAAATGCATTGGTAATGATTTTACTGTAGGAAAGCATGACAAGGAAAGAATTGCACTGAAATCAGAAAGAAAGAATGTCAGATATTAATGAAAGTTACTGACAGAAAAGAAAAAGAAAACAAAACTTACTCAATGCCTCAGACTCTGAGATGATGCAAGACGTTGTACAAAGTTTAACTTCTGCTTCAAAGAATTTGGCAACTTGCTCATCTAATTTGATGTGATAGTTTAGAGCAGCCAGAGAGAAAGTGCCATCAATCAAGACTTGGTAAGGTGTTCGAAACTCAAAGTAATTCCGGTAAAAAGTCAAAATCTTTTTAATTCGCTTGCTTCGAATAATCTTCATAATTCTAGGCTGTGTTTATATTATGGACATCATCAATAAAAATCCTGAGAGAAGAAAATAGCAAGGGAAAAAAAACAAAACAAAACTAATTAGCAATTTTTTATGGGGATAGGGGAAGAAAAATTCAACCAGAAATTAAAATAACCATTGTAATGTAATCTTTATAAGGTACATACTAGTTTGTAACTAAGGGCTGTGAGAATGTATGAATTAGCTTGAAAAAGTATTCTAAAATACAACAGGTCTACATTGTCATGCAACTAGCAGTTTATTCTTTCTGTATAGCATTTTCTCTCTCCACTTACTGAGAGTTTTCAAGGGAGGTAATCTAACAACTTGGTTGGTACAATACTGCATCTGGATGTGCATTGTGGTGCAGTGGAATGAGAAATCAGAGAGCCAAGTTTGAATTCTATTTGAATCTGTTGCATTTACTTATGAGCAAATACTCTTGAGAAAGGTATTAATCCATCTCTTCTTCCTCCAACTATGGGTTAAGAGGAGGATCTGCAATATAATTTCATGGCCTGTCATGCATCTCATAAGTTTTTTTGAGGAGAGACACCTCTTTTTGTAAGAATATCAGCCCTTGGTGCTCTTGGGAAAACCATATGATTTCCTCTATTTCATTCTTAGCCAGCATTTCTTTGTGGATGGTCACCTCAACTGTCAACCTTTTATCAAGAATGAGATTTGTCAAATGAGTGGCACTATGTACTTTAGAATTCTCTGTTTTGCAGACTATAGGGATCTTTGAAAAATCATCTATATACAGAATTTCTCAAAGTAATGCTTTGTAATTTATAAACACCTCAGTAATATCCACCAAAGCTAGACTCTCTGCCGCTTGTGCGCTTTTGACAACTCACCTTATCCTCTTGGATTGCCAATGAACAGGGAAGTATTTGCCGTTGCTTCCAACAATAAAAATGAGTATGACATTAGCCTCATGTACAGCACTGGCTATCTCTTCTTCAGAGTATTGACAGTCTCTAGCCCAGTGTTTAAATGATCCACAGATAGGACATTTAGAGGGCCTACCATCATGTCCAGGTCGGTTGACTCTTCCTTTATGATTTGGAAACTTGATGCTGTATCCTACTTGACTTTTTCAGTTCTTTGTGGGTTTTGACACCTGATGGCTACCAAATGTATTGGCAAAAAATGTTTCTTCCTCCTGTGGTTTGATGCAACTTATTCGGAATAGCAACATTAGTTTCCTTTTTTACCAGATTAGTTCTTGTCTGAGTTGTTAGAGACACATGTGCTTGCTATTATTTTCCATAGTTGTATTGTCATTGCATCTAATGTCAAGTCTTCAGCTGTAGCTTTAACAAGCCTTTTCATTTTTGTAGCTTTAACAAGCCTTTTCATTTTTTCTCTTCAGGGCTTGATAGGCCAAACCTGGTTCTGGGAAACATATTTTGAATTCCGTTAACTTGGCTACTAGATGGTTAAATTTTATAAGGTAGTCAATTTATGGAAGTATCTTCGGGTCTAGCGTAGCTTTCAAATGATTCATATGCCATTAAAGCAGCCAAGTTTATATCAACTTTGAACAAATTATCCAGCTTGTCATAGAGGGCTGTCATACCATCCTTCTGGTTGAAGATTTTGGGATCCATTTTAAAGATAACCTCACGGGATTTTCTAGTTAAGGATAAAAATACAGTTGGAGCTCTTTTTATCCTCTCTAAACTGATGGCCATCTCCCAGAACTTAATTTCTTTCCCCCAGGAATCATATTTTTCTGGGCTCAAGACAGGTGGAGCAAGTATTTTTTTTTTTTTTGCAAATACCCTGTTACCAATTTAGTGAAATTAGCACTGACATAGTTAATCCAATAGCTCAGACTGTTAGCACCTCTCCAGCCAAATGACTTTTTTTTTAATTTTTTACTACTCACCAAATTTGTGCGTGTCTTAAGTAGTGCCTGCTTCTGATTGGCTGAAACAGTCTTATTTAAATTACACCAACCTACAATTTGTTATGAGAAGGTTTCGGGTTCAATTAAACTTAATTGGTCTTGATTTAGCAGCTCACTTTCAATCACTTTCTCACCAACATTATGTGGCTTCCCTCAGTCTTTTCTACAAGTATTACCATGGCAACTGTTCTGACAAGCTTTTTTTTTCCTGGTTCCCCTGATCACATGTACTTACATGTACTACTAGATGGGCATCAAGGTCCCACTCTTTTACTATTGAAATAGTTAAATGTAATTTCCTCTTCTACTCCATCAGTTTCTTTTCTCACACTTCCTAATTGTGGAGCTCCCTTCTGTTTGCTTGCTTCCCTGATAGCTACAATCTCCAAAAGTTTAAATACAACATAAATTGTCATCTTCTATCTCATTGATTCCCATCCATCTCTTATCCTTTCTTCGACATCCCTGTATCTTGTTTTTTCTCTTACTGTAATCCACTGCACACCAGTGGTGGGTCTGTCATGCTTGGGGTGAAATGATTATAAAAAATAAATAAATATTTTTCCTTCAAAATTTTTATGCAGTGATTGAGTCTTGTTTTATAATTTTGCACCTATTATGAATTGCAACTCTTATTAAGTTTTTTTGTGTTTGACACAAGGACTTAAATTTAGTAGGGAATAAAATGTTTATGTTTGGTTTCGTAGTAATGGACAAACCTAGCTCTATATTCTATATTCAGTTTTGTAATCTCCCATGCTAAGGTACAGCCCAAAAAGAGAAGATTTTTAACAACCCATATACTTCTTGACATTGACCAATAAATGATCAACAAAAATGCTGGAGAACTGTATGAACTTTTTTTTTAATTGTAAAATCACCAGTTAACAAATTTTTTTTTTAACAAAATTTAGCCTGGAAAGCTAGTGATAAAAATCACTGACCAGTTTTTTTTGTTTTTGTTTTTTTCGGTCCTCCCCCTCTTTGCAAAGTCAAAACAATTCCTCTCTCTTTATTAGTATATATTAAAAAGAGTACAAAAATAATAGCATTCAGATAAGCTAAGAAAAAGACAAAGAAATTCACAAATTTATGTGAAATTGCTTTTTGGCAGAGCAATGAAAACTTTGTCTTCACACTGTCACAGTAATTAGCTGTTGACTCGAGAAAAAGAAAGAAAAGAAAATAGCGAGCATATGCAAAATATATTTATATAAAATTAGGGAAAAATTAAATTAGCAAGAAGAGTGTCTGAACTTGAAGTAAATGTGAAGGTTTTTCAACTTTTCATTTCTGTTCCTTGCAATCAATTTTCATGTTGTCGCCAGAGTCCAACCACTCGCCAATTACATTATTTTTTGAACAAGTATGTGGCACTTTAAAGAATTTTCCTTGAACAATCCAAGAAAGCTAAATATTTCAAACTTTCTTCGTCTAATTTTGAATGTATGCAACAGCATCTCCATTCTGTGAACAACGAACTCTCTTTGTTTTTTTAAACATTTTTGTTTTGAATATTATTTTTTTGTGAGATCATTTATGGATATTTCTTCTTCATGGCAATTAGTTACTTTTAACATTTGATCTATTTTTCAGAAACGAGACTGACATTACTACTTGAAGCGTGTAAAATTTCTTATTTTGTTTTGATAAAATAACTCGTGTTTTCTCGTCATCATCATCTTCCTAGTCCACTAACTTTCTTGGTATGGGAAAAATAAACTGTTTATTTTAACTTGGATGCACTTACACAACTATAAGGATTTTTATTTCTGATGAATATTAAATTCCGCTGTCTTTTTTTAACCAATCAAATCTTTTTTTTATGCAAACCACCTTTTAAATTATTTTTTTAAAACACACGAATAAAAGAAAAAATAGTGGCACTATTACATTTCCCTATTTCACGAGTGGACCAGTCTATTTGTAATGCCAAACTAGGAGCTTACTTCATAATAACTTTCATGACGAATAAATTAAATACAAAATAAAAATACATTCTTACTCTTTCTTTCTTTTACTGAGTAATGACTAAAAACTCAATCAATATTCACTGACTTTTTTGTCAGGTGCGTAAAGTAGTTTCGAAATATCAATAAAACAAGAAACAAAATTAAATTAATTAACATTATAAAAGCATTACTTATCACCTCAAATTAATCTATAAACAAAATTATGTGTGAGAATTAAGAAAAAAATTAGTAACTTTACCTTCGTCAACGAGATTCTTCCACGTGAGATCGTGTTGACAAAAAGAGTTAACTCCCCTGCAAGGGACCGTGCCGTTATTTTCTTCTACTATGGGGACCATTTTGTGAGGTTATTATTTTTAGTTTTTTCCATGTCTGTAAAATAAATGTGGTCAATTTCACTAGAAAGAAACCATTCCAAAGGCCTGTTCTACTCAGTTTTATAACTGTTTTACTATAACACACTGGATCGATTCTTCGGCGTTCGAGATAAGATATTGATGATCAGAATTTATGCTAATTATCAATTAAAATTTAAACTTAAATTAATTAAACTGACGCAACATAATCTTTTGATCTTGGCTTAGCTCAGTAAGAAAATAACTGCACTTCTACTTACTATTTTTAATTGATGCATAATGTAGAAAAAAGAGTTCATACGACAAACTAATTGTGGCAAGTTCAGGAACCGAATCCAGATTTTAAAATAAATTTTTTTGTCGGGGTGTGGGGAGGACAATGTTAGTATATTGTTCCTACCTCTTAGAAAGGTTAACTATAAAATTTTCATTTTTTACTAATTATGTCAATCAGTGTCAGGAAAAGAAAAAAATGAATATGCAGAACTGATGATCACAATTAATGAGTTTTTTGTGGTAGAATTTTTTTTCGTCAAATTAGCTGACAAATGTCATTCTTTTTTTATGTATTTTTTTTCGTTGAATTGGCTGAAATATACATCTTAAATCCTCAGCATTAAATGCACTGAATAAGTATTTAAAATATTATAAGCATACAAATTAATTGTGATTTTTCTCTCTATGATTTTTTTCTCTTTTCCAATCTTCTCACTTTTTTTTTTCAATTGGAGTAGATAGACTAAACTATCGCCCGGTTCACACTCCACCCACGTCTGTTGAACAGGTGAAGAGGCTCATCCCTTGTTTCCTGTTTAGGATGCAGTTTTCTCTTTTCTAATCTTTTCACTTTTTTTTTTTTCTATTGGAGTAGATAGACTACACTATCGCCTGGTTCACACTCCACCCACATCTATTGAACAGGTGAAGAGGCTCATCCCTTGTTTCCTGTTTAGGATGTGGTTTCCAGCTTTCTCTTTTCCAATTTTTCACTCCTATGTAGCCCCCTGCACATCGGTGGCATTACCGCCTTGCTCAGGGTGATATGATTAAGAAAAAAAAAAAAATTACTGGCCACATCAGTAGTCATGTGATATATAGAACTTTTAAAATGAACAGTTGATTTACCGACACCAAGGTTAATTGAGGATGGTAATGACAAAGAAACATAAATAATTTTAACAAAACAAGATAAAAAATTTATTCATGAATTTACATGCTTGAAGTAATAGTGTCAGTAACTTGTTTCATAAAAATAAATAAGAAATTTTGAAAGTCTGTAGTTTTAACAAATTCTCATAAAGAGGAAATGTTCACACAACAGTTTAAATGATCCAATACAAAATAATATTCAAAGGTAAAAGAGTTTGTTGCTCACCAAAGATTACATGATTGCATATATTTGTGGTGATACTGAGCAAAGCGAGGGACCGGATGTTTGCACTCACAGGACCAGAAAGTAAATGACCAAAACTGGTTGGTGTGCAGCCGGCTCCACGCAGTGGTTCCGGCAGAAAGGCAAAAATTAATTAAATATCAAATTCCGGTTCGCGAGCCTACGCGAATTTTATTTATTGGCCAATGGGAAGCCCAGAATCAAATACGAGTGTGAATTCCCAAATGACCTGCTGGGATCCACAAAGACGATATAAAAAGCCAATACAGAAAGTATCACCACGAGACAGAGACAGAGACTCGAGAAAGGCAAGCATAATTATCACTTCCCTTGACCAAGTTAAGCGATAGCGATGCTTGCCTCGCTCTAAACTACTTACCGACCAAAGAAGCGGATACATCAAGGACATTCCTAATTTACAATGCTCCCACATTCATATGCACAAATTCTCTTTTCAGCATTTTATTGGACCCATCCTAAAAGGATTACTTAACATCCATTGGACCCATCCTAAAAGGATTACTTTAATTATAAAACCTTAATTAATATGTGTATATATATATAAAATGTTGTTTCCATACTCAATTTGCTTTCTGTGTTTTATAATCCCTTTTATATCTTATAGTGGGCTATCTACAATGAGGCTAAATTCAGTTAATTTGTTTCAACATTCGACTGCTCTTCACTAGAATGGATGACCCACTATAAACTGGTGACCACCCAACGTGATTTTCAATACACACACACACACACACACACACACATATATATATATACACACACAAAAAATTTGGGGCTTTCAGCGAAATTTGAATATTTCTCTTAAACACAAACCAAACATGTCAACTGAAGCTGAAGAAACTTCAACAAATCAAAACCAACCAATCCAAGCTGTTGCGATAAAACATAAAGCAACCAAACTTCCTCGAATCAAATGTAATGGCTTGGTTTGCGATAATGGAAGCGCAATTTAATATTGCAAATATTAGACAGCCCCATCAAAACTTTTTCAACATTCTGGCAGCACTCCCCATGGACATAGAACTATGATGCACTAAAAGAAGCAGTGACGAGCGCTTACGAAAAACAAAACCCGAGATGCCAGACAAATTAATGTTGTCGTCGTCGGCAGTAACATGTCGTTCCTCAGTGTACCTGAATGAACTCATGTCACTAGCAGGTCGAATTGGCATAGGGGACGATATCGTATGCCACAAATTCATCCAAGCCCTACCTCACTCTATTAAACCAGTAGTAGCTGCGCAAGTTGATTTAGACACAGATCATCATAGAAAAATGGCAGACAATTTGTTTTTATATTTTAATACACAAGACACTGCATATATTCAACAGATTTCTGGGAAGCAAAAGAATGGACAGCAAAATAAAGATGAAACTAAAAAGACACATGGCTGTTCCCACAGTGAAAAACAATTCTCTCCCAGTGTTCACCCTTTTAACGAAGACCAAAAATTAAAAATCTGCCAAGTGCATTTATATTTTGTGGAACGTGCAAAATTTTGCAAGCCATGGTGCAGATGGCCTAACAAACGGAATGTTCAAATGCAACCCAGCTCTCGCCCAACTTCACGAGTTCCACATGAGATTTCGGAAAACTAACTAGGTGAGAGATGTTAGCTTCCATTTCCTCGCCGCTTCTCATTGTAGCTGCACGGTTAGGAGCTCAAAGTTTAAATTTTATTGTGGATACAGGAGCTGCCATATCTATACTTCCAAAGAGATATTAAATGGAGCCATAACATACCCAACCAGTATCTCTTTAGTGTCAGCCAATGATCAAGATTGAATGCTCAGGACAAACAGTACCGAATCTCATGCTACAGAACCTAAGACGGGAATTCACCTGGACATTTATAATAGCCGAAACTGCTCAGCCACTCCTAGGATACGATTTCCTAAACCATTTCGGGGTAATGGTGAACTGAAAAAACAACAAACTAATTGATAAAAGGACTAATAGACAATCCAATGCACATCAATCATCTATTATCATGAATATAGATGTAGTACTGAATAAAGATGACAACAAAATGGTACGAACAATTCTGGAGAAATATCCAAACTTAATTTCTCCTCATCGCGACACGAATGCGACAAAACCAAAAATATACCACAGAATAGAAACTGCTAGCAATCCTCCTACCTTCTCCAGAGCCAAACAGCTATCAGCTCAGAGATGCAAAATTGCAAAAAAAGAAGAAAACTCCTAAAGGCAGGAATAATTTCCCCTTCAAACTCAGAATGGAGTTCAGCCTTACACATGGTACCGAAGTCAGAGGGCACATATAGACCTCTCGGTGATTACAGACATTTAAAGACCATAACAAAAGCCGATTGATATCAGGTCCCAAATATAAATTCCTTGTCTTCGAAGCTTCATAAGAAGTTCTTTTCAAAGATAGACCTGTCGTCTGCATATCACCAGATACCAGTTCGCCCAAAGGATGTCTGCAAGACAGCCATCTCTACCCCTTTCGGGTTATTTGAATACAACTATATGCCTTTCAGACTATGGAACACATCATGCACTTTTCAAAGAATGATAGACAATAACTTTCATGATACTGATTATACCTTTGTGTATATCAACGATATCCTGATATTCTCAGAAGATGAAGAAACTCATTCCAAGCATATCGACGAAGTACTACAAAAACTAAGTGAGTATGACTTTAAAATTTGTCTCTCCAAATGCATATTTAGTGCTAATGAGTTAGACATTTTAGGATTTCACATTTCTTCTAATGGTCTCAAACCCAGTGCTAAAACGTTGAATGAATTAAGTGAATTTCCTCAACCAAACGATTCTAAATCACTACGCCGATTCCTCGGAATGGCAAATTTTTATAGGAAACTTGTGGCAAATTTCAGCAATATCATATTATCTCTCACAAAAAATATATGTTTAAACCAAAATTCAAACTCCTTAACCTTAACAAAGGAAGAAATTGAATCTTTTGAAAACATAAAAAACTCTTTATCAAACGTAACCATTTTGGCTTTCCCCAGCTCAAAAGCTAACAACTATCAACTTGTAACAGACAGTTCAAATTATGCAGTGGGTACAGCACTTCACCAAATGATTGATAATCAACCCATCCCCATAGGCTTCTTTTCAAAGAAATTATCCCAAACCCAACAAAAATATTCTACTTTTGACAGAGAACTACTAGCTGCCTATCTAGCAGTTCTTCATTTTAAACATTTAATAGAAGGCAAAAATGTAATGTTACTGACGGATCACAAACCACTTTGCAGTGCTTTTAAAAGCCAATCTTCCCTAAAATCAGATAGACAACAGCGTCACCTCTGTTTTATCAGCGAATATGTGAATGATATTTCACATATAAGAGGCTCACAAAATATAGTAGCTGATTGTTTATCACGACTTGTCAATGCGATCACTATTGATGTATGTGACTTACAAGAAATAATGAAACAACAAGCTACTGACAATGAAATTCAGACATTCAGAGATTAATTGAAACCATACACAATAAATAAAAATGAAACCATATTATGTGACACGACATTACCTTTTCCACAACCTTTTGTGACAGAGAAGCTCAGAAAATCGGTATTTGACAGTCTGCATAATCTATCACATCCGGGAATAACATCTTCAAGAAAAATAATAAAATCCAGATACTATTGGCCAAAAATGGACAAATTGATAAAAACCTGGTGCACAGAATGCCAGCATTGCCAACAAGTAAAAATAATAAAACACACAAAGAGTAAAGTAAATCCATTTGAATTACCTTCCAGTTGTTTTGAAACAGTGCATGTAGACATTGTTGGTCCCTTACCACCAGTAAAGAACCAAATTGACTCTTATTTTTCACCATACCAATAGTTATTAACATGCATCGATAGAAACATGAGGTGGATAGAAGCATACCCAATAACAGAAATTATGGTGAAATCAATATCAATGGCTTTTGTCAATCTGTAGATCTCCCAATTTGGGGTTCCCTTCATGTCATTACAGACAGAGGAAGCCAATTTGAATCCGAACTATTCACAGAACTATCAAAAATAATAGGTTTCCACAGATTATGAACAACGGCGTACCATCTGCAAATGAATGGACTAGTAGAGCAAGCACGCAGAACCCTAAAAATGGCTATCATAGCCAGGAAAGAATCGTGGTTATCAGCTCTACCTATCATCCTTTTGGGAATGAGGATAACACCTAACGAATCGAACTATTCTGTATTTACTGCAGTAACAGGGAGTCATGCACAAGTTCCCCGATTAATAATCGACCTTACCAAGAGTGAAAACAGCAAAATAACAAATTCGCACGTTAAAATTTTAACCAATGAAATGCAAAAATTTGACATGGACAAATTATCCAGCGGACACCTACATTCAACACCTAATTCCTACATTCCAAAAGACTTACAAACATGTAAAAGTATTTGGCTAAGAACTGACAGAGTAAGAAAACCGTTGGAAGCTCCATACACAGGTCCATTCCAAGTATTAAGTCGTCATGAAAAATATTTTACTATAAAAAGATCAGACGACGTCCATAGTAATGTCTCAATAGATAGACTAAAACCTGTGTATATTTCTAAAAATATAAAACCAAAAGATTCCATCAAATCAAGACGGGATTTGGATAACTTCCTATCTTGTACCAAGGAAACTAATGAAAACAAACCAAAAATGAAAACTAAGTCTGGTAGAACGGTTAAATGGAAGAAAGAAAAGACATATTTTTATTTCTAACAAAAAAAAACAAAACAAAAAGAAAACAGCAAAACAAAACGAAAACTACTATATGAAAAAAGTGACAACAGATACCAAAAATAACAACTCCATTTACTGGGGTGAAAGTTATGTGGTGATACCAAGCAAAGCGAGGGACCAAATGTTTGCACTCTCAGGACCAGAAAGTAAATGACCAAAACTCGTTGGTGCGCAGCCGGCTCCATGCAGAGGTTCTGACAGAAAAGCAAAAATTAATTAAATATCAAATTCCAGTTCGCGAGCCTATGCGAATTTTAATTAACGGCCAATGGGAAGGCCAGAATCGTGAATTCCAAAATGACCTGCTGGGATCCACAAAGATGATATAAAAAGCCGATACAGAAAGCATCGCCACGAGACAGACACAGAGAGACCGAGAGACTCGAGAAAGACGAGGATAATTATCACTTCCCTTGACCAAGTCAAGCGATAGCAATGCTCGCCTCGCTCTAAATTACTTACCGACCAAAGGAGCGGATACATCAAGGACATTCCTAATTTCCAATGCTCCCACATTCATATGGACAAATTCTCTTTTCAGCATTTTATTACCATGAACTTTTAATGTCCGTTGGACCCATCCTAAAAGAATTACTTTAATTGTAAAACCCTTAAAAATGTTGTTTCTATACTCAATTTGCTTTTCGTGTTTTATAATCCCTTTTGTAACTTATAATGGGCTATCTACAACGAGGCCAAATTCAGTTAATCTGTTACAACATTCGACTACTCTTCACTAGAACGGATAATGCACTATATATTCAAAAGTAGACAAAGAGAGTTTGAAAAACTTTGCTTTCCTAAATGTTGAGAGGAAAAATTCTTTGAAGTACCACATGTTGTATAACCTGTACCACATCTTCAATGACCAATATGCTGTATATTCTATACCAAAACAACATATATGTTGTATACCCTTTAATTGAAATGACAATTATTAATCCGACAACGGGGTCCCAAAATTTGTTATCGTCTCTTATAAAACCACTTGCCTTTTTCACACTGATCAAATGACAATATTCTCACTTAATAAAATGACGGCTATAACATGTATATATAAATAAAGGCTTACAACATTTTTTTTATTCTTCAGGTGACGTGGCCTAGAGTAGAAGGTGGGGTCAGAAGTGTCAGTATGCACGAATCAAGCCAGCTTGAGGCAACACACATCCACAGTTTTCACTGTGTCTGGGTTCCGATCTCAAATGCTCATAGACAGACCAACTACTACTAATCTGTCTCTTATATAAGCTACTAAGTCATCTTTTATCACATTGTTTACACCATTTCAAGGCCAACATTATCTGACATTGGCTACACTGGTTTTAAAACAATCCAAATATTTTTCTGACACAAGGAATTTTGCTCACATTCTTAACTTTGACAACAATCAAATATTTATCAAAACAATGTCTATTTTTCTTTTGCTAGCCAGTTTGCCTATTTTTGCTGTTTCATAAAAATACACTTCTTTGTGAAATTATGCACCAGCTCAGATAATATACAACACACATGCTGGTTAGTTTGATAATATAGGTGGTGAGTACGTCAATACTGGTTGCAAGGAACTGAAACAAAATCTTTCATATGACTGCAGACACACTTCTGATTAATTTAATTTTTTCTCCTCATTTTATATCAAAAAGAATTTTTCCTGGGCTCATTACTTTCTTTCCTTCTTCTTTTTGCACTGGCCAATTTCTGTGAAAGCAAAATTTTAATTCGTCCAAAAACAATTTCATGTAGGCTTGCAAATTTCTTTCTTCTTCCTCAGTCCTCCAAATTGGGAGGAAGTGGGTGAAGGGAGTTATTTCACACCCACTATAGAACTTCCTAAAATTTACAAAACAACACATTTTAAATAATTTAAATGTTTTTTTTAAAGTTAAATCTTGTTTTTATTTGAAACATAATAGCTTAAAGTTCATCCTTATTAGAAGATTAAAAGAAAAATTAATTTCTGCATATAATTAAAAGATTCTAAACATTTTAAAACATTCCCACAGTTCATCAACTCACTGAACCACTATTACAATGGCAAAGAAATTAAAAAATCTCTTAAAAATTGTGAAGCCCCATTCTAGAATAAGCACATAAAAAGTTACAGCTAAATCTTTGTAGAAAAATAAACAAAAATTTTGACATTGCAGTTAGTGACAATTTGTCCATCACAGGTATTAATTGTAAAGAAATGTGACAAATTAAGTTTTAAAGTAAATCCAAATTTAAACCTAAGAAAATCACCATTGATTGGTTAAATTTCTGTAATATTTCTTATATGCCAGTGCAAATATTTTAGATTGAAAATTGCACCAAATTTTCTGATCCTATTGTGTGATGTGTATTGGCTATTTAACCATGTCCTCAAGCGCCCAGATCAGTTAGAGTCTCAGAGTCAAAGACTGTTCACATTATTCATCATGTAATGCAAAGCAAATCTTCAGTTAGTCTCAAAAGGGAAGAATGTCTATGCCAATCCTCAATGAGAACTGCCAACTTGGAAGAAGCAGGCACATCGAACTTTTTCTCCTATTAATTCGAAATTGAAAAGTACTGAATTTTTCTTACTCAACAAACCTTGATGAAAATGTTGAAAGGTTAACTAACTGTTATCATATAAACAAACTTCTTCTTGCAAGCAAATCCTACAAACAACATTCAACAAAGACCTGCATAAAAAATCTTCCCTATTTTTTAAAAAAATCAAGAAACTGTAAGTCTAATGAACTTTCCTAAACAACACAAACTGTTGATTTTCCTTACAAACATTTACATACATTTTCAATTTGACTCCTAACAGCTTCTTCTTCTTCTTCTTCTATGTGCCCTGTCCCTTCAGGACGTAGGCGATCATGGATCTCCACGTCTCCCTATCCCTTGTGGCTCTTAGTATGTTTGCTCCTGTTGCTCCTGGCAACCCCCATTCCGTCATCCACCTGATCAGACCCTGCAAATATGTTATCCGCTGCCTTCCTCTGTCTCTCCTTCCTTCTATCTGTCCAGTCAGTATCAGGTTCTCCAGGCTCTCCTTCCTCATTGCATGTCCCAGGAACTTCAGTTGTCTCTTCCTGATGCTCAGCATCAATTTCCTTTTTGTTGCCATTCTTTCTAACACTTCGTCATTGCTTGTATGCTCAGTCCACGATATCCGTAGCATCCTTCTGTAGAACCACATTTCGGCCGCTTCCAGTTTTGTCCTCATTTTCGATGATATTGTCCAGCATTCACAGCCGTATTGAAGAACTGACATCACGTAGCAGTCTAGCACTCTTTTCTTCGTTTCTATTGAGATTTTCCTGTGTGTTAGTATTTTGCTCATCTTCTAGAACGCGTCCTTTGCCATGCCAATTCGCCTTAGGATCTCCGTGTCGCACTTTCCATCTCCTGTTAGAACACTTCCTAGGTACTTAAATTCTTGGACTTGTTTGATTCTGTTATCCCCCACCTGTATTTGGCATTTTGGGTTGTATCTTTTGCTGATGACCATGCACTCAGTTTTCTTAAAGTTTATTTACTTAAACTCCTGTTATTTATGTTAACATAGTACGACTTCAAACTATTTTCAACGTACACAACAAATTGGCAATCTCACTACAAATTTGTAACCCTTAAATAAAATTTATAAACTAGCTTAATGTAACATTTGTACTTGTTGTTTTTGTCCTTGTGCCATACATGCAAATTCAAATGTTGTTGGAGTTTTTCACAGAACCCTTAAAAGAAATCCTTTCTGATAAAAAAATGTTAACTCAACAAAAATACACCTAACCCTGCAACAAAATCTAATATTTGTCTTACGGATGAGTTTCTAAGTCATTTAATAAATTTAAGGATTAAATAACTGGATTCTATAAAAGTAAGGATTACTTTTTTACAACTTAATGAGAATGTGCATTGTAGTACAGTGGATATCAGTTTGGAACAAAAAATTGGAAAATGGAGATCTGAATTCAAATTCCAGTTGAATTGGTTGCATTTAATTATGCTCAAATACCCTTAGGAAAGGAATTAATCTATATTGTCTCCCTCCACATATGGGTTAAATAGCAAGACAGATTGGGATCTGTAGCCTTAGTTGGCAACTAGTCCACTGCAGAAAAGAATGACAACCTACTACAGGAAAATTTTCTGCCCAGTCAGTCATTGCCGAAGTGTGCATCACATCACTTAAAAGTATGCTCTGTCAATTCTGTATCATCGCCTATCAGATCAGAGGGTAAAAATAAAAACGATAATTACTCTCCTTAAGCATGTGAAAAATTAAAAATATCCGTTAAAGAAATATGAAACACCAGCAGTGCAATAATCAAAAAATTCTTATGTATAAAAATAAATTATCTTTAACCTTATATAGCTAATAGGTTAAAATATTTTTTCTATCCTATATGCTTTCATTAAACTAAGTAGAATAATTTTATTTTTTATAGATTAGAAGTAGCTTTGTTTTTTTTTAGTTAACTTTTGAGTTTAATTCATTGCTTTATTTTTTTTTTCGTTATTTTCTTACCCGTTTTGATGCCATAAAATATATAATTACACCGAATGGGATATTTTTAATTTTCTGAATTTAAGAAAATGACAGAGTTACTACTAACAAAAAAATGGGCAAAAACTGTAAAGGTTTTTAATTAATAACATTAATTGACTGCATTCACTTTTTAGTTCTTTTGTTATTATTTGGTAACATCTGTAGGGGCCTTGGCTATGTTTGTCAAATTGGCCTTGTGCCAAACACAACCGAAGTCCCCACAGTTTAAAATATCAGAAGTTTGGGGTTGAAATGTGGAAGAATAAAATATTTTTTTTTGTATGTTAAAGTAAAATTTTATTAACTAAACAGAATAATAAATTCGTAAGAAGAAAAAGAGAAAAATGTATGTAGTTAAACGTTCCAGAGAAATAGTAGTCAGGAGTTAAATGAACCCAGAGCTTATAGTTGATAGTAGCAGAATGTGTGTATGTAGAAATATTAACAGGTTACTAATAATAAAATCTGTGTTCTGTTCCTTTTTTATGACCGGCAAGAAAATGAAAAAGAAGGTAAAGTAATAAAGAAAATTGTACTTATCAAAGTTAATATTTAGAAGTTAGTTGAAGTATCTTCTTGTTGTCATCACCGTTTTCTTCTTTGTTGACCGTGAGAATGTTGAGGATGAGAAGAAGAGATAAAATAAATTAGGATGAGTGAAGAAGGAGAATGTGTGATGCGATTTTACATCCTGGTCAGCAAATTAAAATTTCTTTAGTCACATCTTGCATGTCATCTATCTATGCTCTCATTTGACTGACTTTGGCTGGTCAAGGGACGTGGTTAAGTAGCAGAAATTTAGTCATGTGATTAGATCAAACAGCATACCCATTTTTTTAGGTGTTAAGAACATTTGACAGGGGTCATAGTTCAATTTGCTATTTCTTATCCAATCAGAATCCATAATTTTAATTTTCATACTGACTTGTGAAATTTGCCTTGAAATTTGAGTTTTTCCAAAATGTTTTCAGTCATTCTGATCCATTTTTTGGGTGTGCAATTTTACTTTTTTCATTTCAGTTAATTGTTGGATGATATAGGATTTGTGTCCTATACATCCAAGCAAGGTGATGCCTTTATTTCTATTTGGTTTGTGAAATTATTATAATCCTATACAAAATTGTTTAAGAATACATATTGTTATTTTATATACTTTTATGAAGCTTAGTAGAATGGTGAAAGGCAAGAAATTAGAATTATTTTCTTTTTGTACATCCATACAAAAAATAATACTCACAAAGCTACATTTCAAATTCAAAATGAGGTTTCACATTCAATTCCTCCAATTGGTTGAAAATAATTCAGAGAAGGAGGTCTCTTTTGAGTCTTTTTGGTTCCAGAATATTCCCTTTTTATTACCTTGAAAACACATCATCTCCATAATCAGGCTCAGAAAAAAGGTTTATCAAAAACTTCCATTCAAACACCTCATTGGTTGGAAATGTCTTTACCTTTTCCCCAGGTAGGAAAAAAGGCAGAGTGTTGTACCTTTTTTTTTTTAACTTAAATTTTTATATTCTGTATCCCTTCTACACTGTTTATTTTCCGAATAAGAGCAATCATACGAAGTCTTACTAGTGTGTATTTTATAATTGAATATACACTGTTAATACAAAAATTTGATCAGCAGGCAACCAATTTTTTTTTTTTTTTTAGATATATTTTTTATGATTTGGTCAGCAGACAGCCAATTAATGATTCCTGTATTTTACCTAAAATTTGCACAGACCAACCAATTTTCTCTGTAGCCAGTTTCCAGTTTCTATGTTTTTTTTTAATTAGTCAGCAGCCACCTGATTACTAGTTTCTACATGTTTCTACAACTTACTCAGTGGCCATCTATTTTCTGGTTTATATATATATTTTTAAAGTAGTCAGCAGCCAACTGATTTCTGATTTCTATATTTTTCTAAAAATTGTTCAGTGGCCACTTAATTTCTGGTTTCTATATATTTTTTTTAAATTGGTCAGTGGCCAACTGATTTCTGGTTTGTAGATTTTTTAAAAATTGGTCAGCAGCCAAATCCTTTCTGGTTTCTAGATTTTTCTATAAATTAGTCTACAGACCCCCAACTTCGAGTTTCTGTATTTTTTTAAAATTGGTCAGCAGACACTTAATTTCTGGTTTCTATATGTTTTCACTAAATTGCTCAGCAGCCACTTGATTTCTAGTTTCTATATAATATTGGTCAGCAGAAACTTAATTTCTGGTTTCTATATAATATTGGTCAGCAGCCACTTGATTTCTAGTTTCTATATAATATTGGTCAGCAGACACTTAATTTCTGGTTTTTATATTTTTCTAAAAATTGCTCAGTGGCCACCTAACTTTTGGTTTCTATATTTTTTTTAAATTTGTCAGCAAAAATCCAATTTCTTTTTTCTATATTTTTCTAAATATTGGTCAACTGTCAATCAACTTCTGGTTTTTGTAATTTTCTAAAAATTAGTCAATTGCCAACTAGTTTTTGGTTTTTGCATTTTTCTAAAATTTGGTCAGCAGCCAACCAATTTCTTTTTTTTATTTTATATATATATATATATATATAAAAAAAATATATATATATATATATATATTTTGTTATAAAATTTGGTCAGCTGCTAACCAAGTTCTAGTTTTTGTATTTTTTAAAAATTAGTCAACTGCCAACTAGTTTCTGGTTTTAGCATTTTTCTGAAAATTTGTTAGGAGCCAACAAATTTCTGGTTTTTGTATTTTTTAAAAATTTGGTCAAAAGTCTACCAATTTTTTTTCAGTATTTTCGAAAGATTTTCTAAGTATTGACCAGGCTCTTGTGCCTAATTCAATCTCTGATACTGCCTCTCAGATCTTGTAAAGTGTCCATCTCCCTGAGCTTTCTGGCTTGTCTGTTCATTGATGCCAGTGTCCACTCAGCTTTTCATTCATCCTGACATGTGAATTAAACTCATCATCCTGGCACCTTAATTTAAAGTGAACGTCCGCATTATGCTTAAGTTATGTTTCTTGCATTCAGAACAAAGCAAGTTCAATCTTAATCAAAAGTTCTATTCATTTCCACCATTTGATTCATGTTCTTTGTCACAGTTGCTTAACTTTAGTGATCATATGAGAACCTGTGTTTGAACATGATATGGCTGTAAGCTGTTCTTGTCAAGAAAAGATTAAAAAAAAGAGTTTAATGTTTGTTCATTTGCTTAAGTTTTCGGCAAGATTTTGTACAACTCAATAGAATTTCATGTTGCATCATGTCAGGATAAACAAAATATAATGAATAATTGTGATCTGAGGAATTGGTAATGAAACTGGCATAGCATCTTCAAGAATTACTCATGTTGGTGGTAGTATATAAAAATTAAGTATATGTTGTGGTGCTGGAAACTGTCAAATTTATCATCATCATCTTCAGGATGAAAAATACCGGATTTTTCATCATTGACTTCTGTTAATTAATTTCAGTTATTTTTAAACAAACCTTTTTAATTAAATTAACATTTTTTAGATTATTTTAGTGTCATTTTTTACAGCATGCAAAAATTCATTATTTATTTTCTCAGATATAAATCTGTGTGTAGATATTGTTTTTTGTCTCTTTTGCAATTCATCTTTTAAAAAAGCATGAATCATTTCATCCCTGTCACATCCCCAGCATTTCAAGCAATTTTTTTTTGTCATTGCTCAAGTTTGATTATCTACTTTGCAAATACATTTTTCTTTCATTCATCCTTTTTTTTTTACCCTCAGGCAATTTTCATTTCATTCAGTTAATTTCTCATTCTTTTAGGTAATTTTTTAGGCAGTTTTTCTTTTACTCAGGCAGCTTTTCTTTCTTTTCAGCAATTTTTCTCTATCAAACAATTATTCTTTAATTCAGACAATTTTTCAATTTTTTAGGCAATTTTTTCTATCAGGCAATTTTTCTTTCATTCAGGCAATCTTTCAGCCAATTTTTCATTCTTATAGGCAATTTTTTTTTTCACTCGGACAATTTTTTGTTCTTTTTGACAATTTTCTTTTTCAGGCAATTTTTCTTTCAATCAAGTAATTTTTCATAATAATGGCTAACTACAACTTCCTTCTTTTGTTCACTTAAGTAACATTTACTCTTAACCATTTCTTTTTGCCTTTGGTCTGCTATCTATTCACTCAGATCTATTAAGTAAGTTATTCGCTGTTTCCCTCTGCTCGTCTTGCCTTCAATACCTCCCATGAGTTCTCCAATCCCTCATTATGTATCCAAAAAATTTCAACTTTCTCTTTTTGATTGTCAGTTTTCATTCTCTTTTTCCTTAAAATTTTATTCAGCGCATGCATGTAAAAATAAAGTTATTGTATTTTATTTTATTTTTTCTTTTATGAATTTAATATATTTACTGCTAAGACATTCCATGGATTCAAATCACTTTCATTTCTTCTATGTTCCAAATATAAGAAAGTTCCACCCAGAGATGCTTTTCCTCAAGAATTGCCACTTTGTTCTTCTCTGAATTCTTCAATCTTGGCCTCTTTAAGTCAAGTGTTTTTCGTTATCTTTCCTCCTTATCCCCTTAATCTACACTTCCTACCACTTCTTCATCTCATATGCCTCATTCATCATTACCATTTTGATTCTATCGTGAGGGGCTCTCAAAAGTTGTAGGGGATACAATTTAGTGTATAAAAATCATGATAATAAAATCAAAGTTGAAAAACTCATCAATTATGATAACGATTAAATTCTAAATCAACAGCAGTCTTGTTAAAATGCAATAAAAATTCAAGGAAAATGTTCCATTTCCTTTTTGATGCTTTAAATGTTATTTTTTTTTTTAAATTTTCTAATTCAAATAACTACAAATATTAAAAAAAAAAAAAGATTTTATATGCCACCATCTCTTCAAGTACTAAAACAATGGTATAATTTTTTAAAATGCCATCTCCTTTCAGGCTGTAGACAATCATTTTTTTTTTTTTTTTTAATCATCTCACCCCAAGCAAGGCATTCCACTGCCACTATTGCGCATGGGGCTACATAGGGGAAGGTAAAGAGAAGGAGTGGATAGACATAGGGAATGTCAGGAGAAAGGTGACAGATGAGTAAGGATAGCGAGGATGAGGGTCGGGCAGATGGGAAGAGTGCTTGATAGAATGGGAGCAGGTTAGTGTGTTAGGAGGTGTGTATTGACCTTACATTTAAACTCCTGGAGATTGTAGCCGTCGGGGAAGCAATCGTTTGGAAGAGAATTCCACATTCGGGAAGTGCGAGGAAAGAAACTGTTGGAGTAGAAGTTACGGCTGCATTTTATCGGTTTCACTGTAAAAGGGTGGGATCTAGTTGCTAATCTAGTATCTCGTGCAAATTCGTATTTAGGGGGCACCAGTGATCTAAGTTCATCGGAGCAGAAGCCGTGAAAGTATTTATAGAAGAGACACAGGGAAGCCACATCTCGCCAGTGGGAGAGAGACTGCAGGCGGTCTGCCAAGTCGGTATCTATCACATTACAGACCCTCCTCTGAACCTTATCGAGAAGCCCGAGGAGAATAGCAGGGGCACCCGACCAGATATGGCAGCAGTATTCAATGCATGGGCGGATGGTAGATTTGTAAATGTGCAGAATAGATTTAGACGGAAAAAACTTCCGGGCCCTACACAGAGAACCGACTTTCATAGCAGCGGATTTAGCAATGGATTCGATATAGTCATTCCATTTGAGGTCCGCTGAAAGTGTGAGACCAAGGAGGCGTAGTGTTTTACTCTCTGGGAGGCAAGCCTGGTCCATGCTAATGGGAGGTAGGTGAAATTGTCGATGATGGTTAATTGACAGTAGCTTCGTTTTAGAAGCATTAAAATTTACTAGCCATTTCTTACCCCAGTCCAATATGGATTGGAGGTCTTTTTCAATCTCGGCTGCGAGTTTAGCTTTGACGCCTACACCAGATTTTTGTTGGAGGCGAGAGTAAACTGTGGTGTCATCGGCGTACAAACCTATTTGGGTTCTTATGGAATCAGGGAGATCATTAATATATATCAGGAAGAGTGTAGGACCTAAGATGGAGCCTTGGGGGACACCTGCGTTTGTATGGTAGTTCTGAGAGGCATGTCCGTTTAATACCACTTTCATTGTGCGGTTAGAGAGGAATGACTGGATTAGTTCAAACAAATGTCCAGTTATACCATAGCTCCGCAGTTTACATAGAAGGCCAGCATGCCAAATTCTGTCGAACGCCTTAGATATATCCAATGCAACGGTTCGAGCTTCGCCATTCCTGTCGAGTGCCTGGTATATGTACTCGGTGATGGTCGTTAGCATATCAGCAGTAGACCTGGTGAAGCGGAAACCATATTGCTTGTCCGAGAGGAGCCTGTGTGCTGTGAGATGATGAACCACCTCGGCGTTGATAATGGATTCGAACACTTTGCCAAAGATCGGAAGAAGGCTGATAGGGCGGTAATTTGCAGGGTCAGAGGGTTCTCCAGTGTTTTTAAATATAGGAACTATAGAGGAAGATTTCCAACAGGCAGGAAAGCAGGAAGCAGATAGGCAGAGATTGTAGAGCTTAGAAAGGATAGAAGAGAGTTCAGGGGCACATTTCTTTAAGACTATGGTTGGGATTCCGTCACCACCGCTCGCTTTGTGAGGGTCAAGTTTTAAGATTATCTTAGAGACAAGCGAAGGTGTAATGTGGACATCATTCAGTTGTGCCTCGGTTCTAGGTGAGAAGTCGGGTGTAAAAACTCCAGATGAGTCCAGACTCGAATTGTTCGAGAATCGAAAATCATGGCTAGTCACATTCTTGGGAATTGCTATGCCTTCTTAAGAAAGATAGTCGAGTGGTGTCCTATTGTCTTCTCTACAGTTTTGAATTTAAGGTTGTCCATCGCCTAAACAGGCTCCCACCCAAGACTAGGAAGCTCATTCTACCCTACTCATTTACCTATAGCTAGTAAGAGATGAATTTATGCCTTTCTTGAGAGAATTAGCAGAAAGTAAATACCACAACCTTGGCTGAAATTTGAACCCAGCCTGGGAATGTCATTTCAGTGCTGATAACCTTTACACTGCCCATGCATCCTTGAGTGTAGACTTTTTTTAATACTGGTCTCTTCATGATGTAAGCAGTCATAGCTCTCCACAGTTTTCTTTTTTTAATTATTTGTGAATCGCCATAACCTTTTGTAGAAAAGATAGGAGAGTAGTTTGTCATTGTCCTAGCCATTTATCTTTATTGTATTTGTTTGACACAGTTCGTTATAAAAATGACTTTTATTTATTTATTTTTTTTTGGTAACCAGTTAATTTTGAAGAAATTAAAAGTTTTAAAGTGGAAATGAGCAAAGTAGCCATAAAATGAAGATCCAGTTTACAATGTACATACAATACCAAACTAGACTCTGATTTTGTGTCTTTTAAAATGTGAATATGCTACCTAATTTTGTGTCAGTATTTATGCTAATTTGTGCCAACTTTTCAGGTATGGAAGTTTGGCAATTGGTAAAGATAAAATTAGAGTAAATGCTACAGATTGAAGTTACAGCTGAATTCAAGAGTAAGAGGTTTCAAATACCACACAGTAAGTTCCTAGCTGCAGAGAAAAAGAAAAAGCAGCTTTATCTTTTTTTAAACTTTTAAGTTTCCATATTTTAAATTATAGGTATTATATACTAATTATAGGTATTATATACTAATTATAGGTATTATATACTAATAAAAATTAACCTTATTTGTATAAAAATAAATAAAAGGTAAGCATCCAGTTTATTTGCATAGTAACTTGAACCCCTTTAAAAGGCTTCAAAATTAATTTTCTAAAGAAAGACAACTCAGATGCATTCAAGCAAGAAAGATATGAGAAAAATATATCTTTTCTACTTTGTGATCAGCAAATCACAGCCAATTTAAGACCAATGTTTTTTGGTTTTGCATGGTGGATTAGGTGGTGCTGGTTCACAAAAGAATACTACTTGGATTTGCAAACATTTGTTTTCCTACTATTTGGATCTGCAACTGTTTGTTTTTTTTTACTCTTCAGATCTTCAAATATTTCTTTTCCAACAATTCAGAACTGCAACTCTTATTTTTTTTACTCTTTGAAATTGCAACTTTGTTTTCATGCTCTTAAGATCTCCAACTATTTCTTTTCCTACTCTTCGGAATTGCAACTGTTTGTTTCCTATTCTTTGGATCGGCAACTATTTTTTTTTTTGCATTCTTTTGATCTGCAACTTTTTGTTTCCTATACCTTAGATCTGCAAAAGTTTTTTTTCTTAATCTTCAGATGTACAAATCTTTGTTTTCTTACTTTTTGGATCTGCAACTTTTGTTTTCTTACTCCTTGGATCTGCAATTGTTTCTTTTCCTACTCTTCGGATCTGCAACTGTTGTCTTTTTGAATTCTTCTGATATGCAACTTTTTGTTTTCCTACTTTTCGAATCTAAAACTGTTAATTTTCTTACTCTTTAGATTTGGAACTGTTTGAGCTGCAGCTGTTTCATTACCCACTCTTCAGATCTGCAATTCTTACTTTTCTCATTCTTCAGATCTACAACTGTTTATTTACTTACACTTTTGATCTGTAACTTGTTGTTTTTCCACTTTTCAGATCTGCAACTGGAAATTTTCTTCCTCTTCGAATCTGCAACTCTTAGTTTTCCTATTCCCTAAATCTGCAACTGTTTGCTTTTTTACTTTTTTGATCTGCAACATGTTTTTTCCTCGTCTTCAGATCTGCAGCTGTTTGTTTTCTTATTCTTCAGATCTGCAACTCTTTGTTTTCCTACTTTTCAGATTGGCAACTCTTTGTTTTCCTACTTTTCAGATTGGCAACTCCTGGTTTCTTGCTCTTCAGATCTGCAACTCTTTGTTTTCCTACTCTTCAGATCTGCAACTCTTTGCTTAACTACAAAAGTATACATTTTAGCTTAGAAAAATGTTTACTATACAACAATTTAGCAATGTATAGATAGATAGTTTGATAGAGAGAAAGAGAGAGGGTGAGAAAGCACTAGGAAGAGAAGGCAATAGATAATCAATAGACTCTGAGATATATATAGATACATAATCAAGAGTATTTTATTGAATTACCCTTTATGTGTATATATATTTTTTTTTTTTACATTAAATTCCTTTACAATTTACTTTATAAAAAAATAACCCAGAAGAAAAATGTATTCACCCAATTCTATTACCCTCATTATTCTATTGTTATATTCAAGATTTACTTTATGAAAAATAATTAAAAACAAAAAAATGGTTCATATTTTACATAATGTCTTTACAAAAGCCTTATTTGAAGAAAGATTTTCGCTAAATTAGATTTTAATTCTTAATAAATTACTTTTATTCAGTTATAAAAAAGTTATGTCTTTTTTTGGTGTTGAGGTGTCTTGGTCCTGAGTTGTTTTGGCAGTCAGTTGTTGGAGTTCTGTCAGCGTTGTTGAGTTGGTGGTGTTAATTTAGCCTATAGTTCATTCCAAACCCAAAATGGAATTCATATAATCTGTTGCTAAATAGGCTGGAAAAATAATTGACTCCTCGTACTTTTTTGGAAAATACCTGAATCCTTTTCCCATGTTCTATCTTTAAAAGAGTTTGATCATACTAAAAATGAAATATTGCAGTCAGATCTAGGCTGGAGCTGCACAATCTTCTCTTTGCAGCCTTGACATGTAGTGGGTGAGGAATTATTTTCTACCCTACAGCTCCTTTATCACAGACTAAGCATTGCTAGATTCTTGCTACTTTGTCACTTTTTTCATGACAGATATTCAGGTGAGTTACATTTCTTCATTCAACTAGTTCAGACCTTCATATTTAGGAGCCATCATTTCACATAAATTTACTGTTGATTCATCTTTGTTCTTTTTGTATTGCATTGACTAAGATAGATAAGTAGATAAATAATTAACAGTCTCAAGTAAATAGATAGATAGATAGATAGATAGATAGATAGATAGATAGATATAAAGAAAAAATATATAAAGAGAGAGAGAGAGACGAACATAGATAGATAGATAGATAGATAGATATAAAGAAAAAATATATAAAGAGAGAGAGAGAGACGAACATAGATAGATAGATAGATAGATAGATAGATAGATAGATAGATAGATAGATATAAAGAAAAAATATATAAAGAGAGAGAGAGAGACGAACATAGATAGATAGATAGATAGATAGATAGATAGATATAAAGAAAAAATATATAAAGAGAGAGAGAGAGACGAACATAGATAGATAGATAGATAGATAAAGATTTGTTGCACCCTGCTCGTTATAATTTTTAAACAATCTAGTGACCTTGACCTCGTATGCAAAAATCAGCAACCAGGAGATGTTGCTGACAGCTGATCCCTTATTATTAGTGTTATTCTCATTGGGCAAGATCAAAGTGTAATATCTGTTTTCAGATACTCACTGCCTGCTCGCCAGCCGTCTGGAAGCAAGACTAGCTTTTCACAAGCTATGGCTAGCTTCATACCCAGTTACCGCGTTGGTACGCGGGTGCTGGGTAATCTTTGATCTTTAACCTGAGTGTTTGCACCTAGGGTTCCCACTTTAAAAAATCTGACTTTGTGCTATATCTTGCCTCATTGAAGGAGGATGAGTAAATACCCTTCAGCAGCATGTAGGGCAGAATCTGTTCTCAGAAACTCACTTCCTGCTCGCCGGCCACCAGAAAGCAATGACCAGCTAAGACTAGCTTTTGACAAACAATGACCAGCTTTGACAACCAATGATGAGCTAAAAATGGCTATGACCAGGTAAGTCTAGCTTTGTACCCAGTTACTGTGTGTGCGTCTGTGTGTGTGTGTGTGGGGGGGGGCAGAGTAATCTTTGACCAGTTGACCGAGCATTCACACCCAGGAACCCCACTTTAAAAACCCGAACTTGTGTCACATCACAGTGGGGAAGGATGAGTAAATACCTTTCTGTAGCTCAAGGAGTAGGAGCATATGTAGTATCGGTTTTCAGATACTTACTTCCTGCTTGCTGGCTTGGAAGCAATGACTAGCTTTTAACCAGCTTTGACGTGCAATGACCAGTTTTGACGTGCAATGACCAGTTTTGACGTGCAATGACCAGTTTTGACGCGCAATGACCAGCTAAGACTAGCTTTGTATCCAGTTACTACATTGGCAGGGGATGGGTAATCTTTGACCAGTTACCCAAGCATTTGTGCCCGAGGACCCCACTTTAAAAACCCAACTTGTGTCACATATTGCCTCAGTAGATGGGTAAATACCCTTCCACAGGCCATTGAACAGAATCAAAGTGTAGTTTCTGTTCTCAGATACTAGCTGTCTACTCACTGGCCACCTGCAGCACTCACCACCTGGTGGTGGGTGGGCAGGTTTGGAAGCAATAACCAGCTAAGACTAGCTTTTGACCAGCTTTGACAAGCAATGACCAGGTAAGACTAGCTATGATCAGCTAAGACTAGATTTGTACACAGTTAACGCTTAGGCAGGAGCTGGGTAATCTTTGACCAATTACCCAAGCGTTCATGCCTGGGCCCCTACTTAAAAGATCAGATCTTATGTCACATCTTGCCTCTGTGTGGGAGGATGGGTAAATAATTTCTCTGCAGCCCAGGGAATAGGAGCATATGTAGTATCTGTTCTCAGATACTCACTCTACACTCTCTGTCCACCTCCAGCTAGGCGTACGCTTTGTTTGCAATCCCACTACTCACAGTTGATTCCTGGGGTGCATTATGTTTTAGTTAGCAGACAGTCTCACTTTATATTTGACTCTGCTTTGGAGGTGGAACAGTCTAGTTCATTTGAGATCCCGTTAACCGCTGTTGATTCCTGTACAGGGATCAAACACGAGCCAGCCATGATCACAGTGCATACATTATTGCTTGCCCATCTGTCTGCATATGTGCACATGTTAGGCTGCAATCCAACCTGTCCTCCTCGGGCTACATTCAATTCAGAGCTATATCTCGATCTCAATGTTCCAGCCTACGACGTTCCGGCTGACCAACAACTACTTATCGCTTGTGCTGTTTCTGCTGGCTGATAACATTTCAGCTTGTGTTAATCCTACCAGACACTGATGACTTCCCAGCCTGTGCTTTTCATACCAGAGGCTGACAATGTTCCTGCCAACCAGCAACGACTTCCTGCTTGCATCATTCCAGCTGGCCATGACGACTTTCCCACCTGAGCCGTACATGTGACGTTTCTTGGCCCATCGATGACATTCTAGCCTATGCTGATCCTGCCAGATGCTGACAATTTCCCAGCCTGTGCCTTTTATACTAGATGCTGATGACGTTCCTGCCGAACAACGACAACATTCCAGTTCGACCTGATCCTGCCAACTGCTGCCAATGTTCCAGCCTTATTCTATTTTTTCACACTGTTTGCTCGCCAATTTTACCAGAATAAAATTGACATCGAGACTCAACATCTTCACCTCCATCTCCTCATTGTTTTTACTGTTTTCACACATACAAAAAGTTTGTGGGGTTGATACACTCACCCTAATATTAGCTCCGCAACAGAACTTTATTAAAACTGAATAATATTATGATTTACTTTAATTAGTGAAGATTTTTTTTCTAATATGTTTTTGTTTTCAATTATTTTTAATAAAGATTTAATCTTTAGTAAATTGCCTTCATTCAGTTATAAAAAGTTATGTTTTTCTGGAACTGACTTGTCTCGGTCCTGAGTTGTCCTGCCACTCTGTCAGTGTTATTCTGTTGGCAGTGTTGAGCTGGTGGTGTTACCCTATTCCAGATCTCAAATGGAATTCATGATAGATATTTAGGTGAGCTACAGTCCTTAGTTTCACTAGTTCAGACCTTCACAGCTAAGAGTCACCATTTCACATTAGCTCACTGCTGACTTTTCCTCACTCTTTGTATTCCATTAGTAAGAAGGAAGTTCACTTTTCTCAGAACTGTTACATTGTGGAACAGACTCCCTCAATAGTGTTTCCCTGATCACTATGATCTTAACCCCTCTAAGTCTAGGGTCAACTGTTATCTATTCTACAAATCCTCATATGTACCTTTTGTTCCTCTTGTTCCTGCTTTATATACTCTTACAACAAGTTACGATCACCAAAGTTAAGCAACACTGAGCCTAGTCAGTATCTAGATAAGTGATGGCTTGGGTCTATCAGATGCAGTAAAGTAGGATATGTGAGTGGTTTAATAAACAATGACTCAAAATTGTTCATCAGAGAGCCGAGTTCTAATTTCCATTCACTTACATACAAATACCCTTGAGATAGTTATGATTCCACCTCTTCTCCCTCCAGCTATGAGTTAATTTGTAAGATTTGGATCACTAAAGCATCTCCAAAAAAATTCTTATACCCTAAAAATATTTTCTGGCTTTAAATAATCTGCAATGGGTTGATAAGCCTTAGAAAATTAATCAACCAATCTATTACAACAAGCTTGTTCAGTAACCCACTTTATTGAGTGGCTCTTAGGCCTTTTATTTGATGTATGCTGGTATATAAAAAAAGGAGAAGTGAAGAAAATATAAAGAATAAGCAAAAGAACTTTAATTGTCAGATGTTATTACATCACTGCTTCAGGAAAACATCTCTGAAGATTAGAAAAAATATTCGAAAGAATAAAACAAAGGCAATACAGACAAGATAATAATAATAAATAATAAGAAAAAATAACAAAAGTCATTAAACAAAAATTTAACCAGCACATTCAATAACAATTAACATATGAAAAGTGTTATTATATTCTAAGCAAATTGTGAAAAAGCATTTTTTAAATTATTTAAATTATTCATTTAGGATAACAACTCTGACTGTTGAGGTTTTGGGAGTTAATTTTAGTTGCGTTTTTTTTTTTGGGGGGGTCTTTGTCTATAGTTAGAGTGCAACAAGGTTCGTACAGGAATCCAAAGTATTAATGCAATTCAAAAGATACAGATTTATAAATGTGCACACACACATATATACAAAGGATAAAAATTACTGTTGGAGGTAATCAATTTTAAATGAGCAAAGAAGGAGTTTGGGTGACTTGGTTAATATTTCAATATTTAATTATCACCAGAATATAATGAAAATGTAAATAAACATTGAAATAATAATTTTAAAATTATTTCATTTATTTATTTATTGAATATCTGTTTTTTACAAACAAGTTTTTTTTAATTACTTTTATTCATTATCTATTAAAATTATCTGTTGTAAAAGGTTATTTCTAAATATATGACAGATTAGATAAATTGCAAACATTGTGTCTGCTTATTTTTAATAAAATCCGTTCACATTCATGGATAATCTTTTGCATATTGTAATTGAAAGATGTAAAAAATGAGCTGTAACTTTGACAGATAATTTTATTATTCATTTCTCAATGTTTCCAAGTACTTTAAATCGCCTTCCAAGATCATCTTCAGGAGTGTGAGTTGTGGTAACAGTTTTTTCATGCTTTAACACATGCATGACCATGACATTACAGCATAAAAGAAATTCCATTTTGGATGATTTTCACGTTCTAATGAACATTAAGCAATTTGTCAACCGTTACATTTCAAGAAGAAAATTTACAGTAATTTTAGCAACACAGTTTTGCGGTTATTTTTTCACACCTCTGAAGATGATCTCAGAAGAAGGTTGAAATTACTTGGGAACATCAAGGAAAAATTAATAAAATTATCTATCAAAGCTACAGCTTAATTCTTATATCTTTATAATACGCAAAAAATTATCCATAAGCATGAATGAATTTTATTAAAAATAAGTCGACACAATATTTGCAATTTATTTATTCTGGCATGCCTAAAAGAAAAGTTGCTGCCTAAATACACACACACACACATATATATATGCACACAAACACTCACACATGCATATATATTAATAAATATACATATTATCCTATGTCTAAAGCATGATTCAGAGTTTCATGCACTACGCAATCATCAGGTGCATATTATGAAGTGACAATTTTCAGATTTGATTGTGTAGTGCATGAGACTCCGAGTCATGTTTTAGATGTAGGATAATATGTATATTTATCAATATATACATAATAGCTCTTTTATATTACATTAAACACTGTTCTAGTAACATCTGATAAATATTTATATATCAGTGTGTACCTGCATGGATACATATATGTATACTTATTTACATCCATACTTATATATATATATAATTATCTAATTGCATAGTTTTTGGTCATAATTAAATTAGACCAGTACACAGATGTATTAAAAAGTGTTCAATACAATTATATTGTAGAACTTTTGATTATTTTTCATTTGTTATATTATGCAAACCAGGTTTCTACCATCTGGTATCTTCAGGTGATTTACAATAACTGATTTTACTGTTTTTTTTAAGAATGCTCACATAACAGGAATTTTTTTAAATGCGCAATTTTTAAAATTAGAAGAAATTATAACATTTTCATCCATGGTTGTATGATCCGAATAGGTATTTATTGGTATGTTTACACTTAATCATAATTTCTGTTCTTTCATTCAGTATTTCATTTTTGTTTGGGAATGACAAAAAAATCCCCGATACCTGAACGTTCTTAAAAAAATGATAAAATCAGTTATTGTAAATCGCCTGAAGACAGCAGATGCCAGAAACCTGGGTTGCGTAAAATAACTCATTTACAAAATTTTTAAAAAACACCACTTCCCTTTATTTTTTTAAATTTTTTTTTTCATGCGGAAAAAAAAACAAACAAAAAAGCAGAAATAAAGGGAAGTGGTGTTTTTAAAAAAAACTTTTTTAAATAAATCGTTTATTATCATCATTATTAACTACCTGATGAGACTCTGTTCTTTCAATGTTGAAACAAAATGTACAATTTTGTAGTAGTTTGTAAGTTTGCAGATGTTCTAAAGAAATAATTAATAATATAAATATATATATATATATGGATGAATGAATAAATAAAAAAGCCACAAAAAGAAAACGGTACTTAGTTTTAGCAGCTGTGTTTTATCATCTGACTGTCTTTTTCAATGTAATCGAAATGATTTTATTTTGCACAATTTAGCTATGAAAACAAAAGCAAAATGTTACTTACTCAACAATTTTTTAAATTAAAAGACACTCATACACTGAAAAAGTTTGCCAAATGTCAAAAGTGCATCAGCTAAGACTAAGTACTCTTTTCTTCCTGTCTCTTTCTTATTCATATTTTCTTTTCTGTCGAATACTCCTGAGAATATTCTCTCTCTCTCTCTCTCTCTCTCACACACACACACACACGTCAGTAGCAAAGGGTCCATGTATGCAAAACATGCACTGCATACCTTGAATTTTTCCAAGGTTAAAGAATTTTTCTATGAAATTAATTTTGTGGAGTAAAAAATAAACTATTAATAATTTCTACTATAATGGATGAAAGTAAAAATTAACTAACTAATAATTTTAAAAATTCTCCTATTCTTTCATTTTTAGGTTAAATTGTGAAAAAGTGACATTAATAGAGGTGATTTTCTAGTGCCACTTATGGGGCACCCAATGAGGATTGAACTGACTACTGAATTGTAATAATTCTAATGAAACAAACTTGCTAACCATTATACCACATCAAGATTCCAATAGTTGATTTCTAAGTGCCGCTTAGATATGGCACAAGGCTGAATGTACGGGGCACCCAGTGTGGATCAAACTCACTACTCAGTTGTAAGAGGTTCTAGCTTGCTAATGATTACACCATGTCAAGGTACCCAAAAGTGACATTAATAGACTTGTGAAAAGCAGGGAAAGCCCCTGCTTCATTATAATGTTCTACTTGCACTTTGGATATTCTTTAAAGATGTTGTTCCTTCATTTCTTAAATTGATATTAGTAGCATAGTTCAAACAGAGAAGACCCCTGCTTCCATGTATCATTCTTGTGCCAGTTCTATACAGAGGCACAAAAAACATGGAAGAAATGATGGAAAAAAATATTGAGAAATTAAGGCTGAGTGAGTAAAAAAAAAAGACATAAAAAAATGCAGTGAACTGAAGATTTATTGAGTAATTTGGTTTTCAGTTCCATGAATAAAGACCTTGAAGATATAATAGGATACACATATTTTCTACAAGAAAGTAAGTGAGGAATTTCCGAAAAAGAAACAAAGAACTAAATTAATTTACAAATAAATTTTACATATATCATTATTTATTTTATTATTTTCTCGGGTTTCTTTTTCATAACCAATAATGGTTATCATGAACTACATGCCTCAGTTCCAATGTAATCCTTCACCTCTGTTATATATATATATATATATATATATATAGAGAGAGAGAGAGAGAGAGAGAGAGAGAGGTGGAGAGAGGGAGAGAGAGGCTTCAGCTATTTTTCATTGCTTCATTCATTTTTTTTTTAAATCTTCACTTGTAAGAAAAACAATTATAAATATTTGGACTGTGGAAGAAGCTTATTGAATTGTTTTAGCTATTTTCAGACATTGCATACATTTTTGAGAATTCCTGATGCATTCTTCCTCTTTAATTTATATATGTATATAAATATATATATTTAAAATAATCTGAACAAGGAAATGTAAATTTTTTGCATTATATAATGACAATATAACATTTAAAAAGTTTTAGAATATTATCAATTTTTTAAAAATTTAAGCTTTTAAAAACAACTTTCTTGTAAAGGCACTGCACGAACCCTGTAAAACTTACAATTGAAAACTTTTTAGCCAAAGCTTTACCTACAAAATTCTAAGATATGTTATTTGATAGGACATTTGAAAAAATGTAAATATTTACATAAATGACTTAAAAATGTTATTAACAATTAATCCAGAGAATAAGTTTTAAAGATCCTAAAATAGGGGAACAATGAACAATGTTGATTAAAATATTATATAAAACAATTATTAGAAATCAGATTATGGTTTTCAATGCATTGTGTTCAGACATCATATGAACATAACTAGCTAAAAATTAATTTTTATTTTCTCTTTGACTAAAGAGTGCTGCTAAGAAAAATAACTTGATTTTTATTTTTATTTTTTTTATAATTTGCTTTTAATGAAAGAATATCTAGTCAGATTACAAAGAAATTTAAATAACTCAAGACAATTTAATCTTTTTATTTTATTTTCAATCACTGTTTTTCTATTTTTGTTTTCTCTTTTGAAATATATCTTTGGTGGGTCAGGGACTAATTTTAGAAATTAATATTCAGTGTCTCTGTTCAGGAAAAAATCTCTCTCTTTTTTTTAAAAACAAGTCATGATCCCAAAAATGTGTTAGAGACAGACACTGACAGAAAATGAAGAACATGCACACAGTATGGAAATTCTGAATAATTTTTACAATTTTTTGCACCCCATCCCCCACTTTGTTTCAATTTATTTTGACTCCTTGAGAATTTATATCATTTAAAATAAGTCAAAGATAAAATCAGCAGCAGCTCTCAGTATGGGATGATCGGGACTCTGAAATGTGAAGATATAGATGAGATGGAGAAAAATAAGTGAGAATGAGAGAGACGGGAGGAGAAATATGCACATAAATAAACCAAATCTTGACATTGTAAGCTGTTGTTGTTGTTGCTGTTGCTGTTGCTGTTGCTGTTGTTGTTGTTGTTGTTGTTGTTGCTGTTGACGATGATGTTGATGATGGTGATGATGATGATGCTTTGGTTGCTTTTGATGCTGCATTTTGCCTTGAGATGACAAAAAGAAATGAATAACAGAATAAAAGTTCAAAATATCTGGATTTTTAAAGAACAGATGTGGATATCCACAGCTTCCCCATCAAAAAAATTAAGGATGCCAAAAATATTAACAAACTGAATAAATTTAAGAAATCTGTCTTTTTTCTTTTTTCTTTTTCCTATTAAAAAAAATTGTTTTTTGTTTGTTTTTAATTTTTTGATTCAGTTTTTTTTTTCTTAATTTTTATTCTTATTGGTTTGCTTTCTTTTGTCTTCTTTTTTGTTTTTTCATAAACCAATGAAATATCATAAAAAGTACAAACAGATGATAATTAAGTTTATATAATCATAATTTTGTTGCATATGTCTTTACAAAAGACTTTAAAATATTTGTATAAATGTTTGAATGAAATTAAGACATGTGCAAAAGAGATATATAAGCCATTGATGGTGAGAGATAGAGATGTCCAGAAAGTTTGAAACAGTCCTTTTTTGGAGGGTGGAGAAGTTATATCATTTGTAAGCCTGTAAAAATTAATGTCTTCCTGATGAGATGGAGATGATATCCCAGAATTGTTCATAAATTGGCCTGCCCTCTACACTGGTCAACAACAGAGCCTACTGCAAAAAATAAAGAAAAAAAAATACATATACTTTAGTACTCAAAATAAAGGAAGCAAATAAAAAACACAAAATGATAAATTATTAAACATTTTTAAATTTTAAATGGAGTGTTTTCATGACTATTTCCTTACAAGCTTTACATCTTATGCTTTTTATCACAAAATTTTGAGTTGACATATACTTCATCATGAATTTTGATACTAGTGTAGCATTACCCCACTTGTCTGCCAATGAACTTCTACTAATCACTAGATGGTAATAGTAATGTAATACTAGCCATTTCTTTATAAGGAAACATTCAGTCTTGATTGACTGAGCATTTAGACTTGCTCTCAATTGAAAAATGGACAATTCTTGTCTTACCCACACATTTGTTCTTTCTTGCCTTGAAACCTGAAGACTATAACTTCTTCTCCGTTTCTTGTTCTGAGCCTTTGTACACAACATAGGCTTAAAGGCTGAAATTAAACTGCTCTTAAATGCCTTTGTACACAACATAGGCTTAAAGGCTGAAATTAAACTGCTCTTAAATGCCTTTGTACACAACATAGGCTTAAAGGCTGAAATTAAACTGCTCTTAAATGCCTAACAGAAAGAGATTGAAACATTTTTTTCTTTCTAGGAAATTTTCTGATCACCCCAAGGATATTAGAACTATCACTTTATTAATTTCACACTTTTCTCTTCTTTAAATGATTTTTCCGTCCTATTTTTATCTCTATCGTTTATGACACGTTGTGAAAAATCCGGTAACCCCGATTATTAGGACTCTCTCTTTCATTAAGAATCTAATTGTATGGCGAAATTATTTTTGCAAGACTCCAAAGAGACACGAACACTTATTGTCTATTTAATCATATGTCTAATATTATTCAGTCAGTAACGCTTACATTAATTTTTTATTATTCAGTCAGTAACGCTTACATTAATTTTTTATTATTCAGTCAGTAACGCTTACATTAATTTTTTATCCATTTTCAAAGAACCATTATCTAATCTATTTAATCTAATCTAAATCTAAACTTATTTATAAATGGAACTTTGTCTGTGTGTGTGTGTGTGTGTGTGTGTGTGTGTGTGTGTGTGTGTGTGTGTGTGTGTGTGTGTGTGTGTGTGTGTGTGTGTGTGTGTGTATCCGTTATTGTTTATAAACAATGTTTCTATTTTGTTTAATTTTACTTTTCTATTGTTTTCTAGTTGCTTTATTTTGTTCATTTCTTGCATTATTTTTCTCTGTTCTTATTATTTTCATTATTGTTGTTTTGAATTTTGTCAATTACTTTTAAAAATGCCTGCTTATTCAATATTATAAGAATTTTTTTTTTTGCTTCACCCCAAGCAAGGCATTCCACTGCCACTATTGCACATGGGGCTACATAGGGGAAGGTAAAGAGAAAGAGTGGTTAAATATAGGAAATGTCAAAAGGAGGGTGATAGATGGGTAAGTATACGGAGGCTGGGGGTTGGGTAGATGGGAAGAGTGTTTAAAAGAATGAATGCGAGTTAGTGTGTTAGGAGGTGTCTATTGACCTTACATTTAAACTTCTGGAAATTGTAGCCGTCGGGGAAGCAAGCATGTGGAAAATTCTTTATATATACCTAAATTAGTTGCTGTTTTTTTTTTATTTGAAAAACGAGGCAACAAACAAGGTGACTTGAGATTTATACCTGGATAACACCTAATCAGAGACTGTCTGACCTGAGTGGATTACTCAATTCTAATCTCTACACTGATAACCATTACTCTAAATGCATAGTTGTAATTGTAGAGTAGTCACTCCTTTTTTATTTATTAGCAAAAATATATATATATATATATATATATATATATATATATATATAAATGGATATGTGTGTGTATGTGCGTGTGTTTGTGTGTCTCCATTCTAACGAACCCTACTCCTTCGAAAACCTTAGTCTGATTTCAACCAAAATTGGGTGACTTGTCGAACATAACATGAACATTTGATGTACGAAAAATTATTTGAATTGATTTAGAGACCAGATGCCTTATCTGAATTCAACCAAAATCGAGTAACTTGTAGATCAAGGTCCGAACATTGATGCAAAGAAAAGGTTTTAGAATCAATGTACAGGGTTTGTCAAAAATCAATGACAAACATGATTTCAGGTGTTCTTTTTCACACTTTTATGCATTTCTTCAAGACGCTTCACTCAAGCTCAACCAAAATCGAGTAGATCAAGGTCTGATGCCTTGATAGGCAAACAAAATTTCAGTTGACACACAGGTTGCAGCAAAAACTAATGGAAAATGTTGCTTTTTGTGATTGTTTATTTCTCCGAAATGCTTAATTGTATTCCAACAAATATGAGGTCTTATTTGTAACTTCTACCTTATCATATGCCATGACAATTTCACGTTTTCTACAAGGTGTCAACCCCTCCGATGTTGCAGGGACAATGCATCCACCTCTTCTGCATTACAACGTCGTTGCATCACATTACAGGCTCCCGTAATGCCCGCTAATGTTTTTACAATTGTACATAACATCATTCCAGTTTATTGGCAAAATTGACCAAGCTTGAATCCTGTTTTACAAAAACCAATTCTTACTCCGCATTTTTTTAGCTTATGCAGGACAGCAACCTCATACTGGAGCTTTTTGAATATGCACTTGACCATACCATTTTGACATAACCATCAAAAAACCCGAGCAATGCTGAGCTATACAGCTAGTACAATAAAAATTTTATAAGATCTAGTATAATGCCCACCTTGATTCTGTTTTTGTTCTGTTTTTTTTTTTTGTCAAAAAAAAAAACACAGCATCATGCACACTGTAAATGCTTCATCATGTATACGACCAGGATTGAACTCAATACACTATTTTTGCTTAATCAAGTTCAGAACTTTATAGATAAATATAAAATTGTTTTGTGCACATTTACCATGTTATAAAGAGAACCTGTTGGCTTTAGAAAACAGCATTCAGAATTCTGATTTCACACCGGGTTTAAATACCAGAAAAAGGGGAAAATTCACTGCTATCTTGACCACATTATGGATAATTTTTATATTCCTTAATGCCAACAAAACAAAACTCCTTGTCAGATGTATTTAATGGTATATATATATATATATATATATATATATCAATCCATACAGGGGTTGACAAGATGGATGAATGACATCTTCATCTGCCTAAATAGACTATTCCCCATATGAGGGGATTCAAGATATAAAATTTGTCTTCTTCACAGTTAAGTGAAATTAATCCAGACATGTTACATCCAATATATATATATATATATATATATATATATATATATATAAAAAGGAAAATTTCAATTTATTGTTAACCTCAAGATGGATAGTTAGAAGGGGTTAAAGCCCCTGTTGACTCTAACAACCATTTAAAGCATGATATTAATTTAAGTTTGGAATTACTGGAGCAAGATAAGAACTTAAAGTAAAAAACTTTTAAAGAGGAAGAAACGATCATCAGAAATCTTCAGGGAGAAATTTGAGCTTTGGATAGTAAAATCAAGAAGCTGAAATGTGAGGTCTGGCATTATCCGGATATAAAGCAACATCTTTCACTGATTCTGGGTGTTTTTCTTGAATTGCTGCCTGTAATTCATCCAGTTGCGAGCAGTATCCTGAACAATTTAGTTTTTGAGTCTGTGTCAATAATCAGCTTGTTGATATATTGAGGAATCAGTTCCAGAAACAAATATTTCCCACGGCAGTGAAGCCATTTCCTTATCCAACAGCCATTCAATAATATCAATTCCCAAATTACAGTGTGCAATTTTTAGCAGTAGTAATCCTTCTAATTTTGAGTTCAAGAATTTTATAGCACAATTTAACAACTGTACTAATTCAATCAATTCTAACAAAGCAAAGCTATCCTTCTTGAATTATCCCCCTTGAGTTGTCTTAACAACTATGCTATTCAACTAATTTTGCATCTTACCTTAAAAGATGACAATTATGAAGTTGCATTAAATCTGTTAATGAAAGGACTTTTGGATGTGCATTTTATAATTTATAGGATACAAATCTGACAATTAACTGAAACGCAAAAAGTAAAATTGCACACCCACAAAAATGAATCAGAATGACTGAAAACATTTTGGAAAAACCCAGACCAGGACAAATTGCACAAGTCAGTGTGAAAATTAAGATTCTGTATTTTGATTGGATAGGAAATAGCAAATTGATCTATGACCCCGGTCAATTTTTCTTAACACCTAGAAAATGGGTATGCGGTTTTGAGCCGACCACATGACTAGATAGACATGGCAAGGTCAGCTTCTTGAAATTTCTTTTTTACATTGTGACGAGGTCCTTATCAGATTACTACTCCCATCGGACTGACTTTGACCAATCAAGAAACTTGAATAAGTAGTGAAATTTATTCACGTGATTGGATCAAATGGCATTATGTGCCCTAGAATTTTCAATTGCTTCTTCCTGATTCTACGTATATGGGTCTTTTCATTTCTATTTTTTTAAAACTCTGACATAAATCATATGTTCAATCCATATTCACATCATCCTTCCGTAGAACCATATTTCTGTTGTCTCAGATCTCTCCTTCATCTGTAAGGATATTGTCCAGTATTCACTGCAATAAAGGAGAACCAATATTGCATAACTGTTCAGTACTCTGTTTCTAACAAAACTTTCCCATTGCTTAATACTCTGCTTAAGGCATCTTTTGCTATTCCAATACACCTTTATATTTTTCACATTACTTGTTGTTATATGCATGTGTTATCATTTCTCCATGTTGAATATATATATATAATTCTGGATATGAGTTAGCGGTATGAAACTCTCTCTAAGAACAAATCATGTTTGTCATTCATTTTCTTCCATCTGGTTTATTTGTTCTGTATGTATATTAAAGTGTTGTTATTTCATGGATATAATAATGCCCATAATAAGGGAAATTCAGACTACGATTATTCTTTTCTTTCCAGGCACTCATGTTAAAAACATTATTAATTATTTTTTCCATGGGAAATTTAAGTATAAATAAAGAATGTAATGCTAAAAGTAGTTTTTATAATAAGTACTGCCACCCATTTTCGATAACCAACTTTTATACTGAATTTTTAAAAATAACATTTTTCTTGAAACTTTTATTTTTGTTTTAATTGAAAGCTAAATGATTAAATTTACTATTTCTAGTAAGCAAAATACTCTGATATATTTCAAACAGAAATTATATTGATTGGAATCTAAAATTTTGAGATTTTTTAATTTTTTGGTCATTTTTCAGTGATTGACACATTTGTAAACAAAAGTTAATTCATGGTTTTAAAATCTTGCAAAAATAAAATATACATGTGACATTATTTTTGAAAAATTAGCAAATTTGATGTTAAATTAATCTGATTTACACAAGTATTACTTATTTATAGCATGAAACTATTTCTTAAACACAAAAATTATACAAGAAAGGAACAATGTAAAAGTAATGCAACTATAAAACAATAACAAAGTAAACAGTGTTCATAGACAAACAAGATATGGACAAGCGGTTATTGTCTTGATTTTCTAAGCACTGTTTAGATATGGTACAAGGCCGTACGCATAGGTTACCCAGTGAGGATCGAACTCATTACTCAGTTGTAATAAGTTCCAGCGAGACTAACTTGCACCACGTTGAGGTGCCCTGGAAGAAGAAATGTGTGAGTAACACAAGAATTGTTCATTTTTATTGACTAAGAAATCCTAGCATGTATCTGCAGGGTTTATCTATTAATTTTCTGACATTTCCCCATCACGTATTTGAAATGTGATGATGCAAGATAAGATAAGTGTATAGCGACCAGAGTTGATAAAATTGTCCAATTTTTTTCCTGTAAGGGAGAGAATCCGTGAAACACCTGTCCTTTTAATGTACACATAGAAATTACCATACAAAAAAAACTTCAAATACACACAAAAAATTATTTGAAAAATATGATGGCTAAATGATTTGCTTTAAATTTTTCAATTTTCAATTAATAAATATAGTCTTCACTTAATAACTTACAAACCTAATGTCTATAAGGCTCGGAAATATTTTTAAAATATTTTTGAAACTTTATAAATCATTATCATTAAAAAAATTATAACAACTATTTTAAAATTTCATTATTAATCGAAATTTTTTTTCTTCAGACTATAATGTCCTTAATTTATATCATTTATTAAAGCAATTAAACGCTTAGCTAATTAAATAATGTCATAGTTTTATTGTACTTTTTATTTTATTATTCGGAGAAGGTTTTTGGTAAAAGGGGCTAAATTGTTTAAAAAAAAAATAATTGTACATGATTTACATTTCCCAATGAGTCTTGCGTTTAAAACTAATTTTTGCCTACAGAATTTGAATTTCTTGAAATTTCATGTATTTACTTGAAAGTGGTGGGGTAACAGATGTAAAGAAAATATAGTTTTACCAAGATTTTGCAAAAAATTTTTAAATTAATGTGTTTGTCACCAAAAAAAAAAACTAAGTTATATAGTATTAGGTTTTTCATTGGAAACTCTCGTAAACTCCCCACTAACAAAAATAAAAACAAGATTTGGCAAATTTTTGATTTAGTCCCCAAAGACCTTTACCCTTTCAAATTTTTCCAAAACATCCTTATTTCCGTGCAAATGTGTATGCTGAACTGAAATTGATAATTATTTATTGAAGAAACCTACCTTTATTGATGTTCACTACAAGAAAAAATCGAACTTCTTCTCACTCTTTATCTCACCCCTCAACCACCTTTGAAATATGTCATTCAGTGCTGAATGATTTTAGGGGTAGTAAGCTAATTTTCGGCCTATTTACTTTCTTTGTGAAATTACTACGCGATTTGTTTTGTTTTGGAACTCAATTTCCACTGAAAGTTGAGTGTATTTGCATGTTTTTTTCTCCTTTTTTTGGGGAGGGGGTATAGAATTTTTTTAAAGAAAGTTAACTTTCAAATAGAAAGTTTTTTAAGAAAGTTAACTTTCAAATGTATGAAAATAAGTGTCGTTTAATTAACCTTCAAATGCATTGCGTATATTTGCGTGTTTTTACCTTTTTTTTTAATTTCAGAAGAAAGTTAACTTTCAAATATATGAAAGTAAGTGATAATTGTCATTTTACTTAACCTTCAAATATATGAAAATATATTTGCATGTTTTTTTTCCTTTTTCTTATGAAAATAAGTGATAATTGTAGTTTTACTTAATTTTTTCCCGATGAAAGTTAACTTTCAAATATATGAAAATATAGAATTTTTTTTTAAGAAAGTAAACTTTCAAATATATGAAAATAAGTGACAAGTGTAGTTTAATTAACCTTCAACTATATAAGTAACACAAAAAAGGAAAAACAATACACGCAATAACCCTAACCCAATTATCACTTATTTTCATATATTTGAAAGTTAACTTTCTTCTCAAATTAAGTACACTCAATTTTCTTAAATTCCTTACCAAGAGAAAAAAAAAGGAAAAAAAAAAAAACACGCAATAACCCTAACCCTAAATTTCTATTTAAAAGTTAACTTTCTTTAAAAAAATTCTACAGCCCAAAAAGGAGGAAAAAAAACACAAATACACGCAACTTTCAGCGGAAATTGAGTTCCGAAACAAACAAACCGCGTAGTAATTGCACAAAGGAAGTAAATAGGCCGAAATAAGCATCGTGCGCCTAAAGTCATTCAGAACTGAATGACATATTTCAAAGGTGGTTGAGGGGTGAGGTAAATAGGTAGAAGAAGTTCGATTTTTTTTTTCTGGTCGTTAACATCAATAAAGGTAGGTTTCTTCAATAATTATCGATTTGAGTTCATCATATACATTTGCACGGAAATAAAGAGATTTTTGAAAAATTTGAAGGGGTAAAAAGGCCTTCGGGTACTAAATCAAAAATTTACCCAAGATTTTTTTACCAAAATGTCGAACGTGTTAGAAAGGATATGACGTTAAATAAGCAGGTATTTTTAAGTGGAATTGACAAAATTTTAAAAAAATTAATGAAAATAATGAGAACAGAGAAAAATTATGCAAGAAAGGAACAATGTAAAAGTAATGCAACTATAAAACAATAACAAAGTAAACAGTGTTCATAGACAAACAAGATACGGACAAGCGGTTATTGTCTTGATTTTCTAAGCACTGTTTAGTGTTTAGATATGGTACAAGGCCGAACGCATAGGTTACCCAGTGAGGATCGAACTCATTACTCAGTTGTAATAAGTTCCAGCGAGACTAACTTGCACCACGTTGAGGTGCCCTGGAAGAAGAAATGTGTGAGTAACACAAGAATTGTTAATTTTTATTGACTAAGAAGAAATTCTAGCATGTATCTGCAGGGTTTATCTATTAATTTGGAGAATGGAATTTTTTAGCAGAATTACATTCCCACAGATTGAAAACGACATATAAATTTATAGTTTCCCGTGCACAGATATTTAGTTCAGTCAGTCAGTCAGTTAAGTGCCATACGTGATACACGCCTGGGCGATTATGTCTCGAAAGAGACATGACTGACTGGGCAGAGGATTATCCCGCAGTAGGTTGCCATTGCTTTCTACGGTAGACTGATTGCTGACCAAGGCTATAGAACTCAATCTGACCTGTTATTTAACCCATAACTGGAAGGAATAGACGGATTAATACCTTTCCCAAGGGTATTTGCGCGTAAATGAATGCAATGAATTCAGCTGGAATTCGAACTCGGCTCCCCGATTTCTCGTTCCGAGCCGATATCCACTGCACCACAACGCACATAACAGCCCCAAATAGAGAAGAATTATTTTACGATTTGAAGAAATAGCTTATATCTTTGCATAAACAACGGATACAGACAGGCTGATGTTGAGTAAAATCATCGTCACAAAAACTGCGCAAAATCACGAGAAATGTAAAGATGAAGGTGTATATAGGTGATCAGATTGTCCATGCAAGCTGATACCAATGTCTGTTTGTTTTATAAGGAGGTTAGTTAATAGAAAGCCAAGTAAAATGACCACAGATGTTGCTAATAAAAGTGTGTGCTGTGAAGTGTGTGTTAAATACAACAATTAAACATTAACTGAGCAAAATAAATTTACATGGCCGCCAGCCACAGAAAATTTCAGTCCGAATTGTTGAGATGAGGAGTTATCATTATTTACGCTATTTACATTCAGATTATTATCCTCATTTGTGTTGTTGTTATCAGAACATTTTGGTCATTGGGTATCTGGCTTTCATCGGCTGCATATCAATCTGGTTATTCTACAGGGTATTCTGAAATGCGTTCCCCTAGGGAAAACCGTTATTAGATCTGATGTGCTTTGATCTTTTGGCTACAGTGAACCTGATGGCCAAACAAAGCCTAAATAGTCGTTCTCAATTTTTCAGATTTCAGAATTTCCTAATTCTCAAAATATAGATTTGCTCAGTTTCGTATCCTGACATAAACAAACCAATTTTAGAAATGGAATTTTTATTTATTAATCCAATACAGAATGTTTATCTTTATTAAAAAAAAAAAAATTTTTAAAACTGTCGAATATTCGTTAAATAAATATAAACAGATATGGGCATTCACTAACAATTGTTGTTATACAAGCAAAAATTATATTGGCATGCGATGTCTGTCCTTCAATATGGCAGTGAATGCTGGACAATATCATCAAAGATGAAGGAAAAACTTGAAGCAATTGAAATGTGGTTCTACAGAAGGATGCTGCGAATATCATGGATCAAGCATGTGAGCAATGATGAGGTTTTAGAAAGGATGGAAACGAAAAGGAAATTAATACTGAGCAGCTGACGAGACAGCTGAAGTTCTTGGAACATGTAATGAGGAAGGAAGGCTTGGAGAATATGATACTCACAGGTCAGATTGAGGGAAAAAAGAGATAGGGGAAAGCAACGGATAACATATTTGAAGGGCCTGAGCAGGTGGATGGCAGAGTGGGGTTTGGGCGGGGTAAGAGAAAGAAATAGGGTGACGTGAAAGGCTATGACAGCCTACATCCTGAAAAGACAAGACATATAGAAGAAGAAGAAGAAGAAGAAGAAGAACCCGATGATTCCTGAAAAATGCATAAACGTAGGTTAATATGTATATTTATTAATACACACACACACACACACACACACACACACACACACACACATATTATAATTTAATTTTTATATCTTACAATTTTATTTTTTATATTTTATAATTTTATTTTTATATTTTATAACTTAATTTTAATAATTTTTTTCAATTTATTATATTAGCCCTAATGAATTCATATGTTCGTCTTGTATTTTTAAATGTCCTCAGATCTGCGTTTTTTTAATAATTCTTATGTTTGTGCATGTGATTTCATCATTTTTTTTTAAATGCCAAAGGATTTAGTTTTATACAATGTTATGAACAAATGTAAATGAACAATGTTATGAACAAATGTTTAAAATCTACAATTCATTTCCGGCCAAAGTTTGAAATTTCTATTTCTTTACAGCTCCTGTTGTCTCCCCCATCACTTCCTTCCCCTGTGCATTTTCTCACTTTTTCTCACTTTCTTCCCCTTCTCTGCATTTTCTCACTTTTTCCTCTTTGTTAAGCCCAGACACCGTTTGACCGATATATGTATATGCCTATATTTTACTTCCTACCTAAATTTGGGGTCTATTTCTCTCTGAAACTGGCTCTTTCTTTTCGTTTCTTTCTTTATTTTCATATTTGTTTTTTATTTCCTCAGTGTCCTTCTCCTTCCTTTTTCTTTTACCCACTTTTTTGTTTCTCTTTTTGTTTTAACATCTTTCCTATCCTCCTTATCACGTACGAAAAAAGTTTCCAATAATAAAAGAAGTGAATTTTCATAAATTTACTTTTAAAAAATAACGTTTATTACCATCATTATTAAATACCTGATTCGACATTGTTCTTTCAATGTCGACACAAAATGTACAATTTTGTAGTAGATTGTAGTTTGTACATGTTCTAAAGTATAATTTATAATATATATAATTTATAATATACATATTATCGTATTATCGTACGTCAATAGCAAGACTCAAAGTTTCATGCATTCAGTCAGTTAAGTGCCATACGGGATACACGCTTGGGCGATCATGTCTCGAAAGAGACATGACTGACTGGGCAGAAGATTATCCCGCAGTAGGTTGCCATTGCTTTCTGCGGTAGACTGGTTGCCGACCAAGGCTATAGAACCCAATCTGTCCTGCTATTTAACCCATAACTGGAAGGAAGAGACGGATTAATACCTTTCCCAAGGGTATTTGCGCGTAAGTGAATACAATAGAATGGATTCAACTGGAATTCGAACTCGGATAAACGTAAGATAATATTTATATGTCTTAATATATAGTTTATAGCTCTGTTATATTATATTGAGCACTGTTCTATTAACACCAGATAAATATTTACATATTGATGTGTACCTGCGTCTGTACACATACGTATACTTTATATATATATATATATATATATATATATATATATATATATATATATATATATAGCTAAAAAATATTGACACTCAGCAAGTTAATTATTTGTTAGTTTGCTGATTGATATTACCTTCGGTACCCTGACTACAAAATTTTTGTTGTAAAGTAACACCCCTCTTGCACTCTCAAGAATGGAATGGTCTGTGGACCGGAGTAGCTATAGAAATAAAAACTAATAGCAGTCGGTTGATTTCGGAGTGTCAGTGACAGTCTGAGTGGAACGACTGCATGAGGCGGTGGTTCACTTTGTCGGTCTCTCTGTCTTCGGCGAAGTGTAACCCAGACCAGCTTTGACAAGCAATGACCAGCTTTTTACTCAGTTACCACGTTAGCGGGGGTCTGGGTAATCATTGACTCGTGCCCTGAGCGTACGCGCTAAGGTTCCCCACGTTAAAACTGACCTTGTGCCACAACTCGCTCCAGTGGGTTGAGTAGGGTAAATCCCGATCAGCTTTGATAAGCTAAGATTTTATTAATTTTGATTAAATTTTTTCCAGTGTTCTTACATGTTGCCTTTTTGCTGAAGATAAGGAATGTGAAACTGTTCTATCATTATTATTTTCCTAACGTTTTCAGCCGCTTCACTGTTTTAAAATAGAAAGATGCTCACAGGATTTCCAGTCACGGGCGGCACGTGAGAGATTTGAAAGAACGCTCCTGTTCAAAAATACAAAATAAATGACATTAAAGTCAAATTACGAGAAAAAATAGCAACCTCGGAAACATAACATCATTCAGAATGGCCAGTGAAGTGGCTGAAAGCGCTTGGAAAATACTAATTACAGAACATTTCTTACATGCCTTATCTCCAGTAAAAAGGAAACATGGAAGGAGACAGGAAAAACTAAATCAAATATTAATAAAATCTTCCTTTTCGGTCGTTTTCAACAAAACATATATGTATATATAAATATATTGTTAAATATAACACAATAATAAGTCGACAACACAATAATACTCACTCATACGCACAATAAAAAGAACCTTCAGATATTGGAAACCATTTACATTGAATTAAAACAATCCACACTTAATAAAATCACATTTCAATCTGGTTACAACACATTATATTGCATTTAGACATATGGTTCTGTCAACATTTCAGTCTCTCACACGGTGTGACGTAATATAACCGCACTACAAATTTACGAACTGCGTCTGCTATTCGGTGACTGTTATCGTTGCAAAGCAATGTTTCATGTCAACACAAGATAATATCATTTTTGATGGTGGATGTCTTTGTGTTAACATCCCTACAACCACTCTGAAGATGGCTCATGTGAGCCGAAAGCTTAGAACCAGCATAATAAAAAAATTTCCAAATGTCGGACAATTTTTGTTTTTATTTTCACCTGAAATTAAAGCCAAAATACAATGTTTATAACGGCTCATGATTAAACATAATAGACATTCATTGTCTGTTATATTTAAAAGTATATGTTGAGAAAATTATCTGCTGCTTTGATGCGTGTATAATGATAACATACACGCTAAAAAGTCTGCCTTTTTCTACCGAGCGCCCATAGCTCAGAGGTAGAATCGCCGACTGACGCCGATTCGGTCGAGTTTCAATCGGAGTCTGACCATACTGATGAGCTGTGATACAGCGAAACAGATCTGTCTGCGGATGACTATATATATATATATATATATATATATATATATATATATATATATATATCATTGAATTAATCCTTTTTTAATTTATATATATAAATATATATAAATTAAAAAAGGATTAATTCAATGATGTTGAATGACCATTTCGATATGAAAATCCCCACGGGGGATAACACATCACATCAGCAACAGAAAAATCCTTTCAGAAACTGGAGAAAAATCAGTCTAATTTTCCTTTTTAAATAGATTTGCAAAGAAATTAAAAAAAGAAAATAAAAAAGAAAAAGAAAAAGAAAAAAAAAGATCAAACAAAAAAAAAACAAATAACCAAGAAAATAAAAAAGCGACATCGTCTGGGTTCGCAAAAAAAAGGAAAGAGAATTGTAACTTAAAAATTAACAGACGGCCGTGTTGAATTGATGTAAGGTTAAGCAACACGGAAAAAAGGTGGGAGATAAGAGAGATAAAGGAAGGAAGGGAGGGAAAAAGAAAAGAAAAGAAAAGAAAGAAAATTTTTTTTATATATTACAGACGCTGGACATATTCAAAAACCTAATTTCCCCAAAAACGTTGAAGTATTAGAAAAAGGCCTTTACTTAAAAAGACATAATTATTTTTAAAGGGAATAAAAAGATATAGGATTTAAAATAATTTTTTTTTTTAAATTATATATATATATATATATATATATATATATATATATATATATATATATATATATATATATATATATATATATATATACTATAGTGTTATTTTAAGGTATATTCGTGGATAAAGGTGAACAATATCCGGGATAAAGTCTGTAAATGTAAGAGTGGATATAAGGGTGTAAATATGTTTCATGCATGAATGCAATCTTCATGCCCTGAATATTCAGTTCAAGTATGAACTAGACAGTCGCCACTTGGTGTTGATCTCAGTGTCCATTCGTATATCTCTGACCACATGAATTTATGCATGCTACTAAATTCGCATCTAGGTCACACCTTTTACCGTTGAAATAGTAAACTGTAACCGCCACTTCTACTTCAACAGTTATTTTTTCTTGCACTTCCCACCTGTGGAACTCCCTTCCGTTTACTTGCTTCCCTGATAGCTACAATCTCCCAACATTTAAATGCAAGGTTAATTGTCATATTCTATCTTCTTGAATGCCGTTCATTTATATCCTTTCTTCAATATTTACTGTAACCAGTCTTTTCTCTTCCCTGATAGCTACAATCTCCCAACATTTAAATGCATTGTCAATTGCCATCTTCTATCTTCTTGAACTCTTTCTTCAATACCCTCTGTACCCAGTCTTTTCTCTCACTGTAACCTTTTGCACACTAGTATATATATTCTCGTCATGAGATCCACTCTACAAAATATAGGGAAATTTTGTCAGGCTTATATACCAGAATAATGATAGTCAAAGTGGAAAAATTCTATGTAATATAAAATACAAAATCTCATATTTTACAACAAATAGCTGAAGCCCAAAAAAGAAAACGCACACACATAAAATCGGATCAGATTTACTAAAAGCACATTTTTAGTACAAAATACTAAAAAATAAGATCCAAAATAAATTAAGCGATTCTGGTGGCTGATTGGACAAAAAGCCAATCGAGCTTTCAATGACTTCTGTTTATAGATCTTGACTGAAAAAATAAGTTTGCGTTTAGAGCCCACCGCATGATTGGGCGTTATTTATTCATGTTTTCTGCGGTATTCAGTCCGAGTAACCTGCATTTTCTTAGGCTCTCACCTTCTTTTTCGTGCTGTGTTTATTGATTGTCCTTCCTCACAAGTGTCCGGCAACGAAAGAAAGAGAAGAAAAAAAAACTCAGAATACGAACGTTTACTACTACCGTGCACGCATTAAAAACATCGACTAGACTTATCTTTGAAAACATTTCTTCTTGAATTCAACAAAAAAGAACTTTTCACACTTAAATCAGTCAGTTAAGAACCATACGTGGTACACTCTTAGGCGATCATGTCTCTTTCGAGACATGACTGACCGGGCAGAAGCTTATCCCGCAGTAGGTTGCCATTGCTTTCTGTGTCAGACCGGTTGCCAGCCAAGGCTACAGAACCCAGGACAGAGCTACCTCCTCAAGGCATTTGATATGGGCCTCTGTACTTAGTCTGAGGCCCTCGCCAACAAATTCGGGAGTTCCTTTCTTATCAGAACAATCAAAGTGAGTTTTCCGATCTGCCATACCTTCGTAATCACCATCAGACTCATCTAACTCTTTCTAAATTCTTTGCACTGCTCTCAAATTGACACCCAAACACTTTGAAATGTTCATATTGGAGCTTCCAGTGCAAATGCCAAACAGTGCAGCATGCCATTTCCAAATTTCTGGCAAAGTGAATTGCGTCATGGTGCTCTTTTTCTCACAGGCAGAACCCAACTGACCCTACTATATTGTGCAGTCTACAAAATAAAAACAAACAAACAACGTGCATGCACAAAAATGGCGACAATTTATCTATCGCACCCTGTATTTATTAAGTTGTAACTCTTCTGCAATTAGGGAGAAAGAAAAATACAAAATGTTCTTTTGCTTCTTTTCTTTTGGCCCATATTCGGGACAGTTTGCAGTCAAAACTGAGCAGTTAATAAACAAAAAACATAGTTATCATGAAAAGAAATGAGAGAAAAATTGAAAAAGAGCTTTCATTTCTGTCGTTTGACAACCTAAAGAGCTGAATAGTACAATGGAATACTGGGATAGGAAACAATGAGTGGAAATTGTTCTCAATTTATCAATGAGTTTTGTCATTTTTACCCAATGTACGTGCATCTATTTATATCCCAATGTACGTGCATCTATTTATCTCGATATATTCAATGTCTGTTTAGCTATCAGTCCATCCATCTAGCTCAATCTGATTCTATCTATCTATCTATCTATCTATCTATCTATCTATCTATCTATCTATCTATCTATCTTCGTTCTAATCTAGATAGGTAGATAAGAACTAAGACATATATCGAGCAGAGATAACGAAAAGACTGTGATTGATCTATATATCAATCTAGCTATGTTCGTTCTTATCTAGATACGAAATAAGGTAGATATATGCAAACATAGATAACAAAGAGACTGTGATCTATCTATCTATCTATCTATCTATCTATCTATCTATCTATCTATCTATCTATCTATCTATCTCGCCCAGTTTATTATCTATTTATCTATATGTCTATCTATCTATTATCAATCCCATGCCTGTAGTTGACATTTTAGCTCCTTTTTTTACTGACAGACATGCATTCAGTTTTCTTGGTTCTACAGAAGGATGCTGAGGATACCATGGACCGAGCATGTGAGTAACGATGAGCTTTTGAAGAGGATGGAAACGAAAAGGAAACTTATACTTAACACCAGGAAAACACAACTGAAGTTCCTGGGACATGTAACGAGAAAGGAGGACTTGGAGAATCTGATACTCACAGGTATCTGACCTTTGATGACCACTTGTCAGAGGGAAAGAGAGACAGGGGAAAGCAACGTGTAATATACGTGACAGGATAGAGCAAATGGATGACAGAGCAGGCAACAGGAGAAAGGATGTCAAGAATTATTATGGATAGGGAGATGTGGAAGGCCATGATCACCTACATCTTGAAGGGCCATGGCACATAGAAGAAGAAGAAGAAGAAGAAGAAGAAGGTCAATCAATCCATGTACCTCATTTTTATATTCCATTTTGTGAGACCTAAGTTCCCCTCAAGCAGCTTCTTATAAACTGCTGCTTTGTGAAACTAACTCTCAAAAAGATGCTATCCAATTCACTACAATCTTAATTTGTTCAAATCTACTCTTGACTGTTATCTTCCCTACAAACTGTACCTCTTACTCTGTAACTGTACCTCGAATGGCTATTGGGTTTTGTACATGGTAAACGTTATTGCAAAAGACTCTATCTATTTTGTGAGAACTTTTCTGAAAGGTGGGGGAACACAAACAGCATAATTACTGACCAATTCTTTCACTCGGCCATAAATCACTGACTGCCTATGAATATACAATTAAAGTTGGGGACATTATTTCTAATTAACGTCTTCCTTCAGATTAGAAAATATGACTATTAAGTATCTTTCTCTCCCTAAAAACATGTCTGTTTCTATCTACCTGGTTGTTTTATTTTGTTTTGTTTTTCTTTTCTCTGTGCGTCCTTAAAAAGCTAAATGAAAAAGAAAACACAAACGGAAAAGTGCTGAAAATCAAACTTTATCAAAATCACAGACTGTTCAGTTTTATAAATTTTTGAAGTTTATAAAAGTGGCGGGGGGGGGGGCAACCGATGGGTCAACTAAAATTCGGAGTGGGTGGGGAATTTCAAGCCCAACGTCGTAGAATCGCCACTGAACACCAGTAGTTGATGTTCAAACTCAAGTAAAAGCCAAGATGTTACCTGTTGATTTTCAAAGCAGCAAAGTACGTCCTCCCCAGTTGGGAAATAAGTTTCAAAAAATTGCACCACATAAGATTGCTTTGTACTAAAATAATGCGCACGTATTTAGGTGGCTTCCTGAACAGGTAGACAGTGAGGTATGCATCAATGAATGCATGAATGCAGGTGGGGAAAAAAGACATGGCATATTGACTGCAAAATATAAAGAATTTCCCCAATTAAACCAAAATGGTAAAGCACAATTTTTTCTTTCCTTATTTGCCTCCCATCTGGCCTCATGACATACTAAACTCAACCCAGGGAAACAATTAATTAAAAAATATCAATAAGATAGAAAGGAAAATCACACACACACACACACACACACACACACACACACACACACACACACACACACACACACACACACACACACAATGGACTGCTTTGTGACTTTACAAAGTTTGAGGGTATGAGAGCTTTTTTTTTCTCTTTTTTTTTAACTTAATACGATATATAAAGTTTGAGGGTATGAGAGCTTTTTTTTTCTCTTTTTTTTTTAACTTAATACGATATATAAAGTTTGAGGGTATGAGAGCTTTTTTTTTCTCTTTTTTTTTAACTTAATACGATATATAAAGTTTGAGGGTAAGAGAGCTTTTTTTTCTCTTTTTTTAACTTAATACGATATATAAAGTTTGAGGGTATGAGAGCATTTTTTTTTCTCTTTTTTTTAACTTAATACGATATATAAAGTTTGAGGGTATGAGAGCTTTTTTTTTCTCTTTTTTTTAACTTAATACGATATATAAAGTTTGAGGGTATGAGAGCTTTTTTTTCTCTTTTTTTTTTTAACTTAATACGATATATAAAGTTTGAGGGTATGAGAGCTTTTTTTTTCTCTTTTTTTTTTAACTTAATACGATATATAAAGTTTGAGGGTATGAGAGCTTTTTTTTTCTTTTTTCTTTTTAACTTAATACGATATATAAAGTTTGAGGGTATGAGCTTTTTTTTTCTTTTTTTTTCTTTTTTTTTTAACTTAATACGATATATAAAGTTTGAGGGTATGAGAGCTTTTTTTTCTCTTTTTTTTAACTTAATACGATATATAAAGTTTGAGGGTATGAGAGCTTTTTTTTTCTCTTTTTTTTTTAACTTAATACGATATATAAAGTTTGAGGGTATGAGAGCTTTTTTTTTCTCTTTTTTTTTTTAACTTAATACGATATATAAAGTTTGAGGGTATGAGAGCTTTTTTTTCTCTTTTTTTTTTAACTTAATACGATATATAAAGTTTGAGGGTATGAGAGCTTTTTTTTTCTCTTTTTTTTAACTTAATACGATATATAAAGTTTGAGGGTATGAGAGCTTTTTTTTCTCTTTTTTTTTTAACTTAATACGATATATAAAGTTTGAGGGTATGAGAGCTTTTTTTTCTCTTTTTTTTAACTTAATACGATATATAAAGTTTGAGGGTATGAGAGCTTTTTTTTTCTCTTTTTTTTTTTAACTTAATACGATATATAAAGTTTGAGGGTATGAGAGCTTTTTTTTTCTCTTTTTTTTTTTAACTTAATACGATATATAAAGTTTGAGGGTATGAGAGCTTTTTTTTTCTCTTTTTTTTTTAACTTAATACGATATATAAAGTTTGAGGGTATGAGAGCTTTTTTTTTTCTCTTTTTTTTTAACTTAATACGATATATAAAATTTGAGGGTATGAGATCTTTTTTTTCTTTTTTTTTTAACTTAATACGATATATAAAGTTTGAGGGTATGAGAGCTTTTTTTCTTTTTTTTTTTTTTAACTTAATACGATATATAAAGTTTGAGGGTATGAGAGCTTTTTTTTTCTCTTTTTTTTTTTTAACTTAATACGATATATAAAGTTTGAGGGTATGAGAGCTTTTTTTTTCTCTTTTTTTTTTAACTTAATACGATATATAAAGTTTGAGGGTATGAGAGCTTTTTTTTCTCTTTTTTTTTTTAACTTAATACGATATATAAAGTTTGAGGGTATGAGAGCTTTTTTTTTAACTTAATACGATATATAAAGTTTGAGGGTATGAGAGCTTTTTTTTTCTCTTTTTTTTTTAACTTAATACGATATATAAAGTTTGAGGGTATGAGAGCTTTTTTTTCTCTTTTTTTTTTAACTTAATACGATATAGTGTCGAACCAGGCATATTTTTCAAGAGGATTAATAACAGAAAAAGATGCACAGTGTACCACAAAGTCTCCAAATAGCCTTCGTCGGGTTTTCAATCCTTCTCCTAGACTAGTTTCTACCCAGTCTGCTCTACTATTTAACCCATAGCTAGGAGAAGAAATGGATTCATTCCATTTCCAAGGGTATTTGTGTAAAAGCAAATGTATCAATCTTGGCCAAAATTTGAACTCATGCAGCTGAATTCCCATTCGAAGGTCCTAAGGTTCTCACCTGTATGCACACTATATCAAATATATACGAGTTTGATTAAAGGCAATAGAGAAGGAATTTTTTCAGTTTTTTAGTTACTTTTCGTTTTCTTATGTATAAGAGACAAAAGAGCACTAATTGAGTTCATAGGAATTAAAATTTAGACAAAATGTCTATGATCATGGCATCTTGCAATTCATTTGCTTGGCTGCATGTCCAGGTTTCAAATGTTTCATTTTACACACATTCCAAGGGTGCTCAATGTCATTGAGACCTGATGAAGCCACTTTAACACAAATCCTCATTGTTGTATACCATGAACCAATTTGTCATTCAGTCAGTCAGTTAAGTGCCATACGTGATACACGCTTGGTTGATCATGTCTCGAATGAGACATGACTGACTGGGCAGAAGATTTTCCCGTAATATGCTGCCATTAATTTCTGCGGTAGACTGATTGCCAGCCAAGGCTATATAACCCAATCTATCCTGCCATTTAGCTCATAGCTGGAGTGAGAAGAAATGAATTATATCATTATACTAATAGTAATTAGTGGGGGATCAATTTATTACCTCATAACAATAGAAAACAAATCCCCCACTTTATACCCAGTAGAAACTTTAATTGTTTTCAACTATTATGTTCAGTCAGTCAGTTAAGTGCCATACGTGATACACGCTTGGGAGATCATGTCTCGGAAGAGACATGACTGACTGATTATCCCGCAGTAGGTTGCCGTTACTTTCTGCAGTAGACTGATTGCTAGCCAAGGTTGTAGAACCCAATCTATCCTGTTATTTAACCCATAACTGGAGGGAAGGGACGGATTAATACTTTCCCCAAGGGTATTTGTGCGTAAGTGAATGCAAGGAGTTCAACTGGAATTCGAACTCGGCTCCCCGATTTGTCGTTCCGAGCCGATATCCACTGAATACTCCCCAACACTTTTTCCATCAACTGTTGCGGCATGCCAGTGAAAATATATGGTAGATGTTTTAGTAATTTTTGTTTTAAATTTCTTTTTTTTCATTTTTTCTTTCTTACTTTTTTATGTACCTTTAGATATTAATTTATTCTACATTAAAGAGAGAAGAAGTTAAGTTTAATGGCAATTCGTTTAAGTTTTCCTATCATAATAGTGCAAATAACAATGCTAAAAACAAAAAATCTGATAAAGAAATCTAATTAAAGTGAGAACCAAATGGAATAATCCTATAAAAAAGATCATTTTCAAGGAAATTAGTTAAATTAGGTCACTGTGTATTTCCACAGTGTAAGTTAATGTAACACTGCTTTCCATTCTGACATTTAATCCACCCAGTAACTCATTAAGAATTCTTCCAATACGTGTCTGATTGATCTGAGATTAGTGGTATTGTAAACTGAGATCAGTTACAACCAAATTTCTTATATTTCCTACTTTCACTTTCACTTTCACTTTCGAGCCTATCAAGTATCGTCTACTAACTGGAAATAATGAAAATCTGACAAATAAAACAAAAAAGAAGTGATTTTTGAAGTTGATTTTAGTTAGTTAAAGTTAAAGCAAAAATAAAATTTTAGTCGATCTCATTAATTAATTTTTTTTTTGTTTTAGTTTAATCAAAACATAGACCCAGGCATATTTAAAAAAAAAAAAAACATACCAAATTTATATAGTTATTTCCTAAGCTTAGCTTAGCTTAGTCGCCACACATATTTACAAATGTAAGGCTCCCCGTGAGTATCAAAACCACTATAACAATCTTCTAGAATTGTAAAATGATAAAGTCAAAACCACTGTAACAAAAATGGTTATTTTTTTATTTTTTATTTTTAATCATATCACCCCGAGCAAGGCGGTAACGCCACTGATGTGCAGGGGGCTACATAGGAGTGAAAAGATTGGAAAAGAGAAAACCGAAAACTGCATCCTAAACAGGGAACAAGGGATGCGCCTCTTCACCTGTTCAATAGACGGGGGTGGAGTGTGAACCGGGCGATAGTTTGCTGTCAAAAAGATTTCTGACTGTCTAATTTTGGGGGCAGAAGGAAATATAGGCAGTAACAATAATAAGAAGTTGGATATCAGACTTAACACGGGATAAACATTATTTACCCTTCTTATATTTAGACTATTGTTCTCATCTTTGTTGCTTTTATCACAGTGTTTCAGGCGTTGTATTCTCTGGCCTTCCTCAGGTGTATATCGTTCTGAGTAACCTGCAGGAAATTCTGAACTGAACCCTTTATTTAATCTGTAGGTGTAGTCTGTTCTTGTTCCATTGGTCTTGTCTTGAAATATCATCTATTTCATATTTTTATTTAATACTGTTCAATTATTGCTTGCCCATTTCCACTTAGGGCAAGTACACACTGCCCAACCTAGAGATTGAACTCACTAGGCCATTGTACTAGTGGATAAAAACATTTGTTTATAAACTTGGTGACATAGCGCTTATGCGTTGTTGCTGGTTTGGACAGTGTGAACTTACACTCAATGGAAACTTGTCTTTCATCTTAATAATAATACAAAGAATTTGATGATAAAACTTTGCTTTTATCAGGTTTGGATATTTCTTCATCATGTTATGTCTATTTTTTTAACGAATTAGTGGAGGTACCTACGCAAAATGGAAACACAACTGCGACCTGTAGCAACAGCTCACTATAAAGCTATCATAATTTTCACTTTGATTAATAAATGCCAAACATAGTCAGACTTCTTATTGCAAAACATTTGTGCCTGACTTTTTTTCAGTTTTTAATTTTTTAATCAGACACAAACTTTTGCAATGATCTAATATAATAAATAATTTAAAACACATATCAAGATAAATAACACCGGTCGACACTTTTTTACCCAAATGTTATTGGGCACATATTTTTTCAGTTGATTCTGAAAATCAATCCGTTTTGCCTCATCACATCAGGTTTTCTCTGTACAGATGATGCTTTTTTTTGCTAAAAATAGAACAAAAAGTCTAATCTCACTGTGAAGTTTCAGCACATTATAATGTCACAAAATCACAAAACACCAAGTGTTTTCGATCTGAAATTTGTGATTCTGGGCATCAGGTAATTCACAAAAAATGAAGTATTATTAGGTGAAAAAATAGAGATTTAAACTGCTTAAAAACACTTAGAAGATTGTTAGGAAGCTTTTTCTTCTCTGATAAATTATTTGAACCTAAAATAAAATGTTTCAAGTGTTTTGCTTACATTTTTATGAGAGAGGAAGGCCCCGAAACGGTGCACATTCTCTCCGGATGACCCCAATTTAAATATAAATTCGAGAGTATCACATTAAAAGAAATTCGATGAAGTCATATGTCGTAGAGAAGCTCGGTGGAAGTGTCATTGGCATGAGGAACGTTCAGCTCGCTTCAGGTGAGTTTCAATCACTTTCCAGTAATTACATTCTTCTGTCCTAGCATTTCACAATGAAATTAGACGTTTTGGCCCATTTTGAGCAAAAAAGGCATCATCTGTACAAAGTAAATCTGATGTGATGAGGCAAAACAAACTTTATTTTAAGAATCAATGTAAAAAAATAGCCAAGAAACTTGTGCCCATCGCTCAACAACACTTAAGTAAAAAAAATGTTGACCAGTATAATTATTAAAATGATAAAGTCAAAACGACTTCCTAGTTTATTTCACTTGAACTGCATTGTGTGTTATTTAAGTTATTTTTGAAAGCACCATGATCCTTTTTTTGTGGGGGTGGTTATATGGTACAATCTCAAAAAGAATTTCCATCAGAAGAATCAGGATAAAAACAATCATTTTATGAGCAAAATTAAACTTTATTAAAAAAATTTGCTTTTTTTCAGCAAACGGGAAAGTAGTCATTTACCGTCTAGATCATTATTTTTGTATGGTCTGGAAATCAAGCCTGGAGTTTTTGATAAAAATTCCCAGCTCAAAGAGAAACCGGAAAATTTAGCCATAAAAATGTCTAGCCATACTCATAAAGTCATGTCAGTTGACTCTAAAAATGGCTCTGGGATCTTTATTTCAAGCGGTCACATTATTATTATTATTATTATTATTATTATTAGTAGTAGTAGTAGTAGTAGTAGTAGTAGTAGTAGTAGTAGTAGTATTTTTTCAATAACAAATTATGCAAGGTCAAAACTTAATAGGTGTTGTATCCTTATTCCCAAATCAAATTAAAACATTCTTAGTTAAAAAAATCAGAAACTGTAATTATGGAATTATTATTCAATTATGTAATTATTGGAATAATTATTCAATAATGTAATTATTGAAATTATTATTCAATAATGAAAGAAGGCAGTAAATACAAACAATATTTACATTTAGCAGATTGTGTAGAAAAGCAAAACAGAAGCCAAGAACCAACTATTACGGCAAAAAATATGAAAAAGAAAGCCAAGGATAAAGCTCTTGAACAGATGAAACAACGCTGGCAAGACAAACCTCTGCACGGCCAATATCCAGAACGTGCTAATAAACCCAATGTTGATAAAGTTAATACTAATCGATGGTTACGTGCTTCTGGATTAAAGTCTGAGACTGAAGGCTTTATTCTTGCAGCGCAAGACCAGTCTTTTCACTAGGAACTTTCAGGCAAATATTATACATAATAATGTGGATCCCAAATACAGGTTCTGTGATAAATACCAAGAAACAATAGACCATCTAATCTCAGGATGTTCTGTCCTTGCCCCAAATGAATATAAAAATCGTCACGATAGAGTGGGGCAATATTTACATTGGACAATGTGCAAACACTATGGAAAATATGTAAACAAACACTGGTATGAACACCACCCAGCTCCGGTTACAGAAATAGAAGATGTCACCATTCTATGGGATTACACCATCTACACAGACAGAAAAATTGAAGCAAATAGGCCGGATATTATTGTTAAAAACCAGAAAGAAAAAACTTGCCTAATAATTGATATGGCTTGTTCAGCGGATTGTAACATAGCAACCAAGGAATCCGAAAAACTGTCAAAATATAAAGACCTGGAAATTGAAATAGAAAAAATGTGGAAAGCAAGAATCGTGCCAGTGATAGTGGGTGCACTTGGAATGATAAAATTGGAACAAAAACACATTGAAAGACTCCCTGGAAACCCCAGCTCAAGAGATATACAAAAATTGTTTTGTTAAGTACAGCCCACACACTAAGGAGAACTTTGTCTATGGAACGCTAGGGATGTTAGGAAGATAAGAAAAACATGAAATGGAGTCATAACAACACACCACTACCTACCTTATGTCTTACTTCATACTTGGTAGGTAGTGCGACCATAGCAGAAATCGATTTATAATGAAAAATGACATGGTCATAATAATATATCCAGATCCTTTGGATCTGGATATATATACTTTCAGGAACAACTGCTAACAGAGAAATGGAACACTGTGAGGCAGGAAGTATCCTCAGGTTTGAATTTAGTGTTTTCTTCTCCTAGATTGGTTGCCACACAAAGAAATGATTCAGTATCTGCCCTGCTATATAGGCTATATTTGGAGAAAGAGTATAGCATGAAGTGAAGAAAATAGAATAAAATTTGATCAATGCTCCGTTGATTTTATTTATAGTTTAAGCTTATATTATTTGTAATTCTTTTTACAGTTTATATTATACTAGCAATATAGCCCGGCGTTGTTCTGGTGTAATGAAAGCTTTAAAACTAATCCATGGTCCTGGAGCTCAGACTCTTTGGACGTTGGCACGAAAGACTAAAAAGCAATAGTTGTTTCCAGTTAAAGCGAAACCGTTGACTGAAAGAAAAATGAACGGATGTAAGTCAAATTTTGATTTCCTGGTATCGATTTATATATGTATATATATTACCGATTTTATGCACTATTGTAAGAACTTCAACCTTGAAACTTCTGAATATCATTTCTTATGTCTTTGTCTAGGAGTGTATCAAATTTGATTAAAATCGGACCACTCCTTCTATAACCCGATTTTTTCGATTATCGATTTTCGATATTTATCAGAGGTACTTCGACACAAAACCTAGCTAAGAACACTCGCAGACGCTTATAGTACAACTGTGTAAGTTTTCAAGAAAATCGGTTCAGCCGTTTCGGAGTCTATAGGTAACGGACACACACACACACACACACACACAGTTCCATTTATAAATAAGTTTAGATTTTTGTATTCTCTTTAGGGACTGAATTTATTCTGATTTAGTTTGAAGTTGGGATATGGGATTTATCTTTTAATGAAGCTATTATAAGTTGAAGTTGTCTGTGAGATAATGCAGTAATTGTGTAGCTAATGTACCAGTTATTTTAAGTGTTATGAAAATTTCCAAGTTTTGGTTGTATTTTTTTGCCGTTAAATTTGTTTTTGCCCATATATAATATGTATCTACGTATTAACTTTCATATAATGTTTTCTTCTAATTTATAACTGCTATGAAATTGATTTCAGTTGAATAGTTTATATATATAAGCACAAAGAGTGTGTCATTTTAACTGAGCAGGTTTATGTCAACGTCGAAGTTTCGTGAGGATACTGTTATGATATTCCCACTTGTCAGTGCTCGTTTCTTATCAAGTGAGAATATCATAATGGTGTCCTCATAAAACTTCCAAGTTGTCATGAACCTGCTCAGTTAAAGAAAGAAATTCTTTGTGATTATCAACGCTCTATCTGCACCCCAATATTGAGCACTTTACGATAAAAACCTGCTTGCCAAAATATATTTTATCAGTAAAGCCACTGACAAAATAAGAGCCTTGTGCAAAAATGATCACAACTCAACACTATATATATACCTGTGCGTGTGTATGTGTGTGTATGTGGTGTGTTTGTGTGCATGTATGTATAAGAAAATTAAAGCAAGATAGATAAATATATAGATACATATGAGATGACTAAGATATACAGGGTGAAATAGATAGGTAGAGGCATATATACATATATGTGTAAAATGAAAATAACGTATACGAATTTTAAAATCCATTGGTGATAATTTATTTCATGAATATTTTTTTTAAATATTCAACTCCTCAGATCGAAACCTTTTACAAGAATTTTCTCGTACTCCCTGACTCTGGAATTCCCTTCCACATGACTGCTTCCCCGACGGCTACAATCTCCAGGAGTTTAAATGTAAGGTCAATAGACACCTCCTAACAAACTAACTTGCTTCCATTCTTTCAAGCACTCTTCCCACCCACCCAACTATCTATCACCCCCCCTTCTGACATTTCCTATATCTAACCACTCTTTCTATTTACCTTTCCCTATGTAGCCCCAAGCGCAATAGTGGCAGTGGAATGCCTTGCTTGGGGTGAAACGATTAATATATATATATATATATATAGAGAGAGAGAGAGAGAGGAGGAGACTTAAACAAAATGGACGTCATGTTATATCTTAGGTACCTTTCAATCAACACTTTTAAAAGGTATACGTTTGCAAATTTGAAAACAATCAGAGGCACAATCAATATAACGATTGAGGAAAAGTTGGAACATGATTAAAAAGAACAATTTTAACTTCAAACAATTAAAATTCAAAGTATATATATATATATATATATATATATATATATATATATCTGAATAAACAATTTTATAATAATTCTTTTTAAATATTAGGACCTAGGCGGCCTTTCGGTCAACGCTTCCTCAGGGACCAATTGTTGGCACATTTTTCATTACATCATACTAGATGGAGAAGAATTCATAAAGATGAGGCTGGAACACGTTTAAAATTCTGATTGATATGAATACGTAAAGTTAAAAAAATAAATAAATTTACGATTAAAATAAATGCGTAAATAAAGAAAAACGGGTAAATGAACCAGCAGAGCATAAAAGAGAAAAATGGTCGCTCACACATCTCCAAATAAATGTAGAGATCGCAAAAAGTTGTACTTTTGTTTGCAAAGTGATATATATATATATATATATATATATATATATATATATATATATATAATTTGGAATAATGATTTGATAGCACAGAAGAAAAATACAGATCTGAATAAACAGAATTTTATACTCATTTTTTTTTTAATGTTAAGACCTAGGCTGCCTTTTGGCCAATGCTTCATCAGAGACGAATCGTTGGCACAATTGTAATTCCATTAGACTAGATGGAGAAGAATTCATAAAGATGAGGCTGGAATACGTTTAAAATTACGATTGATATGAATACGTAAAATTAAAAAAATAAATAAACTGACGATTAAAATAAATGCGTAAATAAAGAAAAACGGGTAAATGAACCAGCAGAGCATAAAAGAGAAAAATGATCGCTCACACATCTCCAAATAAATGTAGAGATCGCAAAAATTATTTTTTTTATTATTTGCAAAGTGATGGCTGCAGAAATTTAAGTCATATGGCTTCCAAAATTAATAATGATATTTGGACCTGCCCGCGTGAAAAACAAAAAATGAGTCTATCATAAAACGTGACGAGCATGACTCATTTTCCAATAGGTGTTGTCCAATCCCTGACTTGTGTGCTGATTGCGACACACGAGTATGATTACGTAAATGTAATCTAACATATTTGAGAACGTGTTGGCTTATTCTCGCTTCCAATCTAAGACCTATATACTCAACACTGACATCTAAACTTATAGATAAGTAAACTTTTATTATGATAGGGCAGATGGTCTTTAGAAAATGATGTAAAAGTCGAACGGGTGCCAAAAACAACACGCAATTTGGCCGAAAAGAAAGTGGCAGAGACAATAGCGGAAACTCAGTCTCTTAAATGTTTACATTTTCTGCAAAGCCAAGGTAATTTCAGATAAATGGAACACAGACTAGGGCCAAATTTGGGGGTATGTTAAAGTTATCTAACTTCCGTTCTATCGTGCGCTCAACAATATTAGTCGGAAAGCCATAACTAACAAGAATAAAACGAAAATCCTGTTCAACTCTTGTTGGAGTGTACAAGAGAAACAAATTATTAATGCAGAGCGGAAGAATGGTATTTTTATGACCAGTGTGTTTCGTAAAGATAACTTTTCAGGTTTTTACACCAGTTGGAACTCTTTTTGTCCCTTAGAAAAATAAATCTAATTAAAACTTTAGTTCATCGGGCTTTAATAATTCGTTTTCATCCTTTCACCCAAAGCAAAGCAATAATGCTACGAAGGTGCAAAAGGTTACTGTGAGTGTAAGAAAAAGAACACTATAGTGAAGTGAAAAGACAATAAAAAAACAGGATTCAGGAAGAAAGAAGAAAACAATTGACGTTGCATTAAAATCTTTTCAAAAACAAAACGATGGGACCTACTAGACAATCTAGTAGTACGCTTAAGTTCATGCGATCAAGGTACTAAGGAGAAAAGTTCATCAGAAAAATATCTTGAAAATATTTACAGAAAAGACAGAGGAAAGGCAGGTCATGGCAGAGGGGGAATGATTGAAGTTGAGATGCCAAGTCAGGAATGATAATATTATAGAACCTTCCTTAGATTTTGTTGAGAATTTTAAGAAATATACTGGGAACACCAGACCAGATATGGCAGCAGTATTCAATGCACGGATGATGGGTAGATTTATAAATGTCCAAGATTGATTCTGACGAAAAAAATTTCCCAGGTCGACACAGTGAACTGACCTTTTTAGCAGCAGTCCTAGCATTTGATACGCCTAAAAAAAGTATGGAGGCATGCACATTCAAGGTGTGTCCGCAAACTATTCAACAATTTTTAATAACTTGATATTACTCGGAAAATAACCAATGGGTACCTTATTGTATATGTATAAATAAACATTCTCCTGCTGGGGTTAATCAATCGGCAGTAAGACGCCATTGTGTAAATTTGTGTACTGAGTGACCATTGCATTTACGAGTTTTTTTCTTTTTTGTTCAGCCATGTAATGTCGGACCGTTCTCTAAAATCCAGATTTAGATTTAGCTCGGGTAAACATCGCCGTTGAATGTGAGGATTGTTTAAACAATGGGCGAGATTAAGGAGAACGAGACGATGTAGCTGATGGTAATTTCGAAAGAAGGCTTTGCTGACTGTTTTGGAGAGTGCAAAGTAAAAAAGTGAGTACTTTGAAGAGGTCAAAGGTGCCAGTGATTTTTAAAAAATTTAATATTAATTATCTGAATCATTCCCGAACTGACATCATGTACCTATAAGTTCCTATTTCTGCTTCTCCATAACGTTAAAAGAAGACGTTCTAGAAGGTAACAATATCTCCAAGTCTGGTAAATGTAACCCTCGTTATCTCCTGACATCTCTCTCCGTTCCATCAGCTTTCACTGTAATACTTTGAGTTACACCCGTTATTTCACTTACCCTTTCCACCTCTCTCTCTCTCTCTCTCTCTCTCTCTCTCTCTCTCTCTCTCTCTCATCCGGTCTAAACGGCTCTGCTCAAGGCCCACTTAAAAAAAGAACAAAAATTCAGATAGGTACCAGCTGTGGAATAATAATTACATAGTCTTCATCAGAATATCAATTGAAATATTTCTGCGACTGCCACTTCCAACTTAATATCAGTTACAGAACTCTGGGTTGAAGGTTATCAAAGACGAACTTTCGTTTTTTGGTGCGGCATAATTGGTGATGTAGCCCTGTGCAAAAGCACGGAATAAAATATCAACCTACCCATCTTTCCACAAAATGATGCATTTATTGGCACAGCTCACAGTGAAGGTATCAGTTGAAGACCAGGCTAGACAAAATATTTTACCATTTTTATATGCTCCCAGCACGTTCCCAGGGCCACTTTCGGATGCCGAAAGTTACACGTCAGTGAAAGAGTAGATTATTCTGTAATTTTCCATTTCGGTTTTATATGTAATTTTCTTACATTATTTCATATTTTATAAAAATATTTGCATAATTCCAGTTATATTAGAAAAGTATGATTCATTAGACCTTAAAATTGTCAGCAATGCCAACCATACAGGCGTCACACTTCTTAGAAATGTATTTAACAACAGATAAATTTATATTCACACAAGAAGATGCTTATGAATGCCTTAAAAAAACAAGCAACCAAACAAAAATACAACAAACTGAAATCCATAATGGCTAACTAAACTTCCTTTTCAACATGACAATTTATTCCTCTTCCTTCAGTTTTTTCCCCTCTCCAGTTATATTCCATGATATTTGGACCTCATATCACAGACGTTGATGTAAACATTTCTTTTTCAGTTCCAATGGTTATCTATTTCCTTAAGACGACTTAAGCGGTTACAGTATACTTCATTCGTATATCTTAATTGTAAGGTCTATTTCATTAACTTCTTCAGTTAAAAGGTCTATGTATTTCCTTAAAACAACGTCCGTAGTTAAAACATCCAGGCATTTCGTTAAGACAATGTTCTTAGTTAAAACATCCATGCGTTTCTTTAAGACACCGTCCTCAGTAAAAACATCCATGCTTTTCCTTAAGACAACGTCCTCAGTTAAAACATCCATGCTTTCTTTAAGATAACGTTCTTAGTTAAAACATTCATGCATTTCCTTAAGACAACGTCCTCAGTTAAAACATCCATGCATTTCCTTAAGACAACGTTCTTAGTTAAAACATCCAAGAATTTCCTTAAGACACCGTCCTCAGTTAAAATATCCATGCATTTCCTTAAGACAGCGTTCTTAGTTAAACATCCGTCCTATTTCCTTAAGACAACATCCTCAGTTAAAACATCCATGCATTTCCTCAAGATAACGTTCTCAGTTAAAACATCCATGAGTTTCCTTAAGACAACGTCCTTAGTTAAAACATCCATGAATTTCCTTAAGACAACGTCCTCAGTTAAAACATCCATGCATTTCCTTAAGACAACGTTCTTAGTTAAAACATCCATGCATTTCCTTAAGACAACGTTCTTAGTTAAAACATCCAAGAATTTCCTTAAGACACCGTCCTCAGTTAAAACATCCATGCATTTCCTCAAGATAACGTTCTCAGTTAAAACATCCATGAATTTCCTTAAGACAACGTCCTTAGTTAAAACATACATGCATTTCCTTAAGACAACGTCCTCAGTTAAAACATCCATGCATTTCCTTAAGACAACGTCCTTAGTTAAAACATCCATGAATTTCCTTAAGACAACGTCCTCAGATAAAACATCCGTGCATTTCCTTAAAACAACGTCCTCAGTTAAAATATCCATCCATTTCCTTAAGACAACGTTCTCATTTAAAACATTTTTTAGAAATACAAATTTAATTCTTTCCTTTTTAAAATTATATTTGCCTTATTTAGGAGAAGGATTTATTATTATTATTATTTTTTACTTATAGAAGGATTTATTATTATTATTATTATTTACTCATAGAAGGATTTATTATTATTATTATTATTATTATTATTATTATTTACTCATAGAAGGATTTATTATTATTATTATTATTATTATTATTATTATTATTATTATTATTATTTACTCATAGAAGGATTTATTATTATTATTATTATTTACTCATAGAAGGATTTATTATTATTATTATTATTATTATTTACTCATAGAAGGATTTATTATTATTATTATTTACTCATAGAAGGATTTATTATTATTATTATTATTTACTCATAGAAGGATTTTTTATTATTATTATTATTATTATTATTTACTCATAGAAGGATTTATTATTATTATTATTATTATTTACTCATAGAAGGACTTATTATTATTATTATTATTATTTACTCATAGAAGGATTTATTATTATTATTATTATTTACTCATAGAAGGATTTATTATTATTATTATTATTATTTACTCATAGAAGGATTTATTATTATTATTATTATTATTATTATTTACTCATAGAAGGATTTATTATTATTATTATTATTTACTCATAGAAGGACTTATTATTATTATTATTATTTACTCATAGAAGGACTTATTATTATTATTATTATTATTTACTCATAGAAGGATTTATTATTATTATTATTTACTCATAGAAGGGGCCCGTACAAAAGGTTCGTATTATGAGAATATGTAAGATAATTAACTGTTGATCCTTGACTTGAAGTTAAGATTTTAATTATTAGGAAAGTATCATGCCGGGCGTCCATTCCATAAAGAAATTTTCTATCTATTAATGAAATAGAAAAGGAATGAGGATGAATCGACTCAATGTACGTGACATGGTGGTTCTTAGCTGTGAAGGTCTGATCTGCTCTTGTGGAAACAAGGAATGTAGTCCGCCTAAACATCTGTCATGAAAATAGTATTAGAGTAGTGTACAGTTTTTTTTTTAAATTAAAATCAATAGGAAATATTCTATTTTTCAATAGGGTGTGGTAATTCACAAATACTAAAGAAAAAGAGGGCTTGGTGATCCATGATCAGATGCATCCTTAATAGACATGGTTAATCCTCTTTAATCCGACATCCTTGGAGCGGAACACTACCTGTCTGGCATACCGTTCAATCTTTTTAATTTGGCATCCTTCGAACGAGGCCACTACCTGTCTAGCATAGTTTAACCACTTCGTCTTAATCCGGCACCCTTGGAATGAGGTCACTACCTGTCCGGCATAGAGTTCAACCTCTACCTCTTTAATCCGGCACCCATGAAATGAAGTCACTACCTGTCTAGCACACAGTTCAACCTCTTTCATCTGGCACTCTAAAAACCCATGTAAAGATAGTCTTGCCATCTCATTCCATATATATGATTGCCGTAGTATCAAAGGTAGAACAAAGCTTAAAACAGGAAATATAACGATTATTAATGCATCCAAACAAGGTTTTTATTGTTTCATGTAATACACAACCTAAAATCACCTAAAACCAAAAAATATTATATTTTTACTTTCCTGTATGCAGTTACAAGAAATACGTAAGACCATACATAATATTATATACTTAATATCCTGAATGGGTAAAGATGCAGCTATATGTAAGAAATTAGCAAGCCTGTATCACCAAAACATTCTGCTGTTATCGGCTGCTATGGAAACGAAGGGTCGGCAAACTTTTGCTAAATATGGGGCGACTTAGGCTTTTAAAATGATTGAGTGTGCCAACGCCATAAGGTCAATACACCTGTTCTACAATATATTTTATATAGTAATATATGCAATAATAAAAAAAACACATTAACAGAAATAAACTGTTTTAAAAAAAATTTTTTTTTCGTTTTTATTATTGATGGGAGCCTTAGCCTTGCATGGTCTTAGCCAATTGCTCAATATCGACAACATATGTTGTCACTTTGAGTTTTATACAATTTTCTAAATGTTCAGTTGTTAGACTGCTTTCATGCGAGAGAAAATTTGCTCACAGGAATAAGTTGAACCAAAAGAAGAGCAAAAGCAATTTTCTTCAAACAGATGAAGGATCTCGGGAGGGATGTCCAACAGTTGAGAATAGCAACAGACTTTTCTAAATTTTCGTTTTCCAGAGCCTTTCTTAGTTCAGCAAATGGTGTCATTGGAAATTGTTTGGCGTGCCACGTGTGGCATGCTTGCCGTAGGTTACCGACCCCTGTTTTAAACAACTTGTGGTGCTGTCCTTGTAGACAAACGAACTAATGGTGGCTGATTTCAAAAAAGTATCGGACCATGGAAATTACAAAATCACATGTGTGCCGGATTAAAGATATCGAATTGTAGAATGCGAGCTATTGGAAATTGAGGAAAAAATGGTTTCGTCATAGATTTTCATGTTCCTGCCAACACAATTATATTTTTTCTAATCTCTGTTAAAATTTCGGTAGTTGAAGAGTTATTCTTCCATGTCTTTACATTCAGAGGAATATCCTCGCTTGTTATTGTCCTAACGTTTCAACCGTTGTGCCCTTTGATCTACTTCTGGTGTCTGTCATAATACCGAATCTTTTAATCAGACTACGTTCACATTCCACTTTGTATGCTTTTTATTTTAATCATTTTCCCCCAAGCAAGGCGATAAAGCTACTAAGACACAAGTAGGGGGTATTGAGTGTTAGAGAATACCCAAAAATATATTATTTAGAAGAGAAGACAATAAAGGAGCAACCATTAAGGAAACAGACGATAACGACTGATGTTGCATATAAATTTTAAGGTCGAAGTTGACTGGGAAGGAAGAAGCTGGAAGTGAGTTCAGCAAGAGAGAAGTGTGACAAAAGAAACAGACATCGTAGAAATTACGGTTACTTCTAACCATTTCAACTGTAAAGTGATGAAACCTTGCCGCCTATCTAGTAAAAGGCGTATATTCATAAAGTCCAATATTATAAAGTCCAAGTATATAGAGGAAAGCTCATCAGAACAATTACCATGGAAGTATTTGTAGAAAAGACACAGGGAAGGTACATTACGGTGATAGAAAAGCGACTGAAGCCGAGATGTCTGGTCAGTATCAATTGATGGACTTTTTGGTACTGTACTGACCCCCATGGGTCAACCCATTTTATAGTTCACCAATAGAAGGCTTAGCCAACCAGGAAGCTCAAAATATTCAATGTGACGTGTATAAAAGGCGGCCATATTTTTTCAGTTCAAATCCGATTCTGGAGAGTGTCTGATTCGGGAGTGATAATCTTTGACGTTGTTTCATTGAACAGATTACGTGCAGCGAAGATACTCTATATCCATATACTATGCCGGACATGGTCAACAGATGCCAAGAGAATACTCTATATCTCTTACTTTGTGACCATCATGGACTGTTGTTGCAATATAATATACATTCGGGAGATTGATTCTCTATTATAATCAATGCATAAACTGATCCCTGCGCTTTATCCATAAATTATGGCGAATTTTACCAACAGAGGTTATGGGCCCAGAAGTTTTCGTATTGTAGGGTTGTCTAAGAATTTCACTTCCCACAATTCGTATTTTGATTCGTCGTAGCCTGGGCCAATTGTAGATTATTTTTTAGATGTTATCAGGAATCTCTAAATAATCAACACAAGACCAGATGTGGCAATAATATTCAAAGCAAGGACGAACAGAAGACTTATAAATATTTAAGATAGAAAATAATTGTCTAGCTCGACACAGTGAACCAAATTTTCTAACTGCGAGCTTAGCAATTGATTCAATATACACTTTCCACTTTTCAGCGGAAAATGTTAGTTCGAGAAAGTGCAATGAGTCTTTCTCCTGGAGGTTAGCATCAGCCATGTTGAAGGAAAGCAAAAAGTGTTCTCTCACACGATTAAATAAGAGCACTTTTGTTTTGGAAGCATTAAAATCAACAAGCCTCTCCTTGTCCCATTTAACAATAGATTGTAGGTCATTTTTTAGATCAGCTTCCCATTGGATCTCATTGCTTAGGAAATATTTCATTTCCATTCATATTCTCCTGTCTACTCTGCATTTTGTGTCGCTGTCCATTTCTGACTTTTCCATACTACTCGACCAAGAGTTGAATTTACAACAACCAAGAAATCATTTCTGAATCTACTACGCCATGTGTTTCTTAGATAATCCTGTAGTGAAATTCTTAGATAATCCTGTAGTGAAATTCTTAGATAATCCTGTAGTGAAATTTTAAAGTCTTAATCTTAATCCCTATACTCAGACAAGATGAAAAAATTTAGAGATTTGTTTCTTTCTTAACTAGAGGCTCCCAAATGATATTAATGTTTATGCTAGTTATACAGAGGAGATTATCAAAGCTTAATATATGCGCTGAGACTTTCCTCCAGTTTGCATGTGTTTCTTAGATAATCCTGTAGTGAAATTTTAAAGTCTTAATCTTAATCCCTATCTTAATCTTAGTCTATTAGGTTAGCTTCATTCCGCAGGAATTACTGATTAGCTTTTATCTCATTATATGATCAGTTATGCTTGATTTCAAGATCTATATCTGGACTATAGCTTTTCGATACTTTCACTCTTACTTTTAGAGACCATAGAATGAGATTTTAAGTATTTCCGAAGAAAACCAACTACAATTAAGATGAAAGAAATACCAGTCAAAAATGATTAATGGTTGACTCATTTATTAATAAAATTCAAAATAACATTACTAATTGTTAACTAACAGTCATAGCCTGATGTTCTGAGTTGTTGCAATGAAAACCAACTAAAAATAAGATGAAAGAAATACTAGTTAAAAATGATTAATGGTTGACTCATTTATTAATAAAATTCAAAATAACATTACTAATTGTTAACTAACAGTCATAGCCTGATGTTCTGAGTTGTTGCCTTGAAAACCAACTAAAAATAAGATGAAAGAAATACTAGTTAAAAATGATTAATGGTTGACTCATTTATTAATAAAATTCAAAATAACATTACTAATTGTTAACTAACAGTCATAGCCTGATGTTCTGAGTTGTTGCAATGAAAACCAACTAAAAATAAGATGAAAGAAATACTAGTTAAAAATACTAGTTAAAAATACTAGTTAAAAATTAATATTGGCTGTCAATGTTTTCTCTGATAATTATTATCAATCAAGATAAAATTTTCCAAATACAATTAGAGATTAGAAATATGCCGTATCCCTTTAATATGTAGGCGATCATGGCTCTCCACAATATTCTGTTCATTGTAGCGCTTAGTAAATTGTGACTTTTTGCTATCCCTGCTATTTGCTGTTCTGCCAACCATTTATCCTTAAATAGGTAACTTTCTGCTTCTCACTATCCCTATCAGTGTCATATTTTCTAAGCCTTCTTTCTTCATTATATACCCTATAAATTTCAAATATTTCTTTCTGATTCGAAGTATAAGTGTTCATTTTGTTTCCATTTTCTCTATATCTACGTTGGTCATATATTCATTCTATGCAATTCTCAGTATCCTTCTGCAGGACGACGTTTCTATTGCTTTACTTTTTATTCTTATTTGTGAGGAAATTGTCCAGCATTTACCTAACCTTAAGCCTAACCTTGAACAAATGGAAATAAAAACTGGAGCTAATCTGAATATTTGCCATGAAAATAGCGATAGAGCAACAACAGGCTTCCGATGTTCGTTCGGTGAGAAAAGAGATGCTGAAAGGAGAATGTCATCACCCACAAGACGGTGGAAGGTGGAAATAAAAAATAGAGATCATCTGAACATTTGTTCTGGAAATAGCGATGGAGTAACGATAGGCTTGCGACGTTACGTCTATCAGAAAGGTGATGCAAAGAGGAGAATAAGTCATCAACCGCAAGACCGCGTAAAGTCTTATCTGATGAAAATAAAAAAAATAGGATCTCATTTGAACATTTCCTACAGAAATAGAGATAAACTAACAATAGGCTTGCGACGTTGCATCTTTGATAAATAGACTGCAGAGTTTAGTATACACGCAAACTATGTTTATTTCTATTAAGGCTGGAAAATTAGAATCAAGCAACGTCCAGATCAAATATGGCAACAATACTCCATTCTGGGTCTGATTTGATTCTTTCCACTTGACTATACCAGTTACTGTAAACTTGAATGTGCGAGTGGTGTAGTGAATAATTGCTCTGAATAGTTAATCGGAGAGCCTAGTTCTAATTTCATTTAGATTTGTTATATTCACTTATGTGTGAATATCCTCGGAAAAGGTATGAATTCATCTCTTCTCGGTTAATTAGTAAGACTTGTATCATTAAATCGTTATTATCTCCAAAAATACATTCTTTCAATATAAAATATTTTCTGGTTTTAAATAACATGCAAAGGGTTGATAAGCCGTAAAAACAAATCAACAATCAATCATGACAACTAACATTCGAAGTAATATATCCAAATTTATTATCAAACTAATTACAACTCGATCACAACAAACATCAAAACATTCAAAGTAATATAGGGTAAGTCAAAGTTATATTAACATCATCATCATTATTATTATTGTTATTATTATTATTATTATTTATCATCATCATCATCATCATCATCATTCGATTTCTGCTATAGTCACACTACGTGGGAAGACCTTAGGTAGGTAGTGTGTTATTAGGGCTACATTTCATGATTTGTTTTTCTAGCTCACAACAAATCACTAGCGTTACATGGACAACGTTCTTCTTGGTGTGTGGGTTGTACTTATCAAGACAATTTTTTACATTTTTCTTAAACTGGGATTTCCAGGGATTATTATTATTATTATTATTTAGCAAGACAAGACCAACACTGGTGCGCAGGGGGTTACAGAGAGAGAAAAAAACAGGGTACAGGGGATGCCGAAGAAAGGATGGGGGTTGATAAGTTTTGGGGAGGTGGATGGGATTTAGGGAGGTAGAAGATGGCGACTGACGCTGCATTTAAACTTTTGGAGATCGTAGCTATCAGGGAAGCAAGTATACGGAAGGGGGTTCTACAGACGGGATGTGCGAGAAAAGAAACCGTTGGAGTAGAAGTGTCGGTTACATTTGACTATTTTGACGGTAAGAGGGTGGGACCGAGATGGCAATCTAGTAGCAGGAGTAAATTCATATGGTCGGGGCACCAGAGAAGGAAGCTCAAAAGAGCAGAAGCAGTGAAAATATTTATTATTATTATTACTATTTTGATGTTAACACAATGGTTTATTTTTCTTTTGCAGATAGACGTACCTTGTGAGGGACATTAACACTGGAGCAACGAAAAATGATTGATGGAAATGTCTGATTCGCCAACCGATGTCCGTCTAATGCAAAACGATTTGCAGGACAAAGACCTACCAAGTTATTTAACGATTTATCTACGTAAATTTTGTGAAGACTGGATCAGGGGCGGACAATTACTGAGGAAATGTGGGGTGGCCCAAAACAGCTACCAGCTTTGAACACTTTGTGAATAAATGATTTCTACCATTTAAGTATTAGCATAATTTTGACTAACACTGTATATCCAAATGTATTATTAAACCAATTACAACTATTACAATCTATTGTGAAAATGGTCAAAACATAACAGCGCTAACAATAATTCTGAAGATAAACATTTAAGGATAAAAGCGTTGGTTAGATTCACTGACTTGTAGAGACCGCGATTAAGTTTATCAAATTGGCCTTGTGCCAAACACAACTGAACTCCCTACAATTTAAAATTAACAGAAGATAAAACTGTCTCGTTTGTATGAGCAAAAATTTGTTTATCGAGCAGAATAGCATCCAATTTGTATATGAAATTATTAAACTGTGAAAATGTTTTAAGAGAAAGTTAGAGTAGTAAAGAGTTTCAGGAATTTAGAGTTCGTTTGTTTTAGCAAAATGTGATTTGTGCAGAGAAAGTTTATGTTTTGCTTTATGGACTAACAAATAGTAGTAACGTCTTTGTTCCTCCCTTTATTTTGCAGACGACCAGTAGGTGAAGAGGAAGAAGGAGAGATAAATAAAGCAACAGGAGAGAGAATGTGAGGGGGTGCGAATGTAGGTCAGTTGTGTCCGATCGGCGGCTGAGAATTCTCTTGCTACAGCGTGACAGGGTTTGTCTCTGTCCTCTATTCCCTTGTCTCTGTTTGATTCAACTTTATTTATTTATATCAAAAAGCGATTTAACATCGGCCTCTTTTTATCAGTTTGTAAATTGCCCCTTTCTTCTGTTAATTCGAACAGAGGCTCGTTACACTTTGCTCCTTTCTTTAGCTCGGAGCCAATCCCTTTTTCTATTGGTCAAAAAATAGATTTTGAAAACAGTGAAGAAAAGAGAATCATTTTTATTCCGTATTCACTACAGACTTGACCTAAAAAGTTGTGAGTTCAATACCTGGTGACAGTAGTATATACAAAAACTTAGAGAATTAAGTTAAATGCACAAAACTAAGACATGTCGTAAAACACAAATCAATCGTTTCAAATGATTAAGAAAATAACCATGCACCCAATTAACTTTGGAAAATCGGCGAAGCATTTTCCTCTTTCACGTGAGTAAAGATAAAATGTTTTACAAGCAAACGTAAAGATGGTGACAAATAATCTATCGATTTGCAAACTGCGTAAATTTAGGTAAGTTTGCGCGATTCGATCAATAGAAAATTTAGCATCTAGTTGGAATAAAGCTAAATCTTATTCAAATAGTTTAAAAGAGACACAGATATAATTAAGACATCCGAAAGTGGCATTACTCATGAAACGAGAACAATTTACCCTAGTAATCAAAATAAAGAATTCCGTTCAAGATTCTAGCCACCCAAAGAAGATCGGAGTGTACAACGGCCGAAACGTCATGAATATGACAATAAAGATGAGGACAACAGTCTGAACAATGTAAATAGCTCATCTCGGAAATATAGACAAATAAAGTTTATCGGTTTAAGATAAATTGTAGCACTTTTTGACGCTGTCTACGTGGCATGATGGGTCCGAGCATTGAAGGCCTTAACTGGAGGAACAAAGGAAAGTAGTTCGTCTGAACAGTTGGAATGGAAATAGCGACAAAGTAGCGACAGGTTTGTGATGTTGTGTCTGTGGGACAGATGTTGCAAAGCTGAAAATAAATGCTCCAACGAAAAAGCATAATTTTAAACTCTATCAATGCTGGAAAGTGATAATTGAGCAGCCATAGTCAAAATATGGCAGCAGTGTTCCATTTGTGTCTAATCTGAATCTTGTAAAGGTAAAGCCATGACAGGGAGAGTCAGTTACTTCCTCGGGTCATAAAAATGTCCCGACTATATTTCCAGAATCTTTAGCGAGGGATTGTATATATAAATTGCATTTAAGGTCTGGAGTGAAGTTAAAAAAAAATAACAGTAAGCGTTGAAAGCATTGAAAGCATTGAAAATGCAATCATTCAACATGGTTGGAGAAGACTCAGTATAAACTATACATACAAAAATATCCTATCGTACAGCCTTTAAATCACCAGGAGACATGTGGTTGTTATCTAACGTCAACATTCTGGGCGTTTGTTTAGTTTTCTTTTCAACATCTTGTTTTCTTACTGGCAACTGCCAAAGCTTTGAATAGGAAAGAAAAACAACTTTTAAAATATGTGAGCTTATTTACACACACACACACACACACACACACACACACACACACACACACACACACACATATATATATATATATATATATATATATATCGACTTGCTGATTGTTAATTGTCAAGGTTGATAATGATGGCAAGAGCTATTGAATGTTAATACCTTAGCGGTAAAGGAGAAAATTTACTCGAATATTCACTTTCCGACTTTTTTCTTCAACAAATATTATTGCATACTACTCAGTCAGCTAAGTGCCATACGTGATACACGCTTGGGCGATCATGTTTCGAAAGAGACATGACTGACTGGGCAGAAGATTATCCCGTAGTAGGTTGCCATTGCTTTCTGCGGTAGACTGATTGCCGACCAAGGCTATAGAACGCAATCTGTCCTGTTATTTAACCCATAACTGGAAGGAATAGACGGATTAATACCTTTCCCAAGGGTATTTACGCCATCTATCAAATTTGCTAATGAAAATAAAAATAAAGCCAAAGATAGAATAAGTTAGTTGTTCCTTTTTTTAATAATTTCCCCCTTTGGATCAGGATAATAAACTTTACAGCAAATTGATAGATGGAGCGAAAAAATAGCAGTTCGGGGTTTACTTTTGGAAAAATTCTTTTCTTTAACAAATAGAATAGAGGGAAGCACATCAAATGTAATAAAACTGAAGGGAAAATGATAAGATCAGATAAATGAGAAGGAAAGCAGACAAGAGAGGAATAGGGTCAAGGAAAAAGAAAAAAGAGGAGGAAAAATGTTGGTTAGCACAGAAATTCCTCGGGGTCAAACCCCTAAGTGAATCTCCATTCTGATTACACACACACACACACACACACACACACACACACACACACACACACACACACACACACACACACACACACACACAAAAAGCACCCACATACATTCACAGTAAACCGAAAGTATTTGTCATTTAAATGTAAATCGTCTGCACAACCACACCAGCATTGCCTGATGATGAGAATTAATCTCGATACATAGAAATTTCCATGTAGCAATGAAAAATTGACATAACCATATATATATATACAAACTTATAACTACACTCCTTTCGAAAAACCCTCCACGGATCTACGTGGAAGGAAAGAAATGGTTGTAAAAAAAGAAAGAACTAAGCATATGAACTTCAGCCAAAGGGATTCGGACCGAGTCCGCACGAAGCCCAAAGAAAAAACCCGAGACGAATAATCAGCTAACAATAAAGCGCTTAATACTTAGGTAGAGCAGAATAAATAAAGTATACCTAGTGAGCCAACAAACCTACCAAGGTTTCACCTAAGCGGATCGCCAGGTAGGTTTGTTGGCTCACTAGGTATACTTTATATATATATATATATATATATATATATGTGTGTGTGTGTGTGTGTGTGTGTGTGTGTGTGTGTGTGTAAAAATATACTCAGTTATGATCTGAAATTAAGGACAGGATGGATGTATTTTAAATCGGCGATTTAAAAATACAGTTTTCCTTTTGTCTTTATTTTATTTAACCATATATATATACTGGTGTTATGACTTTTTGACTTTTCACAAAATAATGGATTTCTTATATTATAATTCGATGTAATTTTTTAAAAAAAGACTCAGATTCAACTTCTAAAAAGCTTTATTCTGTTTTAATTGAACATACAAAAGCAAAAGGATAATTCCCGCCTAGCTTTTATGGTTGTACGCGAGACTTTCTATTCCAGTGGAGGTAGGGTAGCTGGGTGTAGAGACCATTTACTACGACAAAAGGTTTAATTCAATTTAATTAAAAAAAAAAAAGTCACCAACACGAAATTTCTAACATCGTATATAAGTATAAACTTTCTAAGGCCTTGTAGAATTTTTTTACTTTTGTACATATGCGTTGTTTGTTTTTGATTTTGTTGACTGCACAGCATAGTAGGGTCAGTTTCTCTCCATCTTTGAGAAAAAGAGTGCCACGACGCAAATCACTCCACCATAAATTTGGAAACGACACGCTGTACTGCTTGGCATTCGCACCGGACGCCCCAATACTAACATTTCAGAGTGTTTGTGCATCAATCTCAGGACCGCGCAGAGAATTCGGAGAGAGTTAGATGTGTCTAATGGTGATTACGAAGGTACAACAGCTCGGAAATCTCACTCTGTTCTGATGAGAAAAGAACTCCTGAATTTGTTGGTGAGGGCCTCAGAAACAACAGGAAACCTACATCAAGTTCTTTGAGGAAGTAGTGCTGTCCTGGATCAAGAGGCTGGAAAGACCCTATGCCTAGCAACAGAATATTGCACCATGCTACACAGACAGGAGATCTCAGTCAGACAATTCCTGTAACCATATCACCCCTTACATCTGGCCATCTAACTCCCCTGACAGCAACCTCTCTGGTTATGATGTGTGGGGCACAGTTGAGCGAGAGACAAAAAACTCCTTGTAGCATCCAAAGATGAACTGAAGGCAAGGATTATGGTAGCATTCACCAACTTAAACAAGGAGACCGTCCAGGTAAGAGGCAGGAGATTCTTAGGTCGTAGTAGAAGTCAATGGCGATTTTATTAAATAAAATTTATCTCTGGTATTTTGAGATATTTTCCCGTACTTTCGGTAGATATATCTGCTAAAGTAAGATGTCAGTTATTTTCATTTTTGCGTAATATAGACAATAATTAATTCATCGCATTATATATATTAGTTAAGTGTTATATGTGATACACGCTTGGGTGATCATGTCTCTTTCGAGTCATAGCTGACAAGGCGGAAGGTTTTCTCGCAGTAGGTTGCCATTTCTTTCTGTGATAGACTGGTTGCTACCCATAGCCTTCGACATTCATTGGCCGAGCAGCCAGTACTACAGCCGGTTGAAATGTATTAATCTTTCCGATTGCGACCACATCACGTTTAAACGTCGGTTTCCACCGAACAAGTAACGTTGAGTCTTGTCAGTGCCTTGATGAGTTACCGCTTGGGAATACCAGGGGTTGTAACCTTGGATTTGCGGATGGGGTAATGGGCAATAGCTTGGATTGTTAATTGGAGGTCAGAATTCCAATACCCGTTGGGTTCATTATATTCACTTACAAACTAATACCCTTGGGAAAGGTAGGAATCCACCACTTCTCCTTCCAGCAATGAGTTAATTTGTAAGACTTGTCTCAGTAAATCATTATCATTTCAAAAAATAATCTGCCAAGGGTTGAGAAGTCTTAGAAAATGAATCAATTAGTTATAAAATATTTTTGTTCGAACTTTTTACAAGAAAACTTGGATTTTCAAGTTCTGTTTTCACAGTTCTGTATTCACTCGTTTCAGTTTTAATCGGGGATTCTTTCCTAAGCTTTTATTTAAAGTAGTATGGAATGTTAACGTCTTAATTCTATCATTGTTTTCTCTTCTTCGTGTTCTATGTGAAATCCATTTTAATTGTTGTTAAAAGTACTCAAGTAATGTTTTTGGTATCGTGTACAGTTCTTTGTGATTCTGAAGCGCCGGTTCCCAAAATGTCTTTGTCAAGACTCACAGGCTTCACTCACTCAAAACTATTTTAACCATTCATTTTAGAAAGCTGTTGTATACAACTGACAGTCTAGATATTTCTGAACGGGTTTGGCGCCATGCATGGCATTTGTCTGAATGTTTCTGTTCAACGAAGCCATCTGAGAACATGACTAGAGTTTTCAAGGTAATGTTTTGGTTTTGTAGCAATGTGCGGCGTTGAGTGAAACTACCTCTAGCACAGCCTAAGCTAATTAGTTCAAGGTGAATTTAGAAAAACATGACCGATTGTTCGAGATTACGGTTCTATTTTCAGAACCTATTTTGGTTCTCAGCCCAATGATGGCGCGCCAAATCAAGGTCCAAAAGATACCCCTAAGGGTGACGGATGTATTCAAGAAGATTTCTTAAAATTTGAAAAAAGAAAAAAAAATTCTGTAAATATATTTACATCAAAATTTAGGACTAAAAAAGCAGCAATAAAATATACGAAAGCGTTTAATATCTTCCAGTCTCTTTGGCGGACATGTTAACTGGAGGGTATTACAATCGCAGTATCATTTCTCACTCACTTCTGGCGTTGCTTTTTGGATAAGTGACGTGCTAGGATGTGCGTTGTGGTGCTGTGGATATCGGCGAGGAACGAGAAATCGAGGAGCCGAGTTCAAATTCCAGTTGAATTCATTACATTCACTTACGCGCAAATACCCTTGGAAAAGGCATTAATCCGTCTCTTCCTTCCAGTTATGGGTTAAATAACAGGACAGATTGGGTTCTATAGCCTTGGCTGGCAACCAGTCTACCGCAGAAAGCAATGGCAACCTACTGCGGGATAATCTTCTGCCCAGTCAGTCATGTCTCTTTCGAGACATGATCGCCCAAGCGTGTTTCACGTATAGCACTTAACTGACTGACGTGCTGAAATTCGCACGTAACATATTAACATGTGGTTGTGCCTTTCATTTTCTTGAATAACAGTAAGAAACGTCGATTTCTTGAATGTTGAAGTAGCGAAATAGATGCGTGAGTAGTGCAATGGTTAACGAAACTTGAAAAGAGAAGTCGGCAAAACATGTTTGATTTCACACGAATACTCTTTGGAAAAGTATGAAACGTTCTTTTGCCCCTCTAAATATGGATTAAATAGCTCGGTTATATAACTGGGATCTTTTGTTTTGAGGTGGCAACCAGCTTAGAAGGAGGAAAATTCTAACTTCAAAAATCAACATGAAGAGGGATGGGCTCCGTCAGATTATCTTGTCCTAGACACACCGCTACTACTATGGCTGCAGTACATTTGATGCCTTTAAAACCGTATTAAATTATGGGATTCCTAGTGCAACGTGATATGATGAAATTAAAATAAAAATGAGTAAAAATTTATTAGCTAAAATTCAATGATGAAACACTAAAAGTATATTTATACCCTGTATTTATAGGCGCGGCCAAACACTTTTTTGGGAACACTGTCTTAGATTCTAAAAGAATTTGTGCAATTTCTATCAACTGCAGTTAACAATAGATTGTCTCATTCAAATAACGCAAACGAACAAAATTCCAGTATTTCGCCCAGGAAAATCCGTTCACTCCACAAGGAAAGATATTCTATACTGCCGTTTCAGAAAGGCGCCTCGCTGCCGGGCTAGGATTTGCCGGTTCGTCTAACAAACCGATATTACTATGAGGTAAGTTCCTCACTGGTTGTACCACATTTAGCGCCTAGTTTAAAGCTGTTATTACAAAGCTAATCTGGCGCCTAATTAGCTGGCATAGTAAGTTCAGTCTTCACGAACATCCGTTTGTTTTTGTTTTGCTAGATTGGGGGTTTGAGGCGTTCAAGGCTTACAGTCAATGCTGGTCACTTTTCTCACAGAAGAAGAAACGATTGGACTATAGAAAGATGCTAAGAATATCATGGATGAAGCACGTAAGCAACAAGGAAGACTAAAAGAAAAGGGAAACAAAAAATGATACATACCCGGAATCAGAAAGTGACATTTGAAATTTCTTGAACCCATAATGAAGAAGGAAGTCTTGGGGAATTTGATACTCACAGGAAATATCGAATAAAAAAGTTACACGCACAGGCAACGGACGACGACCTACTCGGCGAGCTCGTGGGAATGATTGGTGGAATGGGATGAGCCATTATTGCCCCGGTTATATCGCATTGAAACACCGGTACTCGTATGATCACTGATGTTAAGCAACAACGAGTCTGGTCAGTTCTTAGGTGGGTAACCGCTTGGGAATAGCCTCTACTGCCAGCTATCGTTTAATTAGTAAATCTTTATTATCTCACCAAAATTATTACAATCTAAAAATATTAACCTATTTGAGGACACATGGCCCAATGTATAAAATCGTTGGTTAAATCCAGTAACTTGACCCAAAGATTTGTGAGTTCAATACCTGGCGAGAGTAGTAGCGAACAAAAACTTAGTTGAGTTAAATGGAGATTACTAAGACATCCGAAAAGGCAATGACTCATGGAACGAGAACAATCTACCCAAGTGATAGAAATAAAAAGTACGGTTCAAAATTCCAGTAACCTGAATAAGGTCGGAGCGTACAACGGCCGAAACGTCGTGAATATGACAATAAAGATGAAGAAAACAGTTCGAACAATTAATTCAAATAACCTTCAAAATGTTGATATGCCGTAAATACAAATCCATTGTTTCAAATGATTAAGAAAATAGCCATGCACCCGATTAACTTTAGAAAATCAGCGAAGCATTTTCCTTGTTCAGATGAGTAAAGATAAAATGTTTTACAAGTAAACTTAAAGATGGTGACAAATAAAATAATCTATCGATTTGCAATTTACGTAAATTTAGGTAAGTTTGCGCGATTTGATCAATAGAAACTTTAGCATCTAGTTGAAATAAAGCAAAATCTTATTCAAATAGTTTTACAAAGGCATGGACAAACTTTTCTGTGCTGCGTGAGATATGACTCATCATAAGGCGGGCCACACGAATAAAAATTTCATGGTAATTTCTCGTTGTTTTTTGCCACCTTTACTACAGAAGACCTTACGCGTAAGCATTTGCCTAAGAAATGGGAAATTTTCTTTTTCTTTAGAGAAGTCTTGGCATAATTATCATTAATGACGGTGTAGTTAACACACGCCGATACGTTTTTTTTATCTTTTTTTTTGTTTTTTATTTTTGTTTTTTTGTTTTTTTACATTCTAAAAAGGTGTAATGAGTCTCTGTAGAGCAAGTGTGGCCCGTGTTAGAGAAATGTCAGACACTAGACGGACAGATAGAATTTATCGTTTATTTAGTAAGATATTAATAGTAAATGATTGTATTGGGTGAAAGGTACTTAAAAAATGCAACCAATCTAAGATAAGGACAAACCTTAATTCAGAACCAGCCTAAGTGAAGAGGGCCAGCTTTGAGAGGCTATCTTGCTCCAGATCAGTGCTTCTTAACCAATGTTCCATAGAATCCTAGGGTTCAGCAAGAGGTCATTAGGGGTTCTGGGAAAAACGTATGTATAAAAAGGCTAATGCATTTTAAAGTAATTTTTGTTTCATTTTATATTCGTAATTTTACTATACACATACGGCATTATTGTTGGAAATCCTTCATTATTATAATACATGCTTCAACCTATTTTGAAGGTTGCCAGCCAAGACTATAGAACCCAATCTGTTTTATTATTGAACCCATAACTGGAGGGAAGAGATAGATTAATACCTTTCCCAAGGATATTTGAGCGTATGTGAATACAACGAATTCAACTGGAATTCGAACTCGGCTCCCCGATTTCTCGTTCCGAGCCTATATTCACTGCACCACAACGCACATCCGACGCATTTCCTCATTACGTGTCCCAGAAACTTGTTGGTGTTAGCGCAGACAGCTGTAAAAATCACTCCAATATTTCATGATGGTTCAATTACGTATTAATCACAACTGCGTTGACGGGGATGGAGTCATTCATGAAAGTTCTGCGAGATCATATAAAACATGGACCCAGGTTACCAAAGTTGAAATTACAGCCAGGTCTTACACAAAACCAGGAGACCGGGCAAAGAGCCATCAAAAAATTCTACATGAAAATAGATGTTAAACAATGATGATGATGATTTTCCTCATCCACCATGCGAGTATCAAATTCTCCAAGCCCTCCTTCCTCATTACGTGTCCCAGAAACTTCAACTGTTTCTTCAAGATGTTAAGTATAAGTTTCCTTTTTGTTTCCATTCCCTGTAAATCATTTGGATAGAAAGGGTGAGTTCGTGTGGTGTTTGTGTCAGTAGTCAGAATGAATGGGTCGTGAAACGAATTAACTAGGAGTAGGATAGATAGTGATACAAGCTCTGCCTCATCTTCCTTCGGCCTTGTGCCACAATGTATTCATTGTTAAATAAAGACAAATACTTTTAAAACATACCTCCGCGCGTCGGTTATAAAATACCATAGATGCTCACTTTTATACATCTAGGTAAAGGTGTAAATCTCTCAGTGGGAAGATAAGATTACAGATTTTCAAAGCGAACATGTGTCTTAGATAAAGACAACCGAATATTTACTGAATTAATTTGGTTTCAATGAATACTTCTGAATGTATTTTTTGTTAATTTTCAAAATTATTTTCTTATACTTGTTGTATAAGCATCAGTTTAATATATGGTTTGAAGGTGTCTTATTAAACAGAATATATAAATATGTTAGATATTACAACTGTAGAAAATCATAACACACATACTACGCATTCACTACTCATATCTTCCAGTAAAAGAAACATTATCTTTAATTTATTGATTCCAAGTACGCGACACATATTCTTTGGCAACACTCATTAGAAAGCAAAAACAAACAAACAAACAAACAAACAAACAAAAAAAAAAAAAAACAAAACAATGCATTAGGGGAATAAATTCAAATAAGAAAAAAAAACATCTCTACTTGAAGAAGCCTAACAAATTCTGACATATTGAGTAGGTGGATGCCTGCAGAGAATTCTGGGAATTTTCAAACGGCTACTACTACAACTGTAAAGAACTAAAACACACAAGCCACAGACTCAGTGAGAAATAGACTCACTGACAACTGTTTACGAGACTAATAAGCTAACTACCCTCCAGTAATGACATTTACATTGAATTGATTTTAGTATCAGTAAATGATTTTTATGTATATCCTTACAAATATGCCGGACCTAGATGCCAAACTATTTGAGTAATGTTGTTATTCTAGCTACTAGGCGTTGATATGTCAATCAATAGAAAAGGGCAAGCGTATATCAGGTAAAAAATATAAATTAAAAAAAAAAATAACTATCGTTTTACAGCATACAGGCTTATCTAACGATCGTACAGCGTCATAGTGGTTTATCATAAAAACAGATTGTCTTTCATAAAATATCAATATCCTTTCCTAATATCGAAGTTTTTAAGACGTGTTGAAACTCCCACATGACAGATGTTGCAAACTGTGTGGCAATCTTTATTTCTTTTGTGTATCGCGTCCCTTCAGAAAACAGACGATCATGTTTCTCCACAACTTCCTATCCTTTGTGGTTCTTAGCAACGTTTCTGCATTTGTCAAGCCTCCCGCGTTCCGTTCTGCTCATCAGCAATCTCGTCAGGTACCTCCACCTATCCCTCTTGTCTCGTTCCATATACTTGCTTACAGCCTCCAGGAATTTAAATGCAATGTCAATTCCCATCTTTTATCCACTTGACTCAGATCCTTTCTACATCACCCCGTGCATCTTGTTCTTATCCTTTCTCTCTAACTCTTTTTTTTTTTTTAATCATATCACCCCAAGCAAGGCGATAACGCCACTGATGCGCAGGGGGCTACGTAAGAGTAAAAAGATTGGAAAAGAGAAAGCCGGAAACCACATCCTAAACAAGGAACAAGGGATGCGCCTCTTCACCTGTTCAATAGATGTGGGTGGAGTGAGAACCGGGCGATAGTTTCTATCTACTCCAAATAACTGTCTTCACTCCTGTGTTCACATCTTTCTCTTACCCTTTCTCTGAAAACCCCTGTAACTGGTTCGTCTTTGTCTTCCTCTCCCCCTGCCTAAACTTTTACTTTCCTATGTAGCCCCCCTGCGCATCAGTGGCGTTACCGCCTTGCCTGGGGTAAAACGATTAAAAAAAAAAGATATGTCCCCTTAGAGGTTTAAGTTTTTCAAGTTGTCCTTCTTCATCATGCGACAAAGAAATTTCATCTGTCTTTTTCTGATTTAGCAGCTTTTGTTCAGGTACACTGACTTTTTTGTTTACTGCCTATCGGCTGGGGCTTCAGAATACGCCGACTGCACCTCTGCAGAAGAGTAAACCCTCCCCCATGAGATATCCTGAGTATGATGATAAGCTACATCGGGGTCTTGGGTTTGTCGTTAAACTGCCTCTAATTGGAAAGTTTTGAAAATCTTGTTGTTGTTCTCAGGTCCACCTCGACACGAGGTGGTAGCATCTGTTAGGGTTCCAGATTTTGGCAAATAATTAAACCCACAAACTGGAATCAAAACACTATAAAAGTATAAAAATAGAATTTTATAGTGAAAATTCCAGCAATACTTTTTGAAGAAAAAATATTACCAATATATTTGTGGGGCTTGATACATTGACACCAACACACACACACACACACACACATGGTCACTCAGCGTTCACGTGATAACTTAGTTCCCGCGTAAACGATGCCAATAAAAACGGGGAACGTCACGTGGTACGCTAGTTAGGATTTTGTCCCGGACAAGAGCAGACATGACTCCCTAACTCACACAAACACACGCGCACTAATTGCGGGTAGCAATTAGGGGCGCAATTTTTTATTTCTCACCAGTGAAAGAACTTCTCTTTCCTTAATTTTATGCATGCTGTCAACCCTATGTAACCTTTGTTAATATATTGTTTTTCTGGTTACTTTCGCCTTTTCGTTCTTTCTTATTTCCTGTTTTAAATCATGACTAAGACTGCGTCGAGTCGACTCGTAAATCTAAATTAATAGTGGAGCCTTCGTCCACTACATATTTTTGAAAAAATATTACCAATATATTTTTGAAAATATATTACCAATATATTTTTGAATAAAAAAATATATACTAGTAATACATCTGACTGTCGATAAAACCCTCTTTACAAAAATACGTCAATGAAAACTGATCTACAAACTGATTTCTTACAAAGAATACATATTCTATTCATACGAATCTATTGTAAAAATCTTGTTGGTATTAAATTACCCATCGAGGTTGATATGCCGTAAAACAAAACAAACCTAACTTTCTGTCTAGCATATGTTTAAATCTTAATTTAAACTTCGTTAGAGGGATCATTGTCTTGCTAACCGAAAACTGCCCACTTTGGGATACTATGTATCAACTGAAAAGAGTATGGATTGGGATTGTGAACGGTGTGATCTTGTCTGAGGTCGAATTAAAAATAAAATAGTCTTGCGCAAATAGTCTTGCGCAAGACTACACGCTGCTTACAGCGCCTGTTACTTCTCCATCAATTGTTAAACTCTTTGATGTGAAGTGATGTTTAGCACCCATTAGTCGCTAACCTCCCCACACTTATTCTCAGTGACGAGTTTTTTGGCTCTCTCTTGCACTTACGCAAATTAGGCATATTAATTTGCCAGTGTCATTACAGTCTTCTTATTCTATGTACCGTGTCCTTTCAGCACGTTGGCTCTCCACAATTTCCCGTCCTTTAAAACGCTTAATACATTTTGTTTTTTTTTGTAATCTCTCCCTGATTCTCCATCCATTGACACAAATTCGCTAGGTAGGTTCTGCGTTGTTTTTCTCTGTCCATCTTGCCTTCAATCTTTCCTGTGAGTATCAAGTTTTACAAACCTTCTTCTCTCATTATGTGCCCTAGAAATTTCTACTATCGCTTTCTGATGTTAAGTATAAGTGCATATTTTTCTTTTAGTTTCTCTAAAACTTCGTCGTTGCTCAGAAAGTACTGATTTTACAAACTTTGCCTTAACGTCATGGATCAAACAAGAATCTGCGATTTAAGTTTAATTTGGCAGCAAGGAAATTCACTGGAACTCTGCAAGTTAGTAAATATATCTTATCGTTCTTTGGTCGCTTCCTACCAACCTTCGACTGATAGAAGAAAGAGTGTTCACGCGTCGCAAAACATACACAAAAACCTGAGCAAAAAATATTTTGTATTTAGAACTGGTGACGAAAAACAGTAATTTGAATTCAACGGACAATTTGACGAGAAAATGAACATTTTATCACTGAATCACAATGGAATATTTATGTTTAGCAACAAAATTTTCAATTTGGATTCATGTAGAACTTTAAAGCCAAACTTAACAGTCTATGTGAAACTGTACAATAAGCAATACAACCAGAAATAAGCTGTTTTTTCTATTTTACTGTAGATTAACTACTATAGATTACGAGTATTAAAAGAAAATCTATTAAATTTTATGTGGTAATTAGTGGGGGGGGTCGGTTTCCTATTGTTATTAAGTAATAAACTGATCCCCCACTTTATGAACAATATAAGCCTTAATCATTATTCCAACTATTATATTCAGTCAGTCAGTTAAGTGCCATACGTGATACACGCTTGGGCGATCATGTCTCGAAAGAGACATGACTGACTGGACAGAAGATTATCCCGCAGTAGGTTGCCATTGCTTTCTGCGGTAGACTGGTTGCCGACCAAGGCTATAGAACCCAATCTGTCCTGCTATTTAACCCATAAACGGAAGGAAGGAAGAGACGGATTAGTACCTTTCCCAAGGGTATCTGCGCGTAAGTGAATACAACGGATTGCAACTGGAATTCGAACTCGGCTCCCCGGTTTCTCGTTCCGAGCCGATATCCACTGTACCACAACGCACATCCTTTCTTTCTAACAGTAGTAATAACTAAAATGGACAGAACATGTAACTAGAAGAGAGAATAATGTTATAAACAAGATATTGACTTCCAACACTATTTTAAACAAAAGGTTAGGAACGAATTCCCATTCATACTAGAAAGAGCGGTAACAGTTAGTGGAAAATAGGTTTCTCTAGCGGCTTCAAGCTTCAAGTGAATGAATTGTTATGATGGACCTTGTTTGACTCCAACGTCTGGTTAGTAAAATATAATACATATTTATCAGAACAACAAAGTGTATAATTAGAAGGGTTTATTATCAGAAGAATTTGGTTGTACAGCTTCGGTAGATGTATGAAAGTTCTTGAAAATGCGGTTGTTAGTAAATATTTCTGATTTTGGTGTTTGTCTTAGTGAATGAATAAATTATTTACAAAAGTATATCAGAAAAAAAGCAATCTTAAACATGAACAAATGATATTTGGGCGAGTTGACTTATCTGTGATCTTCATTTCTGAAGATGCTCGATTCCACGTGATCTTCTTGTGAGGGACCGATTAAAAAAAAACGAGGAAGTCTTTAAATTTTTCTAAGTTTCCCTTTTTTTTTTTCGATAGAATTATGGGAATTAGATTTTTTTTTTTATTTCTCGTGATCGCTAGATCTCTACAGAATCATTAAGGTTTTAAACGAGACAATATTTTATCGACGGTATTACAAAATTACACAAAATTTACAAAGTAGAAAAAATCACATCGCTTTTGAAGATGTTTGATAGTCGTAACAAATCAAACGAATAAATAGCATATATAACTCGAAGCGAAAATAATGTTATATTCAAAATGTTGACTTTCCACATTAACTTAAATAAAAGGTTAGGAAAAAATGTTGTAAGAGAAAGATTTGAAAAATTTCAACTAACAGTATTGTTAACTATTCGGTCAATGAATGTGATTGTGAAATGTTTCCCGTATGGAAACGGTTAATCTCACCATTACCAGACATCAACCTATTCTTAAAACAATTTAAAAGGAAAACGGTAAACTTTTCTCCTGTTATTAAAATTTATTATGACTATTAGAGTTTAAATTCGGACTCGTAATTTACCCTTCAACTAAAACGTCTACACATTCTTTAACTAATTGAATAAACTGTAACAAATTTCCTGGGTTTTTTTTTTTGTTTTTTTTGTATGTGTAGAGCGCCCTATATATATGAGTATTAAAACAATGAAAATATAATACGAAATTCTAGGATTTCATCTCAGGTACCGAGTTGGTGATGTGCCTGTACAGGTTGCTATAGTTCTTATCTCCCATTGTCGTTTCGCTACCCTCATCTTCGTACCTTTCTCTTTCGCTCACTTTATATTCACCTCTCTCTCTCTCCCCCCCCTCTCTCTCTCTCTCTCTCTCTCATACACATACACACGCACGCACACACACTCTATCTCCCTTTAACATTCTCTCTTTCTTAACCCCCCCTCTCTCTCTCTTAATGATCACCAGGTTTGGAGTCTACATACAGAATCAGACGATAAAAAAGAAGACTTGACCACCCGGTGGAAACAGGAGATGTGGAAACAAAAACCAGAATATACCAACTTGTGAGAACGGTATCGACCTCTAAAGGGAGAGAGATAAGTGAGGGCGACCCTTCACAATTCACTCTCCCTCTCTCTCTCTCTTTTATTTTTATGTATTTATTTTCGTGTATGTGATAAGGTAGGACAACTCTCCAGTATCAAGACAAATCGATTTTTTAAAAATCAAAAGTAAAAGTTATACTTAATTTGCTCGTTAATTTACAGAATTGTGAATTTCTTTAACACCTTCAACTCTATCATTTTCTTTCTCTGGCGTGTGTAAGACAAAAATAGAGCGATAAGGATAATTCCAAATTAAATAGCATTTCTGGAAAACAAGTATTATACAGAGTAATATGCATAGGAACAAAATGAAAACCGAGTGCGAATTTCAAAAGGTAGACGTTACATAATTAAGAATGTTTAGAGCTTAATAAGTAGCGCAAATACCTTTGGGAAAGGTATTAATCCGTCTGTTCCCTCTAGTTATGGGTTAAATAACAGGACAGATTGGGTTCTATAGCCTTGGCTGGCAACCAGTTTACCGCAGAAAGTAATGGCAACCTACTGCGGAATAATCTTCTACCTAGTCAGTCATGTCTCTAAAGAGACATGATCGTCCAAGCATGATACGTGCAGCACGTATGGCACTTAACTGACTGACTGAAGTAGTGAAAATATGGAATAACTTTCTTTGGCACTGGACATATTAAGGGACTTCATATTTGTCAAAGCCAATGGCATAAATAAAAATGGAAACAATGTCTGAATTTCATAAAGAGAAACATTAAATAAAATAAATACGGAACCTCGCTTAACCCTCTAGAGCCATTCGTATCATATTTGATACAGTATGAAAACAAGCCTTGAAAGAAATATTTTCCTGAAAAATTTTTTAAGAGAAATATTTTATAAATTTCAAATGAAAGCAGTACTGACTGCTCAGTCAATGAATACCAAATGTTTCCTTATAGGGAAATACCAAATGTTTCCTTATAGGGAAATACTGTATCAAATATGATACGAATGGCCCTAGAGGGTTAAGCAACATTAAATGAGACACAGATACACTATCAATAAATTGCTAAACTTGTGTCTCCAGATATCAGCAATTGATGGTTTACACTTTTTGACAATGATACGAGCATCATACATTCAGTCTAAATCACTAACTGGCAATTCCAGAATGCATACGCAGTTACGTCATTTCCTGTGGTATTTGCCTACAAATGAAGCTGAAAGAAAAAGCCAACAAGTGTGCTATCGCTGCATATGCATACTTCTCGGAGAGAAAGAAAAGTGATCTCTTTTAATGACGAGAATGTTAACGTAATTCATTTTATAATGTTAAACGGTATGATTTTGACATCCCTAACTTGAGACTAGTTATATTTACAATCCAAACCCTCGATCGTGACATATATACGAATGAGCCCGTGCCATAAAAAATAGCAGCAAAATATTTACATCGATCAGTCAGTCAGTTAAATGCCATACGTGAAACACGCTTGGGCGATCATGTCTCTTTCGAGACATAACTGACTGGGCAGAAGATTATCCCGCAGTAGGTTGCCATTGCTTTCTGCGGTAGACTGGTTGCCGACCAAGGCTATAGAACCCAATCTGTCCTGTTATTTAACCCATAACTGGAAGGAAGAGACGGATTAATACTTTACCCAAGGGTATTTGTGCGTAAGTGAATGCAATGAATTCAGCTGGAATTCGAACTTGGCTCCCCGATTTCTCGTTCCGAGCTGATATCCAATGCACCACAGCCCACATGCCGTCTAAAATGACGGCAATTTATTGATGTGTCTACTATTGAGTATCTTACATTAAGAAATAAGGAAAAAAAAAAGGATCCAAACACCTGAGCGCGACAGGAGGGGAATATATATATATGGCTTCTGCTTCGACGAGATTGGTTCACTGATGCCCCCTTCACAAGATTTTACTGAAGCAACCAGACTGGCAACAAGGTCCCACCCTTTTACAGTTAAATCAACTAAATGCAGCCGACACTACTATTCCATCAGCTTCCTTTCTCGCATTTCCCGCCTGTGGAACTCCCTTCCGTCTACTTGCTTCCCTGACGGCTACAATCCCCAAGAATTTAAATGCAACGTCAATTCCCATCTCTTATTCACTTGACACCAGTGCTTTTCTCGTTCTTTCCCCCATCAGCTCGTGTATCTTGTTCTTATCTTTTCTCACTTATTTTTCTTTTCTCGCAACTTAAACTTTCACTCTTCTCTTATGTAGCCTCTTGCGCACCAGTGGCGGTACCGCCTTGCTAGGGGTAAAACAATTATAGATATATTGATTGTTTAATTACTCAGTTTTTAGTCATAATAAAATTAGACCAGTGCACATTTGTATTAAAAAGTGTTCGCTGTGTTATTTCTCTGCTCAAATTATTGTTCATTTTGGTACTCATTCTGCTTTTCCATCTATGCGAAAAGACTTACTTCCTCCACATCATATTTCATATATTATTTATAAGTTTATTTGTAGTAGTGGTAGCGACTACATAGGAAGGACATCGCAACGCTTAGATTGCGGAACTAAACAAATATACCATTAAGATTTCTTAAACCGGATAGTCGTGCAAGTCAACTGGTTAACACTTCCGGGTCAGCAATCACTGAACACCTTATTAATAACAGAAATTGCATGGTTGATTTCAGAGTGAACCAGTTTTCTGTTTTGTCTGGTTCACACTCTCCATTTCATTTGCAGGCATTAGAAACATTATGCGTTATATCTAGGAGGCCGTCCCTCTGTAAACAGAGATTGTCTACTTGGACTGCATATTATTACCGTCTAGTGTTTGCACCTCACTTTCCCTTTCCCTAACCTTTCGTCTTCATTTTTTAAATATTTTAAAAAAAGATTAAATAAATTCTCAGTTGACCCTGATGAAGTCTGGGAGTGAAACCGGTCAGTCATTTTTCGTTCTTTTATTTTTCGTTCTTTTTATTTTTATTTTCCGTCTAGAAAATGCATGGAAGTGTAAAATTTGCTGTATTCTTTGCCCTTATTCATTTTTGTACAAAAAACTTTATATATATATATATATATGTGTGTGTGTGTGTGTGTGTGTGTGTGTGTGTGTGTGTGTGTGTGTGTGTGTGTGTGTGAGAGAGAGAGAGGATATATACATATATTCTTCACTACTCGACGACATAATTATTGCAGAAAATAAAATAAGGCATTGTTAAAGAGCGAACTCGAGGCAAGAGCATTCATAACTGGTATTAAAGTTTGATAATTGGTAGTAAAGAGAATGAACTGAACCGACGCTGCTTCGCTATTATCTCTCTAACGAACTGAGCCGACACTGCTTCGCTGCTGTTTCTTCTCTCCATGAGCGTGACAGGAGGGATATATATACAGAACGGTCTTTATTATAAGAGAGAGGATAACTCACGCCTGACATGTTCCAAGCCATCATTGTTCATCTTGTGTAAGACGTGTTGTCATTTCATTAGTGATAAAAAAAGATTAAAAAAACAACAACAAAAAACAGGCTCCTAAACCTAGGAAAATGGCGATAATATATTATAGAAATTTAAGTATTCATATGAGTGAATAACAATCGTTTTTCCCCCTTTATGATCAGTTCCTTACTTTGTGGAACAGACTTTCGTGAGGATCACTATAATATCTTCAAATCTGGAGTTAACCGTTGTCTATCCTAGATATCGCCATAAGCTTTACTTATTACCTTCTCCTCTTATGGTTTAAATAGTAAAACTTGCATCTGGAAAATCATTGTTATTCTCAAAATATTGTTAGTGTAAAATTTACATTAATTATTCTTACAATTCAAAATGTGTTTCGGCTTTAAATAACCTATTGATAGGCCGTAAAAAATCAAAGTTCTTCTCTCATGCTCATTCAGTAATTTTCTACCTTTAGTGGCTCTTGGGTCTTCTACTGAACGAAAAGTGAGTAAAAATAATATCTTTACTAGTTTCATTAACTTTTCAAGAAGCACAAGATATGAGGGATAGCAGCTCGGAAAAGGAAATCGAAGAGCTGAGTTCAAATTCCAGTCGGGTTCGTTACATTCACTTATGCGAAAATATTCTTGAAAAATGTATAAATCCATCTCCTCTTTCTAGCTATGGACTAAGTAGTAGAACATGTATCGGGAAAAATCATTGTTACTCTAAAAAAATATTTAACGCAATATTCTATCGCAAAACCGAAAAGAATTAATCTTACAATCCAAAATAAGTTTCGGTCTGAAAAACCCCACAAAAGATTGATAAGCCGTAACAAACGAAATAATCACTCAATAAAACTCACGCAGTTTATTTTTTATACAGGTGCCAAAAATGGATATACAGGAAATGCAAACAGGAAATAAAAGCTGTTTTAACGAAGAAGGAGATAAAATATTCTTCTTTTTAAACGGCTTTAGAAACTTTGTGGGCAGCCAGGGAGGATTGAACTCACAATTTAGTCGTAACTGATGTAGCGAGACAAATTTACCAGCCATTACAAGTCAAGGTCCCCAAAGCGGCTTAAGCAGCCGCAATGTTTAATAAACCTGCTGTAAAGAATGTTCAAATGGCAACTATAGCCGAGAGAATGTTAGTGATCCAATTTTACAATTAGTTTTTTATTACTTTCTTTTGTTTATTTGCTTTTAATTTTTCCCATGAATCTTTTCATCAAAATATTCTTCGAGCGTTAAATTAAATTGTGAGTATCCGGAATGAATAAATATCTTCAGACAAGAATTCGCAACCAGATTACGGACAACGCCCTAATAAATGGTTTATCCTACAGACAGATATGTGCATTATGGGATGTTGCTATTATGGGATGTTGCTATTGCTTGTAAGATGTGCGTTGTGGTGCAGTGGTTATCGGTTCAGAATGACAAATCGGAGAGCCACGTTCGAATTTCAATTGAATTCGTTGCATTCACTTACGCACAAATACCATTGGTAAAGGTATGAATCCATCTATTCTCTCTCCAGCTCTGGATTAAATAGCTGAACAGATTGGCAAATAGTCTAACGCAGAAAGAAATGGCGGGAAAATTTTCTGCCTAATCTGTAACAATATTTAGCGGAACGGAAATTAATTTTATTATTATTTATTAACTATAATTGGAAATTTTTTAAACAAAAGAAATTACTATTATAGGTCAGAAGGAAACATACTGAGAAGAATTTTTTTGATTCTCCGAATATGAGCGAAGGTAAAAGAAACGAAAGGCAACAAGTTTTGTTTTCTTTGTTGTTATTCTAAACCTGAGAAAGAAAGAAAGAAAGAAAGAAATTCGTTTCTTATTTCCATGGTTAGATAAAACACAGAACAATAGACACTGATAATTTGATTAAAAACGTAAAAACAATCCAGATGCCCTAGACAAAGGTTGAAATGAAAAATTAAGAGAACCAAGCCCACCCACCAAGGTGACAAGTGAAATGAAGGAATTGTCTGGCTAGCATGAATTAGGAAAAAGTAATGGATAACAAAAATATCTTTCTGTCATCAAGGGAAGCTCCAAAAAAAAAAAAAATGTCTGTGACCGAAAATACAGATATTGGAATCGCAGATGCGGGAATTCTTATCTAGGTGACAATGTAAACAAAGACCACCTGTGGCCTGTCTGTTTGTTTCAGGCGAAAAGGGAAAAGTTTAGTCATACAGGCTTTTATGACAAGTTCAAAAGGTTAATAGTGAGTGATTAAAAAAAAGAAATCCAAAATTATTTCGTGAGAAAGAAAATTCGCCGGATAAGTCCAGCCCAGAAAAGGGGTATAGGAAGATGACGTCATAAGACAGAGAGGTATCTCATTGGTTCCGTGAACCAGCACCCCAAAAGGGGGAGACGACCAGCAATTGACGTCATAGAAATAAGTCTAATCCCATTGGCTAAACCAAAGGCAACAACGAGTAGCAGCTAACCTCAGCATTCTATTGGTTTCCGAGATGGATGTGTCAGACACCCAGCGTTCGTCAGCCTCACACGTCGCATAGGCATAAATACAGAGTCCCGAGGGACCAAAGTCAGTTGGATTTGGAGTTCGAGTTCCCGGCCCAGGGACGAATGACAGATAATTTCCACGCATTTGGGTGCCAACCATAGAAAGATCGCCGCCTACCAAAGACAGTTCCCAACTGAAGAAGTAAAGAGACAGATAAACGCCATGCCGTTGAATGCCAAACGTAGAGAAGCCAGTCGCCAATCAACCAACCAGAGTTAAAGACAAACAAGAAGTGATTTTTCAGACAAGGTTTTAGAAATTGCCAGCCGCAACATTCCGGACAGAAAGAACCAAAGTCGACTTGACTTGCTGCGAATTTAGAACTCCGTTCGGAGGAAAACGCTGTGGCTAGGCGGATTTCTCGATTATTGCTTAGGAGGATACTTCGATTTACTTAAGAGAATTCCGTTCCGCTACCAGCTTGATGGGAGCAGATATTGGGAAATATCCGAATGACTATTATACTAATGTGAATTATTTTCTGTATATAAAGACTTTATTTTATAACACTTCAGACGTCGGTCGATTTATTTTTGGTGCCATATTTTTTTTCTTTCATTATCCAATTGTGTGCACGCTTCCCGGTTTGGTTTAGTTCGGCAGAGAGGCAGCTAGTGGAAAACTCACGTGACTGCCTTGTGATCAATCAACACAACGGGGGACAAGGGAGATCATCGTGAACAGAGTCAACCTACGACCAGCTATCTGGATCGAAACCAACAGCGACCGACCCGGTGAAGTGTCATAACTGGTGCCGTTTCGACTAGGATTAGACCCGAGGGTGGCCACGGGTGAAGTCGAAGAGAACAAGTGTCATAAACAGTCCTGTCTCGAAAGTGGCATGATCGCCTAAGCGTGTATAATGTATGGCACTTAACTGGCCGATAGACAAAGCGAGACAAAAAGCGTGTGTTTTAATTTCTGATTTTTGATTTTTTACTTGAAAATTTGATGCAATAAATCTTCATAATTTCCATGTCCACTTAGTCTTATATCAGACTAAACTAATCTTATTAAATATCAATTATATTATAACCTTTTTTTAAATACATAAATAAGATATATATTATGAGTTTTCACCGCACTTCTAATGACAAAACATTTTCTGAACTTTCTTTATGGTTAAAATACTTCCGTATTTTCCCCCAATGTTAGAGATCGTTTCTCAAGCCTGGATTTTGGATGCCGATTTTCTAGTCGGATAGAAAGACTTTTCTAAGTTGAAAGTTTGCTATTGCAGAATCTCTGTTTGAGATTGTTCCCGACTAAAGTAAGATTAGTAAATATCACGGAAGTCTTCTGAAACAATGTTTCTCAAACTGTCCGATCTCACGTGTCGCCATTTTTGCTAATGTGCCAGGGTATTTTTTGCCAACTTATGAATCGTACACAACCAGTAAGATATTAATTGAACATTAGCAGTAATGTTGAACTTTATTGGATAAATATAATAAAAGTTCATCATTATCATCATCATCAGTCCCATGACTGGTTGTGATCGTAGGGTCAATGCGCAGCTGAGCGCTTGACCAGTTCCACCACATATATGGGTTGAAAGCCGAAAATAAGGCAATACCTGTATAGTGCTCGAAGAGAAAATGATCTCTCGCAATAAGAAGAAAGTTAAAGTGATCCCTGTATTTTTGTGCCTTGGTTAAATTAACCTGGCGACGCCATCCTTCTCCATATCAAACCACAGACGATCTTCTCCAATCTGACGGCTCGCCTTTGTCACGGATACGTAATCATTGATTTTTTCATTAACTTCAGTCTAGGAAGCTCTCTACTCAGCAATGCCGTGTCATCACCGCGCTGGATGCGCCCATAGCTGTGGAACTCAGTGTAACCCATTTTAGTAGATGGCTGTTGACACGACTTGTTTTTAAAATCCTACTGGGTATTTAGCCACACTTCTCACCATAAAAGCCTGATAAGGTAACTAGTATAGTCATCGCAAACTCGACCATGCTGCCAGTAGGAATGAATTACAGGATACTAACAGCAGATATAATATATGATAGAATTTTTAAAAGGTTATATTTTAAAAATTATATTTATTTTGTAAACATGACAATTACCTAAAATAGTTAAAAAGAATAACAAGTTATCAAACTTTGTGTAAAAAATATTAAAAATATGTTAACAAGTAATAAAATGGCAAATTATAAACAGTAATTTCGAATTAAATACAATAACAAATACAGACGTGTTTTTAATACAAATGATAAAACTACTTCTTTTTATCATCCAACTCGTTCAGAAGTATCTAAATCTCATATAAATATATCTAAAACCTGTGCAGAGACAAGAAAAACTTGTTTAGAAATATCTAAAACCCGCTCAGAAATATTTAAAATTCGTTCAGAATATTTAAAACTCGTTCAGAAATACTTACAAACCTATGCAGAGATATCTAAAACCTGTAGAGAAATATCTAAAACCAGCTCAGAAATACCTAAAACCAATACAAAATATCTAAAACCCATTTAGAAATTTCTAAAACAGTACAGAAAAATCTAAAACCTATTTAAAATCTATACAGACATATCTAAAACCCGTTGAGAAATATCTAAAACCCGTTGAGAAATTTCTAAAAACACCACTGAAATATCTAAAACACCAATGAAATATCTAAAACCCCTCGGAAAAGTACAGTACAGAAATATTTAAAACCCGTTAAAAATTTTCTAAAACCAGTACAGAAATATCTAAAACCTTCCCAAAAGTATTTAAACTGTTAACTGTATACAACCACTTTCTGTGATCAACGATGAAAAAAGTCTTTCAGCGAGTGAAGCCTAAGGATTTTGACAAAGATCCTTCTTTGAACATTGTGGACTGGCGATAAAGAAACACAATGAAATGTACCAAATAATAGAAACCGCGTCACTTGAAAACTACCAGAAGTAGCAACATCTAAAATGAATAGCACATGTAACTCAAACAGAAAATAATGGCATAATCAACATGTTGACAATCCACACCACTTCAAATGGAAGGTTTAGGAGAAAATCCCCATCAAAGAAAGAGATATAACAGCTACTGGGCTTGAGAAACCTGCTTTTTTAAAAGGGTTTCAAGAAAAAGTCTTTACAAATTTCAACCGAAAACAGTACTGACTGCTTGGTCAATGAATGCTCAAATGTTTCCGTATAGGAAAACGGCTAATATTACCATTACTGTTACCAATCTGTGTTCAGTATTACGTGCAAATGAGAAAAGACAGTCATTGCATTTCCGTGATTTGTCTGAATGACCCTCCTGGAAGAGAAACCAGAAATATACTGAAAGAATTATCCGAAAAGAAACAGAGGATGATGTAGTTTCAAGAATCATCTTTTATCTCTCGTTGGCAGCCATGTATCGGCGCCCCATGGTTCGCGTAACAGTAACGGTAGGCGTATAACATTTTAAGCAACACTATTCCAAGCTATACAGAGTATCACATTTTTGTTATAATCGTTTCACGCCAAACAAGGCAGTACTGCCACTAGCGCGCAGGGGTTACATAAGAGGAGAGCGAAGAGAAAGAGGGACGGATTACAGGGGGTGTCGGAGAATGGATAAGAGAAGAATGGTAATACTGGTGTGAAGAGAGTTGCGTGAGAGAAGATCGAAAAGGGAGAAGAACAAGATACAGAGTTTTTCGAGGAAAGAATGGGAGTCAGGGAGATAAGAGATGGCAATTGACGTTGCATTTAAACTTTTTGAGATTGTAGCTATCAGGGAATCGAGTATACAGAAGGGAGTTCCACAGGCAGGGAAGCACGAGAAAATAAGCTGCTAGTGGCGGTAATAGTTAGCGAGTAAGTATGGTTTGACAATTTCTACTGAGTAGTAAGTTCGGTCCTCACTGATTGTCCCATATTTGTTTGTTTCGATCGTAGTGCAATGATTATCATTTAGTTCATTAGTTGTTTGTTCGTGCCACACCGGGTTCTACACCCCATACTTGTGGCTTTAGGGCAAAATAAACTACGTGGGGTAATATTTAGTGAACAAGTTCAATTCTCACTGGATGCTCCAATTATTATGACCTTGTGCTAAACTAAGGTAAGTTAAAAATGACAGTTGTTGCCATTATCTTGAAGCTAACATTAAGGATCAAATAGCATTTTTTAAAACTACATTCATGGGACACATGGTGAGGAACGAACTCACAAACAAAAAGGTTTTGCGGTAAGACACTTGAATAAGGATAGTATTGGTGCAAGTTTACGAACCATTATGCCATTAATATTTATATTGCATAATGTGGCATCTCAGAACAATTCTCGTCTATAGTGACTTCAGTCTTTACTAAAGGCAACACTATTATTGATTTAAGCCAAATTAAGCTAAGTTATATATATATTATAAAAACATGAACATTTTATATAGCGATGGAAAATGTTTTTATTATGATCACTTATAATAAAAATATCATAATATAGTGCTCTACTTTGCATTGAACACATTTAATAAGTAAATGCTATGAATAGTGTATTTTAACTATCTGTTCTTACTCATATATATATATATATATGTGTGTGTGTGTGTGTGTGTGTGTGTGTGTGTGTGTGTGTGTGTGTGGAGAGAGAGAGAGAGAGAACGAAATGTCAGGCATATTGTTGACGCTGCATTTTCAGTACTTTTGTTTGTGTATTGAGCACTTTTTGAACAACAAGTCTGCAGATCTAACCAATGCCTCGTTTATATATATATATATATATATATATATATATATATATATATATATATATATATTATTATTAATTTTATTATTATTATCAATTAACGTTAGAACATGTACAAACTACTACAAAATCGTACATTTTGATTCGACATTGAAAGAACAATTTGACATTGAACGTTGCAATTATTTTCTTCGTTCCTTATTCATTTATATATATATATATATATATATATATATATATATATAGAGAGAGAGAGAGAGAGAGAGAGAGAGAGAGAGTGAGAGAGAGAGAGAGAGCGCATAATTTGAAAAAATTGTCCCATTAGTTCATCTGTCAAATGATTTTGAGTTTTACCTGTTTTTTTGGGGGTCATTTCACATATCTCTCGAAATCATTCCACCATAAAATGAATAACATTTTTTTATCAATAGCTTCTTAATTTGAGAAATGCTTTTCTTGCCTTTAGTTTGCAAAACTTTTAGATAATCTACGAGGCTTCACCTAAATTATATATGATTTTGGTTGAAACTACAATAACCACTGTCCATTCTAACTGCATAAACGATTACAAATCCTGGAAGCTCTTTACACTAAAAAGGACAGATTTTATTTAATGAATTCCAATCTAATATCTAAAAACACTGAAATCATATTTGCTAGCTGACGTCTAATTCTATTTAATTCTGCACTGAGAAAATCCACAATAGGCATACACTCACGCACATTTAAAATTATAAACGGATAACAATACAACATTTATCGTGGTTATTCACCTAATTTCAACCCCCTTTCTTTGAAAAAGACTAACGATGTTTTAAAAGGTCAAGTACCTTAACATTTAATTTGGGACTATTTTTTATCAATACCTATGATAAAATACAATCAGAGACAACATATATTCTCTATCTGTTTTATTTAACAAATGACTGCTAACAAAATATACTGTGTAATATCTTTATGCATTTCTATCTATCTATCTATCTATCTATCTATCTATCTGATATCCCTTACTCCAACCAAACATAAGAATATTAGAAAAACTAAAAAAATCAAATTTTCCTTGTCTATCATATTTAACGAAAGATATTGAAAGGGAAAGTAACTGCCCAAATATCTCCTATATATATATATATATATATATATATATATATATATATATATACAAAAATCTAGAGTGAGCCAAAACCTACCGCGGTTTCACACTACGGATCGTCAGGGCAAAGCTTATATATATATATATATAATAATAAAATAATAAAACCGACTCTGTACGTATTCTAATCTTAAAATGTTACACAAGTAATTTTTAAAGACCACGAATAACCAGCAGAATCTAACTCCGTTATTGTCCTCGGCTATAGAGCTTTGGATAAAGAAGGGAAAAAAAAAGAAAACTGCGTAGGACCGACAATACATACGGTTCTTCACAGTAAAGAAAAAAAACCCTCGAACGGAACGAACCACCAGGAAAGAAAAGTGCTCGATACTAAACTAACCAAAAAGTGTTAACAAAAAGGCAGTTACGCAGAGCAAAAACACACGAAAAAAATCGCAAGGTCTTGGCGATCTTGCGATTTTTTTCATGTATATATATATATATATATATATATATATATATATATATGTGTGTGTGTGTGTGTGTGTGTGTGTGTGTGTGTGTGTGTAAAATTGACATATAAATATATATGTGTGTGTGTGTGTAAAATTTAAATATAAATATATATGTGTCTGTGTGTGTAAAATTGACATATAAATATGTGTGTGTGTGTGTGTGTGTGTGTGTGTGTGTGTGTGTGTGTGTGTGTGTGTAAAATTGTCACTTAGCTGGTTTATGTTGCCTCTAGCATGCAGACTCTAGATTTTCGTAGTTTGCGGACCTGCCCGTCCACTCTTCAAGGGTTATCAGCAAAGTTAACGAAATTTAATTTTATTATTTTAGATGTTCTCTCTCTCTCTCTCTCTCTCTCTCTCTCTCTCTCATACACACACACACCGATGTCTGTTTTGCTGTGTAGAGTCTGCTTATGCATTGTATAATAAAAGTTGAACCCTGCGTGCAATTGTCACTGTGATCATTAAGTTTAAACATCCAGTTGTCTGAACCACTAACATTAACATAGCACAATCCTGAAATGCAATTCTGTACGTCTCAATAATCTAGAAAGCATTTATTTTAAAGAAATCTTTCTTGTACCTCCAACAAAGCCTCCCTTTGTTACTGACAATATTCAGTTGTCTTGATTGGTTTCAACCTAATACTGCACTTGTGTCAGCATAAAAAACAAAAGAAATCAAAAGTTGAATATCCAATTCCGAATTGGTCATGTATCGCCCTAACTTTGAATCTCTTTTACCGATTATATATATTTTTTTAAATACTGGTTAAAATCTTTTATAATTCGCCGATTTTCCTGTATGGAATCATCAGCTTTTATGGTCTGCTCTCAGAAAACCAAAAACATTTCAGTTGGATAGAGTCAAAAACATTCATTTTAAAATGATTCAGCTTTTTCATGGAAACCCTAAACCAATGTTTCTCAACCTTTTTTTTTTCTCACTTAAGGTTGCACTTGTAGAATAACTCAAATTCTGGACCATACTTTAAATTTTAATAAACGATTGTATTTCCCGTGGAATAAATAATTCATTATTTCTATGTGCATTTGTGCAATTTTTGTATGTTCTTGAAATTGAATTTTCCAATATTATAGAATATTGAAAGAAAAAAATATTGAGAGACAGGAAGAATTCATTGGGAACAAAGAAAAGAATATTGGACTGTTATGTGATATCTGTCCTCCTTTATGGCAGCAAATGAGGGACAATCTCCTCAAGGATGAAGGAGAGACTCGAAGCAACAGAAATGTGATTTTACGGAAGTTTACTGAGGATACCATGGACTGAACATGTGAGCAACGACGAGGTTTTGAAGAGAATGAAAACGAAAAGGAAACTTAACATCAGAAAGACATAGCTGAGGTTTCTGAGACACGTAATAAGGATAAAGGGCTTGGAGAATCTGATACTCACAGGACGGATAGAAGGAAAAAGAAACAGGGAAAAGCAGGGCGAGATCTACTTGATTGGTTTGAGCAAGTGGATTGCAACACGGGGTTTGGGAGAAATATCGAGAGGATAAATGTTGGGAACGACAAGGCGATAGGGGCAAGTGAAAGTCCGTGATCGCCTACGTCCTGAAAGGACACGGCACATAAAAAAGAAAGAAGATTTTGCAAATTAGGGAAGAAACCACGGAATAGTTCAGGTACTATTTACTTAAAAGTAAAAAGCATTCAGTATAGTCACCGAAGGTTTTGTGAATATTTTTTTTACTTTAAAAAGACTGTTCCTGCTAAGTTTAAAAGTTCATATCTTATGAATGAGATTTAGTCTCTAGCTTTACGAGATTATAAGATTTTATCAGCTTATAATTGTTTTAAGAATTAAAAAATAATTCATAAATTACTCTTTCATTAACTTGGGGTGCACCTGTTGGCCAACACTCCCCTAAACCTATTTACCAGAAGACAGTCGGAGAATTTACAAAGATGTTTGTTTTTAAAATTACAGTCTATACAACTATAAAAAAAAAATAGTCTGAAGAAGTTTTTTTTTTTTTTTTTTTAATCACCTCACCCCAAGCAAGGCATTCCACTGCCACTATTGCGCATGGGGCTACATAGGGGAAGGTAAAGAGAAGGAGTGATTAGACATAGGGAATGTCAGGAGGAAGGTGACAGATGAGTTAGGATAGCGAGGATGAGGGTTAGGCAGATGGGAAGAGTGCTTGATAGAATGGGAGCAGGTTAGTGTGTTAGGAGGTGTCTATTGACCTTACATTTAAACTCCTGGAGATTGTAGCCGTCGGGGAGGTAATCGTTTGGAAGAGAATTCCACAGTCGGGAAGTGCGAGGAAAGAAACTGTTGGAGTAGAAGTTACGGCTGCATTTTTGCATTTTGCAAGTTTTGGTTAAATTTCTAACATAGTTCCGTGTGTGTGTGTGTGTGTGTGTGTGTGTGTGTGTGTGTGTGTGTGTGTGTGTGTGTGTGTGTAACAAATCACAATTGTAAAACGTTCACAAAAATACTTTTAGAATGATAATTGGACACAAGGGTTAACGAGGTTGAATGTAAATGAGTTCGATCATCGGGTGCCCCATTACCGTGACCTTGTACCAGACTAACCTATGTTTAATTACTTAATTTATACTCATCTTGATTGCTATTGTTATTTATAACGTTTCGGCTATTGTGCCTCAGCGGTCATGAGTTCAAAACAAACGTCATATGTTCTGGGTCAATGAAAGAAGCAGACAATACAAGGAAAGAGAATTTATTAACTGATACAGAATTTCCCCTCACAGAGACACTGAACTGGGCACCATCTCTGCTCTGTTGATTGAACAAGGGATTTGGTTTAAAATTCACAGAAGTTTACCAAAAGAAACCTGAAGAAAAATGGTAAGTACAACGGACGAAATTTTGTGGCAATCAAAGATTAGGGTACCTGTCCGAATAAATCACGACATTATCATCAGAAGAACCTTTCTTTTAATCCGAACGAATTTTTTTCTATTCATCTACAGGACGAAAATGACTGTGCTTTGTAGTGGTAATGGCGGTGATGGTAGGGATTGTGTGGGTATTTTGTTGTTCTGTCTGTGATCGTCTTTGTTGTGACGGTGGTGATAGGTATTTTTTGTGATGTGGTCATAATTCTTTTGTAGTGTCCACATTAAAACAAATGAAAACAACTACGTTTGTTTAGATTATGAGTCACAATAATTTAATAACTCAATAGAAATTCTAAAAGAAATAATAGCAAACAAAAAATTATTAAATAACATAAACTAAAAAAATAAACCAAGAATTAAAAATGTAAAAATGAAAAATAGAAATACTAGTAAATGTTAAAAATTAAATTAAAAATTCGAAGTTGAAATGCAAAAACTTATAAAAATAAAAAATAAATTATAATGCACAATAATAAAAAATGAACTGAGAAAAAATTAAAAAACTATAAATGGCTATTTATATATTTTATTTTTTTGGTTTCTATTGTAGATTAGATAATAAATAAAAGAAAAAGAAAAAGTAAAAAAAAGTGTAAGTTATAAATTACATAAATAAACAAAAAAATAAAAATATCGCTCTAAAAACAATAGCAATAATCATGAGTGTTGACTGTTGACAGAATATACAAGAAATCAAAAAACAAAAAAACAAAAAAAAAACGTTTACCCACCTGTCTGTCGTTTGATTTGTATGAAGACTGGAAGAGGTATGTATGATGACAAAGTGGAAGAAAGGAAAAAACAGTCTGCTATATAAAAATTGTTTATACTCCTTTTTTCACGATTTTTCATTGATATGCAACTGGGAATCGTTTTCTCCTGGAGCCAGGTTAGTCTTCAATTGGGGTTTCCACAGAAGGCTGTAATAAATAGCAAGAACAATAGCTGCAAGAGATACTGCCAACACATAGGCCAATACTGTGGCCAGTCTCACCCATTTCTTGTTCGACTTAGCTGCCATCTTCGGCTTGTTCCTATCGCCGCTTGTGTAACCAGCCCCTTTGGCCGACGTCTGCTGATTTCCCCGGTAAGTGGTGGCGTTTTCATCCTTCTCCATCTCTCTCTTTCGGGTTTTTCTCACCCCTTCCGTATTGTTGAGTTAAAAGTCTTTAATGAGAGGTGCGTTCAGACGTGTACGTTTATGAATATTTTGCTACCAATATGTTTGTCCGCTTTGAACTTCTTCGGAGATGATGATGACGATGATGATGATGAAGAAGAAACGTTACTGACCGTACACAGGGAGAAAGAAAAGGATGAAATTAAAAAAATACGGTTGGTGAGGCAGCGTAGCCTTCTTCACTTTTTTTTTACGCTAAGAAGAAGATGAAAGGGGTGAGATAATTAGGTTTAGCAGTCAAACTGGCGAAGAAATAGATAGACTAACCGACAGAAAGGTAGACAGTTGAGCTGGTAGGATTGATACTTTGAAAATGGTCTAAGGTTGGTTGCAGAGTAAGTAAATGGTTCGGTGGGTGTGAAATGAATTTTAAAAAAATATCACTGACCAGTATGTCGGCTGTCTGAGACTTTCTTCCCCGTTGTCCTTGTATTAACTATTTGGTGTTTTTCCAACAAAATTTACTAAGCAGAGGTCGGAAATAAAACAAAAAATGCCAACAGTCGCTGAAGAACAGAAGACTTAAACATTAAAGCAGTCTTTTCCTATTATCATTTTTTTTTTTCCGTAGTTGCCTTCTAGGTGAAGCAACGTTACTAGCATTATACAAACAGCAGTAATGTTAACAATAGTAAACGAAGCAGAAGTATGTACAGAACCTTCTGCATCAGAAACTGTTGCCGCTGTTGCTGCTGCTGCTATCGTTACTGTCAATTCTATATTGTTTGTTTGTTTTTCTTCTTTTTTACTACTACCTTTCCAGGTTCTCTTTGCCTCAGTGTCTCATGATTAACTCTCCACACACAAAAAGGCGTACACTCTTGAATTAACCGGAAGGTAGGGAGTCGGAGAAAAAGAGAAACTGTTGATACTTGATATGGATATTATTATTTAAAGAGGAGATGCGTGAATTTCACAAGAGGATATCACCATTCACACCCTGAATCTTACTCTCTCTCTCTCTCTCTCTCTCTCTCTCTCTCTCTCTCTCTCTCTCTCTCTATCCATCTATCTATTTATCTCAGTCGGCTTAACTCAGAGAAACGTATCCGTAATTCCGTATTACTAACTAGAAAACCGCAAGTGGTGTGCACCCAGTGAGGATAGACGTCATTGCGGTATTAAATTGTCAGTGTGATGAGTTTTTACTGACAATTACCTCATGGTTATGCTTGATAAAAGCTTAGCTTCGTCAAGCACAAGATCACAAGTGTGGGGTACCCAGTGAGGATGGAACTCATTTACATTAATGGTTTACCAGATATTTTCTAGTTAAAATTTACCAGCTCGTATTTCAAACAGCTCTCTCTCTCTCTTTCTCTCTCTCTCTCTCTGTCTGTTTCTCTCTCTCTCTCTTCATCTTTCTTTTTTTTATTTTCTTTTTTAAAGCCATAAGTTATTGAAGTAAACGACTCTCTAGACGATGACAATATCATCTCTCTTTAGTCTTATTTTGTTCTATCTCTCTCTCTCTCTCTCTATCTCTCTCTCTTTATCTCTCTCTCTTTATCTCTCTCTCTTTATCTATCTCTCTCTCTCTCTCAATGTTCTCTTTCAATTCTTTTCTTCCTTCCTTTGTTAGTCTCTGTCTCTCTCCTTGTCTTTCTCTCTCTCTCTCTTTCTCTTTATATTTCTCTTTCAGTTCTTCTTCCTTCGTTTCTCTCTCTCTCTCTCTCTCTCTCTCTCTTTCTTTATTTCTCATTCTTCATCTCTGTATTTTTATTTCAGTTCTTTTCTTCCTTTCCTTATCCACTTTCTTTCTCTCTCAAAAACACCCACACACACACACACACACACACACATAATCACACACCCACCTTGCCACTCCCTTTTTTCCTCTTTGAATTCTCCTCTAAAATTTTCAATGGTACGATGCCTGATTATTATTCTTCGTCTCCCTCTCTCTATTTCTCTCTCCCACTCAAACTAATCGTTTCTTTCTCTCTTTTATCAATCCTTTCTCTCCCCCCCCCTCTTCTCTTCTCAACTCTTTAATTTGCTTTCTTTTCTTATCATTTAAAATTTACTATCTTTAATGAAAAGAAAAACTTAAATTATCTGAAAAGAAGATCGTAACTGCTTTATTATTGTGACTGAAATGGTTGTTTCATTTCAACAACAAATCTCGTTCTAGTAGCAGAAGTGGTTACAGCGACGATGGCGACGGTTAAGTAAATACAATCAAGCAAGGAGAAAGTAGAGACAGACAGAATTGGAAAAAAATATATGTGGAGAAAAGAAAGAGGAAACGAAAGAGAAAGTATTACTTGACCTACCTCAAACAAAACTGAAACATATTCCGAGAGACTGCTGTTCGAATCCAGGTAAAAGACAACGTTTCAAATACCGATTTTCAAATCAGGCTGATCTAATCTATCAGAAGGTATTTTATACACCCGTTACTCCACTGTTGACCCTGTACTTTACGTACACAAGCTTAACAACCTCTGTCCCATAATAGCTGTTATATTTATATATTTGATACACTAAATGTTACAATCTTTATGGGACACAAGTAGCAGTATTTAATCAACTCTGTCCCATAATAGTTGCTCCATTTGTATTCATATTTCATTAAATAAATGTTACAACATTTATGGGACAGAAGTAGCAGTATTTAGTCACCTATGTCCCACATTTGTATACACATTTCATATACTAAACGTATCACCCATTTTGGGACAGAAGTAGAAGAATTTAATCACCTTGTCTCCAAATTCGTCTTTCATCTACCGTGTTCCTTCAAGACGTTAGCGGTCATGGCTCTCCACAATTTCCTGTCCTTTGTAACTTTTAATAAATATTGCCTCTTTGGTATCTCTCCTAAATCCTGTTCAACATACATTTACTCAAGCTCGCTAGATAGGTTGTTTTCCTCTGCCTCTGTTGTTATCAGTCTGTCTTGTGAGTATCAAATTTGCCAAGCACTCTTTCCTAACTATGTGCCCTGGAAAAGTCGAATGTTTTTTTATATTAAGTATAAATGTTCTTTTGTTTCTATTTTCTTTAAAACGTTGTCGTTGCTCGCATGATATTCTCAGCATCCTTCTGTAGAACCACATTTCTGTTGTTTCAAATCTCTTCTACATCTCTGAGAAGATTGTCCATCATCCACTTCATATAGGAGGATTTATATTACTAACAGTTCAGTAATCTTTTATTGTTTCTTAATACCTTCCTTAGCTTAGCTTCCTTAGCTTTTGTGCCTTCGTATTTCAGTGTTCCGCTTTTCGTCCTCTGTTTAAATATTTCTCAGATATTTAAACTGTTGTGCTTGTTTGATTTTGGTATCACCAATTTATAATTTACATATTGGGCAGTTCCCTTTGCTAACAACTAAATATTGTCTTGTTGCAATGAATGTTTAAGCCTCCTTCTCGCTTTTTTCACTACCTTCTATAGGGGAATTTCTTTTCTTCTTTTAGTAATTTGCTTTATGATATAAGGATTCACTTTCGACATAAGCAATCATCGCCATTCCTTCCCGTGGTTCCTGCTCTATGAAAAGACAAATATTCTTCGTTATTAAACATGAACATACGCAGTGAACCATACAAAACGAAGCAAAGTTTTATTGCCTGGACTGGTTTTAAGTTTATTTTGTGTTTAACTGGGTTCGGTTGAAGTAGGGAGATGGTTGAATGTTTATTAAAATGGCCTTGTGTTAAACATAACCGAACTCCCTACAACTTAAGGTTTTTCAGATATTATCGGAATTATCATAATTATTAGAAGGCTGAAATGTGGAAAAATAAAATTGTTTCATTTGTAAAATAAGTGAAATTTTATTAACAGAACAGAACAACATGAATTTGTAGAAGTTAAATGTTCAAAGAGAAAATGTACGTAGTTAATCAATTTGTAAGAATTAAATGTTCAATGAGAAATAGTAGCAAGGGGTTAAGTGCACCCAGAGCTAGTAGTGGTAGGTAGAAGATTGTGTTTATGTAGAACGATTAACAGGTTACTAATAAAGTCTATGTTTCTTTTCTTTTTTTATGGCCGGCGATAAAGTGAAAAGGAAGGTAAACCAATAAAGGAAATTGTACTTAGCGGACGTTATTCTTTAGGAGTCAGTTGAAGTATCTTGTTGTTGTTGTTGTTGTCGTCTTCTTCTTCTTCTTTGTTGACTGCGAGAATGTTGAGGATGGAGAAGAAGAGGTAAAGGAAAATGCACTAGTGAAGGAGAATGAATGTTGTCGAGACCTTACGTCCGGGTCAGACTTGAAGTTTCCTTTGTCACATGTTAGTGGTGTATGATATCGCTGCTTTCATCTCACTGATTGATTCTGATTTTCTTTGTCTTTATAGCCATTTAGTTTTTCACATTGGATTGTTAACTTTTCTACCAGTTTTTCAATTTGCTTCCTTTCATTGGTTAGAAAATTAATTTAACACCGAATCGCTAAATCCGGCTTCGTCTTTTTCTCTCAGTACGGGGTCAATCCTTTTCCTATTTGTCAAAATTAGGATTTCACATGTAATTGTGAATTTTTGTAAAAGTGAAGAAGCGAAGAGAGTTACTTTTAATTTCATGCTCACTACACGCTTAAAACGTAATGTTGTTCCTTAATTACAACATTTTTAATAGAAGAAATACACGAAATGATTCAGCTTCTTACCAATGAAGTCTTCTCACCCTCTTTTAATCCCAGTAACCTTTTGCGTCCTAGTGGCTTCATCGCCTTGCTTAGGGTGAAATGAAAAAAAAAATCAACAGAAATGTCTTAGAACACCTCATCTAGTTCTCGACAAAAACAACTCTCTTTCCTTATCAATCATGGTATTCCTGCGTTGAATGATATCATATGCACCTTCCTCACAGAAGTTCCTTACCTCTTTTCTCAGCAACGTGCTAATTACCGTGTGTCTCATCATCACTTAAGAACTGCTTACCTCTTTCATGGGCCCAAACAAATGAAAGTCTAAGAGAGTCAAAAATGTTGGAGTGAACAAGACAAGGTTATTCAAACATCCACTGCGATTCCTCTTACCTTTAAGCTACTCAAAGGTCTTGCCGTGGCATGTTACAAAAGCATATCACTCATCTTCAAATGCGGTCTCGCTCGAAGAAGCCTTGCTCTGAGTTGTGACAATGTGCACATGTAGGAATTGGAATCTATAGTGGTATCATGGGGCATAAACTCTAACTGTATGATTCAATTCTCAAAACAGAGTTGCGTCCCTTTATCTGCGGAGACGGTTGTCGTAAACGTCTTTCTGAGTGGTTTTAAGTGGCGCTACTCTACTCATCATCTTTTGCTCTTCGGCCCATTGTAGTGAACCCAAACATAATTTACCGTGACTTTATGGAGTCTGTCAACTTTCCGTGAACCCGCTTCCCCAAGAGATTGCTCTAAACAGCAGGTACTATCACGATTCCCCTCAAGATTTTTCCATTGTTTTGCAATCACAATTCTTCTATCAGCTCTTATAAGAAAATCAACCTCCTTGAATTTATCCTCATTTACAACAGCAGATGGCCTGCCACTTAGGAGCCTGTCACTAAGGTAAATTTCTCTAGAATTACCACCAAATGCAGCGTGTGTATAAATATGCACAAACCTCATGTGAATATTTGCAGTATTTTCTCTTGCAAAAATCTGAACTTCCATGACAGCTCTTGGACCTCTATATGTTCTCAGAGAAGCAGCCATTTTGTAAGGGGTTTAAGGGTACGGGAAGAGAAAAAAACGCCAAAAATGTTAACAGTTGGATCTGAGATATGTTAAGATTTATATAAAAAATATGAGAGTTTTAATACTTACAAAATTATAGGCATTATTTTACCAAATCTTGTATGACTTATTTTATCACAGAAGGAGACTACCAAACAGCAATGAAATACAGTAGAGTTAACTACTCCTTATGAAAGACACGACTTTATAAACATTTACACGTCTATAAACATTTACCAGTTTTATTTATAAATGTTACTGGTCTCAGCTTCACTCACTTTCACACCGCCGTAACGTAACTTTACTGTGCTTTTTCTATACATGTTTTCATGATATTTGTTCTGATTAACTTTCTTCTTTGGTACCTAGATTTTATGAATTTAAGTGCAGTACTAGATTGACGGCTAGGTCTCATCATTTTACAGTTGAAATAGCTAGATCTAAGCGTAAGTTCTACGTTCTTTTCTCTCTCACTTCTCGCTTGTAGAACTCTCTTCCGGATCTTTGCTTTCCAGCCAACTTTGATTTTCAAAAATTTAAATGTAAAGTTATTTGTTGTTTTCTGTTTTCTTAGTTCCTGTGATTTTATTGTTCTCTCTCCTTAATGACATTTTTCATTTTTTCATATTCTCCCAACTTCAGTTACTCCTGAGTGGCTTTATTGATTTTTTGGTGTGTGTGTGTGTGTGTGTGTGTGTGTGTGTGTGTGTGTGTGTGTGTGTGTGTGTGTGTCGTGTGTGGTGGGGCGTGATAATAAAAAGATAAAGGTACTTATGAGGAAAGTTGAGTATTGAGAATCTGGGGACGACAACACGAAAGAAACATATAAATTGTTATAATCTTCTTAAAATCAGATCTTCTTCTGATTCATGTTGCACAAATTTCCACCACTGGCCAGATGTGAACACTCCGAAATCCAAGACTGAACTAAAAATTCCGTCAACTGCACATCGGCTCCGCACATAGCCACGTTTCATTTACACACTCAAAGAAAATACAATCCATAATTTCAACCCCGTAGCACCCACTTCCGCCTAAAGAAACAAAATAAAAATTGAAGCTGATCTGAGCCTAAGAAAAGAACATAAAAGCCCATCAAAGAGAATTCTTTGGCACAGTAGCCAGGATTAAAAACACTTGTCGGAACGTAATCTTCCATCTCTAAAATACAACCCACCAAAGGCCGTCACCGCAATAAGTCACAACTCACTCTCCCTCTCCTACCATACGCTGAATATAACAAAATGTATTACAACATAAATGTCGGGTGGAAAGATAATTCTATAGAATTATTATTATTATGTCATTTTTCATCATATTTCGATTTCTGCTTTTGTCTCACTACCAACCAAGTCTGCGGGGAGACCTAAGGCAGGTAGTGGCGTGTTGTTATGGCTCCATTTCATGTTTTTCTATCTTCCCTATCAACTCCAGCATTACATAGATAAAGTTTTCCTTAGTGTGTGGGCTGTACTTAATAAGACAATTTTTTGTATGTCTCTTAAGCTGGGGTTTCCAGGGATTCTTTCAATGTGTTGTTTTGTTCCATTTTTTATCATTCCAAGTGCACCTACTATCACTGGCACAACTCTTGTTTTCAATTTCCACATTTTTCCTATTTCAATTTCCAGGTCTTTATATTTTGACAGTTTTTCAAATTCCTTGATTGCTATGTTACAATCCGCTGGACAAGCCATATCAATTAATAGACAAGTTTTCTCCTTCTGGTTTTTAACAATAATGTCTGGCCTGTTTGCTTCAATTTTTCTGTCTGTGTAGATGGTGTAATCCCATAGAATGGTTACATCTTCTATTTCTGTAACCGGTGCTGGGTGATGTTCATACCAGTGTTTGCCTACAGCTTTTCCATAATGCTTGCATATTGTCCAATGTAAATATTGTCCAACTCTATCGTGGCTTATTATTATTATTATTATTATTATTATTATTATTATTATTATTCTTTTGACAGCTAGATAAATAGGAAATTAAATAAGGACTGACAAGATTAGGCCAGGGTAGATACGAAGAATGATGGAGACACACCCTTAACAAGGTTAGGCCTATAATCCTACGAACCTTATTCACACCAGTATTGCAAGAAATAAAGGTCTCTTTCAGTCGAATCAATATGTTCAGTTCATTCACCTTTTTGTTCTTTTTGTTTGTTTGTTTGTTTGTTTGTTTGTTTGTTTGTTTGTTTGTTTACCAGTAACGGTCAACTAATTCGGCTCAGATTGAGGAATCGGAGAACCAAGTTCGAATTCCAGTCGAACTGAATTCATTATATTCACTTATTTTGCTAATACTCTCGGCAAAAGTATGAATCCAACTCTTATCCCCCAGCGATGAGTCAATAGTAGAACCTTATATATAGGTAATCTTTTAGCTCATTGTTAAGTTATTTCTTCTTTATGCAATTATGCAATTCATGAATATTTTCAAATAAATAAATGTAACTTCTCGGTAATGAACCATTAATACACCTAAAGTTACCTTCCTTCAGTAGATGACAAACATACAAAAACTGGATGTGTATTATCGTGATAAGCACGGCACTGACACCACATCATAAAACATTATTATTATTATTATTATTATTATTATTATTATTATTATTATTATTATTAACTGTTAACAGATTTGGCATTACTTTCCTTCTTAATCTGGCATCTTAACATCCATATTAAAGATAATGCTTCGCCAAAAAGTTTGTATATATAAAGCAAAAAGTCAATATTCAAAAACTTAATTTCGAATACTGACTACTAACATTGACAGGACACGAACATAGTTACCTCAGACACCGAACGTAACCACCTTAGCCACTTCAGGTGCCGAATGTAACCACCTCAGACATCGAACAAATTCCGAACGCGATTTCTGACTTCCATCTATATTACCGCCTTGTGATGTAGTACCTCCCCTCCATTTTCGATACCTAAGTTTTAAATTGAATTTTTTAGAATAAAAACTTTTTTCTTGAAACTTTCATTTTAGCTTAATTGAAAGCTAAATAATTAAATATACTATTTCCACTAAACAAAGTACTCGGGTGTATTTCAAACATAAGTTATATTCATTTGGAATCTAAAATTTTGAGATTTTTTTAAATTTCCAATTTAGACCATTTTTTGAGCGATCGACACATTTGTAAACAAAAGTTAATTCTTGGTTTTAAAAATCTTGCAAAAATAAAATATAAAACTTTCACGCGTTATTTTTGGAAAATTATCAAATTTAATGTTAAATTAATCTGATTTGAAATAAATATTACTTGTTTATGGCATGAAATTTAGAATAAAAGTATTTCTTAATCACATAGGTCTGACTCGTTGACCTTTTAAGTAGGCGATGTCAGCACTTATCAATTAATCTGAACGTATGGTGACCAAAATTTGACATAACCCAGTCTAGCATTTCGCAAGCGGAACAACCCTTAAAATATGTGACCTTTTAATGATAAGTCTCTTATAAGTTTCCATCGTAAAAGAAAATGTGCAATTTAACATAATAAAAAAATAGAAATTATTTTGGAAATCTTAAATCTAAATGATTTGTATTAAGCTTATGAATTTTCGATTCGTAAAAACAACTCTATTTTTAATTAATTAATAACCAAAGACACTGAGTAACTGGAAGAAATTTCAAAAGATGTTTGAAACTTTAATTAGCAAAGAAAAAATGAAAACAATTCTTATAAAAATTCATTATTCATCGAAATATTTTTTCTTCATAATATGATATCCTAAAATTGCATTATTTATGAAATCAATTAAACATTTATCTCCATTAAAAATGACGTAGTTCGGAAAAATGATCCTGAGAAGCCGAGTTCGAATTCCAGTTGAATTCCTTGCATTTACTTACACGCAAATACCCTTGGGAAAGGTATTAATTCATCTCTTCCCTCCAATTATGGGTTAAATAATAGGACAGATTGGGTTATATAGCCTTCGCTAGCAACCAATCTACCGCAGAAAGCAATGGCAACCTACTGCGGGATAATCTTCTGCCCAGTCAGTAATGTCCCTTTCAAGACATGATCGCCCAAGTGTGTATCCCGTATAGCACTTAACTGACAGATCCCGTAATTAAAAAAAAAGGTGATTTACATTCCCTAATGAGTCCTGCATTTAACAAATAAATACAAATTGGTTTTCGATTATGTATTTCTAAAAGTTTCATGCAATTAATTGAAGTGGGGTGGTAACAGATGTAAAAAATATATATTTACCAAGATTTTCTAAAAATAATAATTGCATAAATAATTTAATTCATTTGTGAATAAGTCCTGAAAGTTTCATTAAAATCGGACGATTGTTGACTTTTGCAAAAATTTTCAAATGAATGTGTTTTTCAACGCCAAAAAGAAGACTTGCGTAATCTAAACTTATTTATAAATGGAACTTTGTCTCTGTGTGTGTGTGTGTGTGTGTGCCTGTGTGTGTGTATCCGTTACCTATAGACTCAAAAACGGCTGAACCGATTTTCTTGAAAATTTACACAGTTGTACTATAAGCATCTGCGAGTGTTCTTAGAGAGGTTTTGTGTCGAGGTACCCCTGATAAATATAGAAAATCGATAATCGAAAAAATCGGGTTATAGAAGGAGTGGTCCAATTTTAATCAAATTTGATACACTCATAGACAAAGACGTAAGAAACGATATTCAGAAGTCTCAAGGTTGCAGTTCTTACAATAGTGCAGAAAATCGATAATATATATATATATATATATATATATAGATAAGGCAAGACGTTTGTGTGTGTGTGTCTGTTTATCAGCCTGTATGTCTGTATTTTTTTCAGCCCTTTTATTTTAGTTTTTGGTTCTAATTTGGCTCTAAGTAGGTATAATTGTAGTTCTTAATCTCAGCCATGATACGATTTACTTAGAGGACTTATTGAGCCTTCAAAATTCATTTTACGACGAAAAAAACTTATTTATTATTATGTACATCCATTCATTTTTTTTTTTTTTCAGTCTACGGTTTCGCTTTAACTGGAAACAACTATTGCTTTTTAGTCTTTCGTGTCAACGTCTAAAGAGTCTGAGCTCCAGGACCATGGATTAGTTTTAAAGTTTTCATTACACCTGAGCAACGCCGGGCTATACTGCTAGTTCTTTAATAGTCACATTACGTAAACACAGCGTGAATCGCTGACGGAAAACAAAAGAAGAAATTTCAATTGAAATTTCGAACGTGTTAAAAAGGATTTTAAAAAAATTAAATAATGACAACAAAATTTCATCTTTCCTTTTAAAAATAGGATAAACATTTTGGTGATAGAACAATGTTTTTATTAAGTTTGAGCCCTTTTAAGACATCATGCTATGCTGTATTTTTTTTTTTTTTTTTGGCAATTGAGTGGAGGTACCTAGATGGCCTCTGCAGTTCCTTTCCTAAAATGTGTTTAAGTGCTAATGTACCGAATTGCATGAACGGAAATCAATAAATGGAAACTTAGAAACGCATTTAGCTCTTACAGTCATTACACCTGAACACGGCCAAAGATTTTTTTATGAATAATCCGGAAGTGACAACTGGGAGATTAATACTTTTCTTCACCTTTCTCTGGACTCTGGCAAGGATCAGGTGTAGATAGGTGTCGCGACTATATCTCCTCTGACTGCACAAATTTTGATATGAAAGTTGTTTTAACATTGAAATACAAGTCATTTCTTATTTTCTTTTAATCTTATGACCCTATCTCTGACCTCACTCTCTCTGTCTCTCTCTTTTTCTGTCACCCTTTCTCTTTGACTCTTTCTACATCTATTTGTTTTTTGCCTCTCTCTTCCTCTCTCTCTTCCCCCTCTTCCCCCTCTCTCCCACTGTCTCTTTCTTTCTGTACCTTTTTGTTTTTGCCCCTTTCTTCCCCCACTCTCTTACTGTCTCCCTCTTTCTACCGCTTTCTTTCTAAACCATTTCTTTTTGCCTCTCCTCTCTCTCTCTCTTACTGTTTCCCTCTCTGTCTCTTTATTTTTGCCTCTCTCTTTCCCCACCGATCTTTCTCTTTCTCTCTTTGCTCTCTTTCTCTTTGATCTCCTCTCTCTCTCACGCACGCACACACACACACACACACGCACGCACACACACACACACACACACACACACACACACACGCTCTTGCACTCTGGCTTTTACTTTCGCCCCTCTTTCTCTCTTTATACCACTTTCTCTCTACTTCTTACTCTTTCTGTTTCTTCCTCAAACTGCTTCGTTCAATATATCTGATTTTGTCTATCTCTATCACACACACACACACACACACACACACACACACACACACACACACACACACATGAACATTTTCTCTTTATCACACGCACACCTACACCGAGGTAAACGCTCTCTATATCGAATACGCATTATATTACATATGAACGCATTATCGCACATACCCATTATCTAGCTAGCTAACATACACACACATTCACACACACACACACACATACACGCACTAACGCAGTGTTGTCTGTTCAATTACCTTGAGATCGGTAAAATTGTCAATAAATATTTATACAACAAATATACCATTTGAATTTCAGTTTCTAATATTGTCTTTACAACATAAGACATGCAGATGATATAGTGTTGGTAATAGACAAACAACGGAAACTGCAGGGATACCTACGAATGGTAGAGAAGGAAAGCGAGAAGAAAGTACTAAGCACCAATTGCAAAAAGACTGAATACATGGTTGTCAGCAAAAAGAACAGCCCAACGTACAAATTACAAATTAGTGATAACAAAATCAAGCAAGTACAACAATTGGAATATCTTGGAACTTTTTTTTTTTTACAGAGGACGGAAATTGCGACACTGAAATACGAAAGCACATTGGTATAACAAAATATGCTAAGCAAAGTACTAAAAAACAGAAAGAATTAGGTAGAAACAAAAGAAAAGGGTACTGATTTGTTAAGTAATATCAATCCTTATATGACAGTTAATTCTGGACAATCCTCACTGATGAAAAGACAATTTGAAGTAATAGAAATGTGGTTCTACAGAAGGATACTGAGAATACCTTGGACTGAACATGTGAGCAACGACAAGTTTTTACAGAAAATGGTAACAAACTGTACTCTTATACTTAACAACGGAAAAAGACAGTTGAATGGCACATAATGAGAAAAGAGATCTTTGAAAATACTCACATGATAGAAGGCAAGAGTATGGAGAGAAAAATGTATAACCTACCTACACTCTGTCTGAAGTTATTATGCAAATTAGATAAATCAATAAGTCAAAATCAATAAGTCAAAATATTCTGGACCAATATTTGTCAAATATAAACTCGTTCATTTTTACCACCAACAAAATATACACTATGTAGAATAAACTAGGGGACGACAAGCTTTAACAAGCTAAGACAAATTTAGACCAGCTTAGACAAGCTTAGTACCCAGATACATTTTGACTAGTGGCCCGAGCATTCACGCTCAGATTTCCTATATTTAAAACCGACCTTGTGTCACAACTCACCTCAGTGAGGGAGGCTGGGTAAATAAATCCCCAGCAAAATACTCACTCGCTACCTGGTGGTGGGTGTGTAAGATTGGCTGGGAATCGACCGACTTCGACAAGCTATGACCAGCTTAGACAAGCTTAGTACCCACTGGAGTTGCGGGGGCTGGGCAATATTTACCAAGCGGCTATAAAACCCCAGCAAAATATTCACCTGGTGGGAGTGGGTGTAAGATTGGCTTGGTAACGACCGACTTCGACAAGCTATGGCCAGCTTAGACAAGTTTAGTACCCAGTAACCGCGTAGGCGGAGGCTGGGTAATATTTACCATAAAACCCCAGCAAAATATTCACTTGCCACCTGGGGTGGGTGTGTAAGTTTAGCTGGGTAACGATCTGCTTAGACAAGCTATGACCAGCTTAGACAAGCTTAATACCCTGTTACCGCGTAGGTGGGGTCCGGGTAATATTTACCCAGCGGCCCGAGTGTATGGGTTCGGGTTCCCCACACTAAAACCGATCATGTGTCACATCCATATCTCAGTGGAGAGATGAGGTAAATACTACTCACTTCATCAAAATACATACACGACGCCTGCTGAAAAGTGAATAGGAATAGCTAGGGGATGACAAGTTTAGACCAGTTAAGACAAGCTTAGAGTAACAAAGACAAGTATGCGGAGGCTGAGTAAATTTTGACCAGCGGCCCGAATGTACGCGTTCGGGTTTCCAACATTAAACGTCCTTTTGTCACCAACTCACCTCAGTAGAGACTGGGTTAATAAACCCTTAGTAAAAATATTTACTAAATTTTCTGTCATTTTCAATGGCTAGTTTTGAGATATTTGGAATTTACGAAAATTGACTGAATGAAATGAGTACGCAGATTAAATTAATATTAGCTGTAAAATGTAATAACAACTATTTCTTCTTTTTGTCCATAATATATGTTGAAACAGGAGGTAAAGAGAAAGATCTGAAAAACAGAAACTAACGAAATGAATGAGTGAAAGAATTTTCACATTGAAGATATCAAAGGAGCTTTGCAGAAATCACCGAACGATAAAGAAGGCTAAAATAAAATAACTAAAACATAGTTAGATTTTAGTTGGGAACTCAAAACAAAGGAAAAGTCTCTAATAATTTAGCTTCCTCGTGATGAACGAAAACTGAAGTGAGCTGTAATGAAACGGCTATCTTTGAGCAGCGCTCAGATATTTGAAAAGTCTAGAATCGGGCGAGTCAAGAAGTGTAGAATACTTTGTGAATTAGGATCTGTAAAATAATCCCCTAGACGACCTCCTCTTAGTTAAAGCAAATATTTTAAAGCGACAAGATTGGTCATGGAAACACATGAAAATTGACTTTTCTAAAGTAATTTTCACAGACGAATCTCGAGTGACACGTGATGGACCTGATTGATGGGATAAAGGGTGTGCCCGTGGCTAAAAGAAAGCAACAAGAAGACGGTAGTGTCATGGTATGGGATGGAATTGTCGACCTAACCACTACTCGACCATTCAAAGTCGATAAAGGAGTTAAACTGAACAGTGCTAACACTTGCAATGCCTTCTTTGTATGGCACAAGTCCCAGTCTTGCAGTTTCAAAATGAAGTGTGTATTTATGCACAATAATGCTTGTTCTCATATATCTAAGCTTACCCGTGAATTCTTTGAGAATAAAAGATTTACAGGAGAGAAGATAATGGAATGGCCACTAACAAGTCCTGATCTGAATCCGATCGAAAATCTATGGTCAATTGTGAAGATGAAATTATATAATTGTTGCAAAACTATAACAGCAAATTAGAGTTATGGAAAGCAATTAAAACTAACATGTCAGAAATTGAACCTGCTGAAAGACAAAAAATAACAAAATCAATATATAATAGATTATTGGAGTTATCGAGAAGAAGGTTTCCAATACCTCCCATTAGCATGGGACAGGCTAGCCTCCCAGAGAGTAAAATACTACGCCTCCTTGGCCTTACACTCTCGGCGGACCTAAAATGGATTGACTATATCAAATCCATTGCCAAATCTGCTGCTATGAAAGTCGGCTCCCTGTGCAGGGCCCGGAAATTTTTCCCACCTGAATCTATTCTGCACATATACAAATCTACCATCCGCCCGTGTATTGAATATTGCTGCCATATCTGGTCGGGTGCCCCTGCTGCTCTCCTTGGGCTTCTTGACAAAATACAAAGGAGGATCTGTAACGTGATTGATACTGACTTGGCAGACCGGCTGCAGCCGCTCTCTCACCGGCGTGATGTGGCTTCCCTGTGCCTCTTCTACAAGTACTTTCATGGCTTCTGCTCCGATGAGCTTAGATCACTGGTGCCGCCTAAGCACGAATTTACACGAGATACTAGATTAGCAACTAGGTCCCACCCTTTTACAGTTAAACAAATAAGATGTAACCGTAAATTCTACTCCAACAGTTTCTTTTCTCGCGCTTCCCGCCTGTGGAACTCCCTTCCACAAGTCTGCTTTCCCGACAGTTACAATCTCCAGGTGTTTAAATGTAGGGTCAATAGACACCTCCTATCACACTAACTCCCAACTATTCTCAGAACACTCTCATCTACCTAACCCTCATTCTCGGTATCCTTACCCGCCTATCACCCACCCTCTGATATTTCCTATATTTAATCAGCCTTTCTCCACTCTACGTAGCCCCCTGCGCAGTAGTGGCAGTGACATGCCTTGCTCGGGGTGAAACGCTTATAAAAAAAAAATTTTAAAAAAATGATTCAAAGACTTATCATGTGTTTGTTATTTGTTTTATTATAAGTGTTTATCAATTTTTGATGACTTCATTCCCTTTCTATTGAAGTAAAATGCGATTATTTGGTTTTACCTAATAACTTCAGACGGTAGTTTTTTTTTTGTTTTTTTTTCAAAATACATTACATAACTTCAATAACTTCAATAAATCCTATTGATACTACCTGAAATTTTTATTCGGGCTTTGTTTTGGCATCTAAATTGATTGTTTAAAATTTGACAGTTTTTTTTTTCTTTTTTTCAAAATACATTACATAACTTCAATAACTTCAATAAATCCTATTGATACTACCTGAAATTTTAATTCGGGCTTTGTTTTGGCATCTAAATTGATTGTTTAAAATTTGACAGTTTTTTTTTTCTTTTTTTCAAAATACATTACATAACTTCAATAACTTCAATAAATCCTATTGATACTACCTGAAATTTTTATTCGGGCTTTGTTTTGGCATCTAAATTGATTGTTTAAAATTTGACAGTTTTTTTTTTCTTTTTTTCAAAATACATTACATAACTTCAATAACTTCAATAAATCCTATTGATACTACCTGAAATTTTAATTCGGGCTTTGTTTTGGCATCTAAATTGATTGTTTAAAATTTGACAGTTTTTTTTTTCTTTTTTTCAAACCAAATTTGAATTATTGAAGTTTATAATTTGCTTAATAACTAGGCAAGATGTAACAAGCTTGAGTATAGTGATGGTGGAAGAGCGCTTAGGAGAGATAACAAAAAGATAACATTTATTAAGAGCTACAAAAAACAGGAAACTGTAGGCAGCCATGTTTGCAGACATCCTGTAGGAACACGGTACAAAAAAAGAAAAAAAAAAAGAAGAAATGTGTTTATTAGAAATATTCCCAATAACTTATTTCGTAGCGTAAGTTTTTATGTACGTTGTGGTGCAATGGATATCAGCTCGGAATGCGAAAGCGGAGACCCGAGTTCGAATTCCACTTGAACTTATTACATTCGCTTACGCACAAATATCCTTTGGGAAAGCTATTAATCTATCTCTTTTCTCTCCAGTTATGGACTGAATAGCAGAGCAGAGTGGTTTCAAACTAAGGCTATAAAACCCAGTCTACCGCAGAAATAAATGGCTATCTACTGCGGGAAAAACTTCTGTCAAGTCTGTTATGTCTCGAAAGCCCAATTATACTAGCAACTAATAAAAGTTCAGTGAATATTTTTGTTTCTGGTCTTCCCTTAACTGATTTGTATCTGAAAAAGTGTTATTTCATCTGAAGAACTATTTGAATGTTACTGACCCTCCTCAAAATTATAGAAAATACCAAAGTAGTCTTTGTTTGCGTAGACATTTATATCTTATCTAGGAATGTGACCTAGTTATTCCCATTTATCCTTCTGTTTATATATATATATATATATATATATATATATATATATATATATAAATAATAACTAAATAGACTCTGTAAGTATGTAGGCCGTAAATTTATACTAAAATAAACCTTAAAAAAAACCACTAACAAACAGAACCTAATTCCGTTACAATCCGGTGCACTAAGGCGTCGGATAAATGGGGAGAAAAAAAAGAAACCCGCGGAACAAGAACAAAACATTCAATACACCGCAGCAAAAAAAAAACCCAAACGGAACTAACCACAAGAAAAAGTGCTCGATACAAAGTACAAAAGAAAATATACGAAAGTAGAGCAAAGACACACAAAAATCTAAAGTGAGCCAAAACCTACCGCGGTTTCACACGACGGATCGTCAGGGCAAAGGCCTTTGCCCTGACGATCCGTAGTGTGAAACCGTGGTAGGTTTTGGCTCACTTTAGATTTTTGTATATATATATATATATATATATATATATATATATATATATATATATATATATATATATATATATATAACGGTATATATATATATATGTGTATATATAACAGTATATATATATATAACAGTATATATATTATATATATATATATATATATATATATATATATATACATTATATATATATATATATACTGTTATATATACTGTTATATATATATATACTGTTATATATATATATATATATATAACAGTATATATATATATATATAACAGTATATATATATTATATATATATATATAACAGTGTATATATATATATATATATATACTGTTATATATACATATATATACTGTTTTATATATATATATAATATATATATATATATATATATATATATATATATATATATATATATATATATGGGGAGTATTTGAATATCTCATGGTAATATTTTCGCGGGTAGCATATGCTGAAATACATTTTTAATACTCAAAATCTTATATGCACACGAAAATTTCCAATTTCGCCCACCATTTTCTGTTCAGTTGCTCATCGCCCACCCAACAGGTGAAATCGCCCACCGATGGACGATACTGCAAGGATGAGAAACCCTGAACTAAACGGTTACTTTATTTCCCAAATAATAATAAATGAACCAACTCCCTCCTTTTAAACTAGCGCTGATTTTAGAAACTATAATCCGTTTTTGTTCACATAAATTTGTGTAAAAAAAACCAAAAAAACTTCAGACCTTTCTCCACTTAAGAGATCTCGCAGATTTCCGATAACCTTCTTGTACAAAATTAAGAAGATGTATACTCACTTTAAAGTCTATTCTATTTTTTTAAAAACATTTTTACGACAGTTTTCCTTTAAACAATGCTAAACAAAAACAGCTATCAAAAATGTTTAATTATAATTAAAATTAACTATACGTGATTTTCGCTACGGAAGACAAAACGAAAAACAAAATCTAATCGTAGAAAATTGTTTACGAAGTTTATCTTTGGAGGGACCGCGGCACTTTATAAGTTTTAACTACGTTTTTTTATCAAGTTTACTAAACTGAATATTTTTTTCATTCTCAAAATTGGTGGTTCAGAATAAAATGAAATTATTGACATATTTTTAACAAAAATGAATACTTAATTTTCGACAACTTCGAAAGAAATTGAATGCCGAATTGATATGTATTGTTGTTTTCTTTTTTATAGCACCAGACCCGATACTTTTTTATCAGGACTCATAAATTTTGAACATTTCGTTTACAAAATGAGAGCAGCACATATATAACATTTTAGTCAGATGCATTTATACATATAGGGCACCCAGCGTGGTGTAATGGTTAACAAGCTCGTCTCACTAGAATCAGTAGTGAGTTCGATCCTTATTGAGGTACCCCCTACTTTCAGCTGTTTGTCACGTCTAAACTGTGCTCAGAAAATCACCTCCCTCCAGGGTTGGGCGCAGGGCTAACAACCCTGTCCCATAAAAAACAGTTTGTTACGGAAACAGCAAAAACGCTACCCTACACACCATTGGGTGTAACAGGAAAGTTTTTATTATTTATAAATATGCATTTAAACATTTGAACAAAATGCTCTTTATCCTATTGAGAGATCGCATTAAATTGTTTTTCAATTATTATTTTTAATTGGTACACATATATTGTGAAAGGCATTAATTGTTCAGAAATATTACATCCATTAATGTTATTGTAGAATTTAGAATCTCCCTGCATTGCCTCCATAAATACTTAATTTATTTAGCTGTATTAATTAACAGAAATATTATATCTATTAATATTATTGTTGAATTTAAAATCATCGTGTATTGAATCCATAAACACTTTATTTATTTACCTGTATTAATTGAAGTTAGAACAATATAGTTTTTCATTCATTAAGTATTTTATTGGGTTTTTTTATCTTTATTTGTAGCGTTCTGATATTATCTTTCGTAAAATCTCGAACCCTCTTGCCATTTTAGTCTTTCTTAACATTTGGCGAGAAACATTGTAGCCATACGTAATTTAATTATACTATTTTGATTTAACTGATATTCATCAATTAAAATAATAATTATATTATCAATAATGTAATTAAATTAAAACACTTCTCATAAAATATTATTTCACAACCATCGAATTATCAAGTTCATGCATAAAATTTTTATCATCTTTTGATAAACTATTTTATTCATTTAAATTCATAGCATCATTATTCAGTCATCAAAGTGTTTCACCAATTTTTTTATAACGTTATACCACATTTCAACTGAGCTGTATATTTTACCATTGAGGTGGAGATCTTGAAGGATTTCTTGAGATGTAGCCACGAATTTCTTCATTTTCGATTCTGGAATTGAATCTGTCAGTACTATTTAAATTTAACGCTTCATTCTGGTCTCTTTTTAAACAACTACTGCTGATATGTTCGATATAGTAAAAACAAGTCACATGACGTATCATGTAATTTATCAGCTAATAAAAATACACTATACTCCACATGAATAAAGTTAGATTCAAAACAAAAATTAATTTCCCCCACAGTATTTTCTTGGTACAGCCAAAACCCTATCGGTATTAAATAAAGTGTAATGTACTCAGAGTGACTTAAGATGTTCCTCCAAACATTGTCTCTCCTACGGGAGAGAGCTAGAGTTAATCTCATCATCTGAAGTGTTCCCAAAGTTGAAGTATCAAACGGGTTTTCTTTGTCCTTCGCCCCATGTACACATATGCTGCATTCCGTTCAAATGTATACGTTGATAAATACTCGTTAGTCTTTATCTCTCAACAACATTTACGATCCGACTACTCAACTGTGTAACTGTTAAGAAATCCGACCAATGCCAACAACCAGTAAGTCATTCCTATTACAGCTCCTTAAAGAAAATATTTTTTCACTCTAATTTACATTACGAACTCCAGAAAAGAACCCTTCTTTCCTATGAAAGTTAGCAGTTCTTTTTTAATTAACCTTGTGTGTACACTACAGGCACTTTTATTTCACATATCTGTTATCGTTTTGATATTATCCTTCGTAAGTTGCCTTACTTAAATTTCAAACCCTCTTGCCATTTAATCTTTCTTAACATTTGGCGTGAAACATTGTAGCCGTACGTAATTTAATAATACTATTTTGAGTTAACTGATATTCATCAATTAAAATGATAATTATATTATCAATAATATAATTAGATTAAAACACTTCTCAGAAAATAATATTTCACAACCATCGAACTATTTAAGATCATGCATAAACATTGTAGCCGTCAGTCAGTTAAGTGCCATACGTGAAACACGCTTGGGCGATCATGTCTCGAAAGAGACATGACTGACTGGGCAGAAGATTATCCCGCAGTAGGTTGCCATTGCTTTCTACGGTAGATTGGTTGCCAGCCAAGGCTATAGAACCCAATCTGTCCTGTTATTTAACCCATAACTGGAAGGAATAGACGGATTAATACCTTTCCCAAGGGTATTTTCGCGTAAGTGAATGCAATGCATTCAACTGGAATTTGAACTCGGCTCCCCGATTTCTCGTTCCGAGCCGATATCCACTGCATCACAGCGCACATCGAATTTACACTACGAACTCCAGAAAAGAACCCTTCTTTTCTATGAAAGTTAACAGTTCTTTAACCTACCTTGTGTCTACAGGTACTTACTTTATTGTATACTAGCATCATAGCCCGGCGTTGCCCGTGCAACTCAGAACATTTTTTTAATTAAATGATTATTTCAGCGTGTTGCGATTTCCAAGCGCTTGTAGTCGCCGCCTCATTTTAAAACTCAGTTATATAAAAAAATAATTACATAAAAAATTGTTGTTTAAAAATTATTAAAAAATTCCATTAAAAAAACTATTTTCTTTTGTTTTGCGTAAACGTGAGTTGATGTTTTGTGTGACATTGTAAACAACATTGCGTTTGTTTGTTTTTTGTTTCAAAATTACGGGGGAAAATATTTACATTTTTTGTGAACTAATGAATTTCAGAAATTTTCGAAGAATATTTAAAAATGTAGACGTGGTAAATTTTCGTTTTAGGACCCGAAGGCTAATATCCTTTATATAGGCAAACACACGCAAATAACCTTTTATACACGCAAATAACTCTTTTTCTTTTTTTTTTTTTTTTTTTTTTCACTTGTTTCAATGTCAGTAACTTTCTTTTGAAATTAAGTACCGAAAAATAATTCGCGTACTAATTTCTGCAAGGACTTTTCTATAAAGGAAGTAAATAGGCCCAAAATTTCTTCCTACGCCTAAAATCATTCTGCAGCGAATGACTCTCACTAAGCCGGTAATGGCTGACAAAAAGAGCGAGACGAAGTCCGATATTTTTTCTGGTCGTTAACATAAAAAAAGGGTCGGTTTCTTCAATAACTAATTGCTGATTTGAGTTCAGCTTATATATTTGCACGGAAATAAGACTATTTTGGAAAAAAATTGAAGGAATAATATTAGCCTTCGGGTTCTAAAACGAAAATTTACCCCACCTTTTTTTTACATATTTTGTTTTTGTTTGAAAAAACACTTCTTTTTTATATTTTTTTTTTATATTTTTGTTTCAAAATTACGGGGAAAAATTTTCACATTTTTTTGTTGACCAAATGAATTTTTAAAACGTTGGAATAAAAATTAAATATAAAGGCTCGTTTTCTTTTGTTGTTGTTGTTGTTGTTGTTGTTGTTGTTTTTAGTTGCGTTTGACACTTGTGATTTGATTTCTGTGACGTAATCTAGCAACCATCTTAGATGTTTTACGAAGCAAATGTAAACAATCGGCTACGTTGGCCATATGTAAATGTAAACAATCGGCTACGTTGGACAAATATCTACAGGGAAGCCAGGTCGACACACACTTTTTGTGCGAAAGGTAAAATTGCTGAACTTAAACTCAAAAAGTGTGTGTCGACCTGGCTTCCCTGTAGATATTTGTCCCTAGAAAGTTTGAATGGCGTAGCTTAAAAAAAATGTAGGCGTGCATAGGGAACAGTCCCACACAGACTCACAGATTGCCTTTTATATATATAGATATCTGTTATTGTCTCGTATTGTTATAAAACGTTGTTATACATCCAGTTTGCGTTCAAAGCGTTGTTCGTTAGGTATGTTGACTCCTTCGATGAATAATAAATCTGATGCTATTTCATTTAAATCCCATTTTCTTAGCGTATCATATATAATCCACTTTCGCATGGCTTGTCACAATTGTGGTTTTATGATTGATACGCCCACACTGGAAGGGATGCTGTGTGATTTTTTTTTCTCACTCTCAAGTATTTTGGATTTAAATTATCAGTAATAAATCATGTAAGATGGTATCTTCAATGCAGCCATCTACTTGATCGAAAGTAAATAAGATGATAAATAACAAAAAAATTTGGGGAACAAGTGATATCAAATCGGACGTTGAAAACTTCCGCTTCTATGTTTATATTAATAAGCACAGTTAGAATTGAGGTAGCTCTGGAACGCATTTTGTCTGAGCCAGATTGTATTTTAGGGTTGTTCCGATGTTTCCTGTTAAAGTTGCTGGCCGCGCGTTGTGGTGAAGAGATAGGTAGAGAATTTGTAGGAGAAATTTAGATTTCGAGTTTTGAGTAAAAGCTGATCTGTTAGTCTGTGATGTCAAAAGTGACAGAAGTTGTCCTCAGGTATCATCTATCCAGGTCGTGCAACAGAATCCCTGAAACAAAACAACAAAATATATTGAAAATGGGTTTTGATTTTTCATTTCTCACCGTATTTTTACCCTTTAGTCTATTTGTGAGCTTGCAATGGCTCCTTCGCATTTTTTCTGGGGCACGCCATCACGAACGATAAAACAACGCAGAGTTTTATTGTCCGATCGTTGAAAACCTGTGGGAGGGCCCCGTCGTATGTTTACACAATTAACTGATTGCATAAATAAGAAAGAATTGAGTAAGTTTAAAAGACACTTCATTTCGCTAGCATTATGCAAAAATGGCACTAAGAGCTTCTGCATCATCTTTGTACGACTAATGTTCTCTGTAGAGTGATTAATGCCTACATTAATACGCATATGAATACGCTGATGCCAATAATATGATATATTAATACACGTCATGAACAGCTACAGAACTGCTTCAGGCGCCCTCTTTATCACTCTTGCATTATTTTATAGATAAAATTCAAACTTATGTTTTCTAAAAGTAGTGAACAGTCAAGTCTTTGTGATACATAGCTTGTGATTATTCGCGAATGTGTGACGTGTTAAGGGCACATTTATTTACTTAACGCAAACTTATAAGAGGTAATTGATCGTTCGCTAAAGAAAGTTTTATTTTTCACACTATCTGAACAAACATGAAGAATAATGCGAAATGTGCTATTAAAATGTTTCTACGTAACATCTGTTGCACGATGCACTAAACACCGGAACTATCCCAAAATATGACAACCTTTGCAGATAGTTCGTACGTTGTTTCATCTGAAATAAATTAGAATTCCTACAAAAAAGTGCTTACTGTTTCGTTTTTTTTTTCTTCATCACGCTAAAACACTTAACTAGAAATAGGTACTTTCACTCATTTGCCAAAAAAAGAAGCAGCTTAATGTTAAAAGGGCTCAAACTTAATAAAAACAAAGTTTTTTCATCGAAACGTTTGTTATTATTAAAAAGAAATATCACAGTTTGTTGTCATTAATTTTTAATTTTTTAATCCTTTCCTATACGCTTGTAATTTCAGTGATTTTTTTTTTCGTCAGCGTTTCACCTTCAACTAGAGGTTACTGCTATGGCAAACGTAATATTACGCAAGTCGTTTTTTTTTTTTGTTTTATTTTTTTTTTTTGCGTTCAAAAACACATTAATTTGGAAATTCTTGCAAAAATCAACTGTCTGATTTTAATGAAACTTTCAGGACTTATTCACAAATAAATGAAGTTATTTTATGCAATTACTATTTTTTTAAAATCTTAGTAAAAATATATATTTTTTATATCTGTTACCCCCTCTCCAATTAATTGCATGCAACTTTTTGAAATTCAGTATTGATCTCAGTTTTTTTTTTATTAGTTAAAAGCAGGACTCCTTAGGGAATGTAAATCCTGTAATTTTTTTTTTTTTTTTTTTTTTGAGACCATTTTTCCGAAAATCTCCTCTGAATAGTAAAATAAAAAAAAGTTTTAAAACTACGCCATTTTTAATTTAGATAAAAATTTTAATTGATTTTATGAATAAGGATATCATATTCTGACGAAAAAAATATTCGATGAATAATTAATTTTTATAGGAAATGTTTTTATTTGGAAACGGCATGCTGCACAGCTTGGCATTTGCACCAGAAACTTCAATATGAACATTTCAAAGAGTTTGGGTGTAACTCTGAGGACAATACAAAGGATTCGGTAAGAGTTGGATGAGTCTCATGTTGATTACGAAGGAACAGTAGCTCAGAAAACTCACTCTGATCGTTCTGATAAGAAAATAACTTCCGAATTTGTTGATGAGCCCTCACACTCAATATGGAGGCCTGCATCATGTGCTTTGAGAAAAGAGTGCTGCTCTGGGTCATGAAGTTGTCTTCTGGAAAAAAAAGACTCTTCTGGCAAAAAGATTCTGCACCATGCCACACAAGCAGGAAACCCCAGTCATGACTGTCAGACAGTTTCTGTGACTGCCTAACTCCCTAGACTGCAATCCACTTGCTTATTATGTATGGAGCGAAGTTGGGCGAGAGAACAATAATATTTCTTGTAACAGCAAAGATGAACTGAAGGCAAGGATTATGACAGCATTCACCAACTTAAACAAGGATACCGTCCAGAAGAGTTGCAGGAGATTCCGAAATCGTCTAGAGATCGTAGTTATAGCCAATGGCGATTTTATTGAATAAATTTAGTTTTTAGTATTTCAAGATCAGTCAGTTAAGTGCCATACGTGAAACACGCTTGGGCGATCATATCTGGAAAGAGACATGACTGACTGGGCAGAAGATTATCCCGCAGTAGGTTGCCATTGCTTTCTGCGGTAGACTGGTTGTCAGCCAAGGCTATAGAACCCAATCTGTTCTGTTATTTGACCCATAACTGGAAGAAAGAGACGGATTAATACCTTTCCCAAGGGTATTTGCGCGTAAGTGAATGTAATGAATTCAACTGGAATTCGAACTCGGCTCCCCGATTTCTCGTTCCGAGCCGATATCCACTGCACCACAACGCACATCCGCCCCACATCAGATATTTTTCTTTAATTTTTGTAAATATATTTGGCGGAGTGAATTATGTCATGTGATGTCAGTGTTGTTTTCATTTTTGCGTAATTTAGACGACAATCCATTCATTGCACTCTGTGTGTGCAGCTGGTTATGAGGCGCCAGTTATCCGCCTTTGTTCATTCTCCAACTTGGATCTGGACTTAATCGTCAGCGTATTTGATATGCATGACAAAGAAACATTTTATAGACAGTTTGTCTTCACTGTCAAACTCATCTATGAAAAACTTCGGAACATATAAAATGTACGTATATAAACTTAATGTTTATAAATGTACATCATCTATTTTAGAAGCACCGAAAGAATTTAATATTTTTTAGTGTATAACATATTAGGTAAACAAAAACACTAGGAAGCAAGATAAATTACAAAATAGTTGTCCAAAAAAAATATACGAGGGTGTGCTGGAAAAAAAGTAGTTTGACTATGAAGGAGTGATGCGAGAGCTGTGAAATCTTGCATGCATAAATTTCAACTCTTATTATAAACTGCATTATTTCTTTCCAAGTAAACTGACATCTGACATTTCAAATAACACTTCAAAAGTAACGAGTGACTCCTACCGAAGTGGAAAACATTGATCGAGTTCACCAATATGATGATGGAAGACAAGCGATTTGCTAAAAATCAAATGATCAATGCTAGTAGCATATTCACTGAGAGAGTTGAGAATATTCTGCACAATGAACTGCTGGGTGGGTGCCACGTCTTCTGGCACCTGATCAAAAGCGCGCCAGTTGATCACATCACTGTAAAATCTGACTTTGTTTGAGGCAGATCCAGTTCCTTGGACGTTTTCTAACCCAAGATGAATTTTGGGTTGATCACTTTGAACCAGAAACAAAGAAACAATAATTGCAGTAAAAACACTTCTCAGCTCCTAAAAAGGTCAAGCTTCTTGCATCTACAGGGATGGTGGTGGCCTCAGATTTTTGGGGATGCAAAAGACATTGTGTTTATTGACAATCTTCAGAAGGGCTATACCATCAATGAAGAGTACTATGACAACTTGCTGAGGTAGTTACGAAAGGCTATCAAAGTTAAACGCTCAGAAAAAATGACGAAAGTGGTCTTGTTACATCAGAACAATGTTCCGGCACACAAGTTCTTTGTTTCAATCATTGCTGCGAGTGGCTGTGGTTTTGAACTACTTGATCATCCTCCTGATTCTCCTACTTGACTATCATCTGTTCCCCAACATGAAGAAACACTTGGTTGAAAAACAGTATCGCAGTGATGATGACATCATATCAGACATTTTTTTTTTTGATCAACAGAATGAACCCACTTCTTTGAATAGCCAGGTGTCAGTTTACCTGAAAACAAATAAAGCAGTTATTAATAAAGAGTTGAAATTAACGTATGCTTGAGTTCACAGCTCTCGCATTACTTGTCATAGTCAGCCTATGAACTTTCAGCACAATCTCGTACTTGGAAAGAAACAATGAAGTTATTAATAAGATGTGTTGAAATTAATGCATGCAAGATTTCACAGTTCTAGCATCACTCCTTCATAGTCAGCCTATGAACTTTTTAGTTCACCTTCGAATCCATAAAAACCGATTTTGATTAAATAGTGACTATCGTCATGCAATGGCATATTTTTCTGTGTCACTCAAAAAGTTAATTCTCTTTTTGTAGTAGGATAGCATTAGAAACTTTTAACTTTTCCAAAAGTATCAATTTCGATTAATATTTCTGGATTACTCATAGTTCCTGTTATTTTTTGTGGTCAGATGGCATTAGGAAGGTTTAGCCTTAATTCACAAAGATCGACAGCAGTTACATTTGAATTTGCCAGGGACGAAACAATGCAGTTATTAATAGGAGATTTGAAATTAAGATTCCACAGCTTCAGCACCACTCTTTTATAATATTAGTATATTAAATTTTTAGTTCACCTACGTATATATTTCCTAAAAACCCAAATGTTATTTTGTTGATACCCATGTTCGAGGACGAAGTAAGGGGAGATAAAAATCTTATTGATTTTTTTATACAAAAATCCAAAGTGTTGTTACAGGCAACAGAAAGTCTGCTAGGTGATCAAAACTAAACTCAAATAGAAAGTAAAATAAAAAAACTGACTACCAACAAAAGGGAAGAAAATATATATATATACATAAGAGCGGGGAAATAAACAAACTAAGAAAAAAAAAAGAAACTAAGAAAACTAAGAAAAAAAAAAGAAACTAAGAAAACTAAGAAACTAAGAAAAAAAAGAAACTAAGAAAAAAAAAAGAAAAAGAAACTAAGAAAAAGAAAAAGAAACTAAGAAAAAAAAAAGAAACTAAGAAAAAAAAAAAGAAACTAAGAAAACTAAGAAAAAAAAAGAAACCTTAAACAAACAACTCAAATCGAGTTCAGTGACATAGAACCACATGAACTCAACCTTCTTCGACTCTCTGTCTTCGTGCGGAGAGAAATCAGAATGAGGCTATGCCGAAGGACAGAGTCTCGTCTGGAGAAAAGCCCAACCTCACCGATCCAAGATCAACGGGAAATCTTTGCCCAAGTGTACGCGCTCGGAATGTCCCACGTAAAATTCGGCCTTGTGTCACATCCCGCCTTTGTGGGGAGATCTCGGGCAAATAACCAGAGTTCTGACAGAGTTCTTATTGAGTGCTGGCCATCCGACCTAGAATATAAATAAGCAGTTCCTAAGAGAGTTTGCCATTGAAGTACACCGGAAAAAAGAGGGGTATATAATATTGTTATTATTATTTAATAATACCGTTCGAGTCAGTCGAGACATAATGTTATAACTTTTATCAGCAAGTTATTACAGTGGCGACGAGGAATCGAAACTTATCTTTCTCCTCAATGTCCATTTTTCTAATCTATTCCATAGCAGGTATTTTACTTTTTAAATAATAATATAATATTATATAGCTCTCTTGCTCTGCTATAAAACATTCAGTACTTTTTTCTCCTCAATGTCCATTTTTCTATTTCATAACGTGTCTTTTACTTTTTAAATAATAATAACAATATTACACAGCTCTCTTGTTCTGCTATAAAATATTGAGTACTTTTGTTCCCTCAGTGAACATTTTTCTATTTCATAGCGTGTGTTTTACTTTTTAAATAATAATATCAATATTATATAGCTCTCTTTTTCCGTTGTATTTCAATGACAGACCTGTTTATTTATACTGACGGGCGCGTGGCCAAGTGCTTGAGTGGTTCCCTTCCTGACCATGAAAATCTCAACAAGGTTGATTTATCAAGAAGGTGACTTCTTCATGTTATCGGCCTTGGAAAAAGGCCTGAAAATCAAAACTTGTGAATTAGATGGTTAAAACAGAACTCTTATTGGCGGACGTCGGTCTTTGAACATAAGCTATCGTGATTGAGGTTTTGAGCGGACTGATGACCACGCCAGAATAAGCATTTTTTTCCAGATCATATATATATATATATATATATATATAATTTTTTTAAATTTAAAATTAATATAGTTTACACGGAAATTTTATGTTTCAAGATTTTATCTACAGCCTTGGCTGGCAACCAATCTACCGCAGAAAGCAATGGCAACCTACTGCAAGATAATGTTCTGTCCAGTCAGTCATGTCTTGAAAGAGACATGATCAGCCAAAACGTATATCACGTTTGGCACTTAACTGACTGACCTCGTCATCAGGTAATATTAGTTTATTGTTGTGAAAATGATTTTCCATCTGGATATATATATATATATATATATATATATATATATATATCCAGATGGAAAATATATATATATATATATATATATATATATATATATATATATATATAAACAACTATAACAATTATATTACTCAATGTACACTTTAAAACAAGTGATTCTGAATTAAATAGCATTTTTCTCTCTTTTTGTTCTGACAAACACTTCTACCGTTTCTATCTCACTAACTCACTCTCAATTTCTCTCAATCTCGCAATCTATCTTTCTTGCTCTCTCACTCACTCTATCTTTCTCTCTTTCTCTCACTCTTTCTTTTTCTCACTCTCTCGCTCCCACTCTCTTGCCATATTTCTTCGTCTCTCTCTCTCTCTCTCTCTCTCTCTCTCTCTCTCTCTCTCTCTGCACCCACATACATGCAACTCCACTTATCGGTTCCCAGACACTCTCTCAACTCTCTCTCCAAACTCTCGCCTCTCTCTTACTATATTTCCTCTTTCTCTTTATACACGCCCGACTTCTCCCACCACTTCTTTCTTCTAATCTCTTTTTCTCTTCTCTTTTTTTTTCTTCTTTCTTGGCTTTTAATCTAGAAAATTCAAAGGCGGCATAACACACATTTATTGTTGGCATCCGAAGACCATCTGTTATTGATCAGTTTTCTTTGTGAAAAGTATTATTAATTGTAGTAGCAGTAAAAGTAGTAGTGCATTTATATTATATTTCATTGGATATCAATAAGGACCTTGTGGTTATTATCATCCGTTAAGTTCGCAACAGCATATGACACTATTTTAATACTAAGAATTGTTTCACTATGTCGTACTAAACAATTTTTTTTTCTCCAGAATCTGTCTTACATATTTATAAATCTACCATTCATCCATACTTTGAATATTGCTACCACGTATGAGCTGGTGTTCCTGCTATAATCAAAAGAATAATCAGCAATATTATTGGTCTTGATCTGGCGTCCCGACTTCAGTCACTTTCCCACCGTCTTTTCTATAAATACTTTCATGGTAATTGGTCGGGTGAACTTTCCACTATGATACTTAAGACTTTATTAATTTAAACGCAGTAATAGGCAGGCAACAAAGTCTCATCAATTTAAGGTTGAGTTAACTGGATGTATCCGTAAAGTTTATGCAAAAAGTGACTTTTCTCGCACTTAATGCGGGAGTGACAGTCTCTGTTGCAGATGCTGCATTTATATTTTGTTTCTGGTCTGTTGGAGCTGTCACTTTGTTTTTTGCGAACCCGCCTTTCCATGTGTTTCAGCTGCTCCTCCCTTGTTTTGATTTATTGGGCCAGGGTTCCTCTCCATTTGGACCGTTTGGCTGCTTATGCTCTCCGATGACTCCATGTTGATGCTCACAGCCTTTCTTGTCACGTTTTATGATGTCACGATAACACAGCTGTGGCCGCCCAGACAACACTATAATTTGATTATTATTGTTTCAGACTAAACCATTAAATATTAAGGTTCACACTCCTCCCTGTTTTTTTTTTTTTTTTTTTTATGAGTAGAGGTTTATCCATTGTTTCCTGTTTAGAATTGAGCGTCTATTTCCTTCTAAATTCTATTTCAACTCTACACTTAAAGTCTGAAATTGTAGGTTTCCTTCTCAGGAGGAGTAAATAGATTCGCCTCTCGTCCATTTCGTACTCCTCCCCAGTTTTTTGAACAGGAGTAGAGGTTTATACAAACCCTACATCATCCAATAATTAACTGGAACGCAAAAAGTCAAATTGGACATCCGCAAAATCGGATGATAATGACTGAAAACATTTTGGAAAACCCAGACCAAGGCAAATTTCACAAGCCCGTGTGAAAATTAGAATTCTAGATTTTGATTGGATAGGAAATAGCAAATTGAACTATGACCCCAGTCAAATTTTCTTAACACTTAAAAAGTTGGTATGTTGTATCCGATCACGTGACTAGATTTCACTACTTATCTACGTCTCTTGACTAACCAAAGACAGTCAGATGGGAGCAGAAATGAGAAATGACACGCTAAAATGTGACAAAGGAAGCTTCAAGTCTGACAAGAAGGTAAGGTCACGTCATTCATTCGTTCCCCATCTTCACTCGTGCTAATTTCCTTTACCTCTTCTTTATCCTCAACATTCTCGCAGTCAACAAAGAAGAAAACAACAAGATACTTCAAGTGACTCCTAAAAATTAACGTCTGATAAATACATTTCCTTTATTCTTTCATCTTCCTTTTCACTTTCTCGCCGGCCATAAAAAAAGAAAGAAACACAGACTTTATTAGTAACCTGTTAATCTGTTTACATACACACATTCTGCAACGTACATTTTTTTTTATTTGAACATTTTACTTCTTACAAACTTGTTATTTTGCTCAGTAAATAAAATTTCACTTATTTTACAAACAAAACACTTTTATTTTTCCAACATTTCAACGATCTGATACCTTTAAATGCGGGGATTGTCGACTATGTTTGTAAAGTGGCTTTGTACCAGATGTAACCGACGTCACTACAGAATGGTGACCCTGCAAAGAACACACACCCTACAGGTTTATCCCTTGTTCCAAATTCTTTCTAAAGTCTTTTCATTCTCATTCACTCCCGGCTTACTGGCATTATCGCCTTTCTTTGGGGTGAATTGATTTTTTTAAAAAATAAACTAATTTTTGTTGAATCTTATATTTCTATAATGACTACTTTCTTTTTGGAACTTTTTTTTATTTATAGTGTTTCAATTTCTTCGTCATGAAGTCATCAGTTACGACAGAATGAGAGACAATCTGGGATGCCAAAAAAAAAAAACTTGCTTTAAAACAATCTAAAAATTCTTGTTTTAACTTTATTCGATTTTCTTTCAATTAAACCTTCAAAGAATTTAGATTATCTATGTATCTTTATCTCCCCTATTTGAGATAATAAGCTATTCCTTTGTTATAGCAAGAAAGGGATGACTCAAAACAATTAAGCGAGTATTCACCGTATTAAAATCTAAACTCATTACAAAATAGGAAAGACTAGGCCGATAATATTTTGCGTTTTTATTTTATTTTTGCTTCGTATTAAACTTTGATATTTTTACTTTTATTGACTTCAAAAATTATTTCTTCGACAATAAAGGTAAGGGTAAAAATAAAAATTCGAGATTACTCATTATTGGAATTTGCAATAATCTATTTAAAAATTAGCCTAATCGATCGTTCAACGAAAGACGCAGAAAAGCTAAAAAAAACGAGCCAATCATTGTTCATGTAAGTTCACACTAGACTGACTATATAAGCTTCAAATTCAAAGTTCCCACCCTCTTTTCTTCTCACGACTTTATTTAGGCGGCAAGACTGCTCGCTGGACAGAAACGGCATGTTACGAGAAAACTATGGGAATAAAATCTTACATATATATTTTTTCAACCAATAAAATCCTACCAGAAAGTTTGTTGGATTAACAATCATTACTTGCTTTGAGCATAAAAAAAAAGTATGCTTCTATTTTTATATCCAAAAGAGAATTCAAAATATAGGTGTGAACTTTTTGAATACAAGGTTTACATTGTTTAGAAAATAATTTTACACTGGCTCGCGAAAATCTTCTTCTCGAATGATGGAAATAATTATTATTGTCATTTTCTAACTTGTCCAAAAATAAAACGTGTTAGGTCTACAACTACGTCCGCAAATATTTTGGCGACATTTAGGGCAAATACCACCGAAATAATTTTACAGTTGAAACGGCTATATATAACTTTTGAAAACACGGCAAAATGATTCTACAAAACTTCCGAAACTTGAAACTTTATTCTAATAATCAGTGGCAATTGAAAGGAGAAAAAGTACAGAAAATTCTGATATAAAAAATAATTTCATCTCTCTCTCTCTCTCTCTCTATATATATATATATATATATATATATATATGTATGACAAAGATATAATTTTAAGGTATACTATATTTATGGGTAAAAGTGCTCAATATCACAGATAAAGCGTATGCAAATATAAAAGTGGACGCTGAGGTCATCACCAGCCGGCGACAGTCTGTTTCATAGTCCAACGCAATCTTCAGCTCATGTGTTGACTCGCCTATTTATATATGCAGGTTATTGATGCATTATGGGTAGCATGGTCTGTTATATTGACTTTACCGCTACCGCCCATGCAATAAGTGTTAAGTCAATATAACAGACCATACTACCCATAACAGTGTTAAGTTTCAAATTATTCTAGACGCTATAAAGTAGAATAATTGTAGGTCCGTATGCAGTGATTTGTTAACTTTTTACTTCCTATTTATTATTGATTACTTAATTATTATTATGTGACAGTGAAGATTGCCGGAGAGTGATCAAAAAGAAGCGAAAAGAAAAGACGAAAGAATCTACTAGCGAGATGATAATTACTGAAATTGCAGGAAGATGGTTTGAAAAAGTGAGAAGAAAATTAAAAACGAAATGCGTTGAAAAATCATATTTTAAAATAACCCCATGGAAAATCGAAATCAGAGTTAAGTAGTCAAAATTCAATAAGATCAAACAAACGAAGATTACCACTTCCCACTGATAAGAAAGAGAATATTAAACGTATGCAGGAAGATATCTAAACTTATTTATAAATGGAACGTTGTGTGTGTGTGTGTGTGTGTGTGTGCGTGTGTGTGTGTGTCCGTTACCTATAGACTCCGAAACGTCTGAATCGATTTTCTTGAAGATTTACACAGTTGTACTATAAGCGTCTGCGAGTGTTCTTAGCTAGGTTTTGTGTCGAGGTACCCCTGATAAATATAGAAAATCGATAATTGAAAAAATCGGGTTATAAAAGGAGTGGTCCGATTTTAATCAAATTTGATACACTCATAGACAAACACATAAGAAACGATATTCAGAAGTTTCAAGGTTGCAGTTCTTACAATAGTGCAGAAAATCGATAATATATATATATATATAAGGCAAGATGTTCGTGTGTGTGTCTGTTTATCTGCCTGTATGTCTGTATTTTTTTTCTGCCCTTTTATTTTACTTTTTGCTTCGGGTTTGGCTCTAAGTAGATATAATTGTAGTTCTTAGTCTCAGCCATGATATCATTTACTCAGAGGACTTATTTAGCCTTCAAAATTCAGTTTACGACGAAAAAAATTATTTGATATCAATACCAGGAAATCAAAATTTGACTTACATCCATTCATTTTTCTTTCAGTCTACGGTTTCGCTTTAACTGGAAACAACTATTGCTTTTTAGTCTTTTGTGCCAACGTCCAAAGAGTCTGAGTTCCAGGACCATGGATTAGTTTTAAAGCTTTCATTACACCCGAGCAACGCCGGGTTATACTGCTAGTCAAATAGATAAATGAAATCGCAGAAATAACACCTATAATTTCTCTTGGTAACAGAGCCAGGAAAAGGAACATCTGTTTTTGAATCAGCCACTCAAAAGAGGAGTATATCTCATAGCAGTCTGACGCATTCGTTGTTTGTAATTTGTCCAGAGAAAAATTTTGTATCCAAACATTAATTCGGATTTCTTGGACGCAAGTGATAAGAAAAATTTAATTTCTATTTTGAAGTGACCATTGCCAAACAGGCTGTGTGGTCTATTACTCGAAAAAAAATGCATAGGGAGAAAAAAGTTAAACTTTTCTTTTTAAGGAAAGTAGCAATAATTTTCTTTCGTTTTCTTTTCAATTCTTGAGTTGCCTGACCAAGGGAAATCACATAATGATACAAGCTGATAAGGAAGGGCTGAAGACTGAAAATCCCCTTTCGCCTAAGCTTTTTGAAGGTTGAATTCGTTACAGGAAGCAGGTTGAGGTTAGCTGCTGAGAAAGTGGGAGAGGGAAGAGAGAGCGTAGTACCACCTATGTTGAGCAGTAGTATGAGATGAGACGTGAAGGGGGTCAAATTAAAAAGTGGTGGCTTGATTTATTTGACCATTCTCAGAAAAGGGTTGGACAAACCCAAAATTTTGAAAACTGTTTGAGTAAAAATACTTTGAGAATATGGAATTTTAGGAAGCGGGTGATACGACGGGTACAATATAACCAAACCCAAACCCTGGTCAATCCTCATCCCTGCCAGACACGGGACTCCATATAAGATAGAAATTTGGGACAGAACCAAGATCAGATTAAATTACAAGGTAATCAAAAAAGTTCTGTCCGTTTTTTATTTAGTCATTGAATGAAGTTGAAATATATACAAAATGCGTGTAGCAATTGTTTTCAAATTCGGACAGCCGGAAGTAGGAACATCAGACGTTATAAAAAACACACGCACAGTGCCCGGCCATCAGTTATAACCCGGACAGCTGTGAGAAGGATGGAAGTGTCTAGAGATCTCGTTCGGGGCAGTTTGATTTACGACTTCAAAGTGCGCTTATCAGCAGCTGCATCAAGTCGCCGCATATGTCAAGCGTTTGTGGATAGTGCTGTGTATGAATGTACTGCAAGGTGTTGGTGTCGAAAATTCAAATCGGGAAATTTGTCTCTAGCCTCACAGTGGACGACCACAGGTCTTGAATGACGGAGTCCTGAAGGTGACCATTGATGAGAACAGTAGTCTAAAGTGTGGTGAACTTGCAAAACAGTTCAACGTTTCCGATGAAACAGTTAAACTTCACCTGCACCGCCTAGATAAGACGGACAAAGCAAGTGGGTTCCGCAAATGCTGTTGAAGGTCCACAAGGGACAACGAGTGGCAGCCTGCGTATCGCTGCTTTCTCACCATCGTACCGCATCCTTATTCTATTGAGTGCTTACCAGTGATGAAAAGTGGGTTCTGTACGAAACTCTCAAGCGTTCCAGACATTGGCTCTCTCCTCAGGATGCTGTCTCTCACACCGCAAGACTGCCTATGCACCCACACAAGATTATTCTTTGTGTCTGGTGGACATGTCGTCAAGTGGTTCATTATAAACTGTTACCAACGGGCCAAACGGTTACTGGAGACCTATACTCGCAGCAATTGAAACGTGTGCAACAGGCATTGCGCCAGAAGGAGCCAGCACTGATGAATCACAAAGGGGTGCTTTTCCTCCATGACAACGCCAGGTCGTATGTCGCGCGAGTGGTTAGGGATACCATACAGCAACTTGGGTGGGAGACTTTGTGCCATCCACCTTATTCACCTGACCTTGCGCCATCCGATTATCACCTCTTTCACTCCCTGGATAATCATCTTCGTGGGAAATCCTTCACCAATAAAGCAGACTTGCGCAAAGCCTCCGCGGACTTCTTTGCGTCAACCCCCCCCCCCACCCGAGTTCTACCGGAAGGGCATTGAGCAGCTGGAGACACGTTGACAGAAGGTGCTGGATGTCGATGGCGATTACTTCGAAGACTAAATATAAGTTACACATACTGTGAAGCGTTTTCTTTTTCCTTTAAAAACGGGCAGAACTTTTTTGGTTACCTTGTAGAAACTTGAGAGAAGAGACCGAGAGAAGACGAGAGGCAAAGAGACCTCCTGACAAAGACCTTGTGCCGGCCCAGAAGATAGAAAACTTTGGAGAGATCGAAAGAACAGATCAGAGGCAGATTTGATCAGACCAGAAAAAAGATTAAGAGAAAACCAGATCGAGAGTTAGATGGGCAGCCTAACCAAGACCTTATGCCAGCCATAAAGATCACAACTTAAAAGTTTAGTTACTACCAACATTATCTACCCACTCTAAGGGTGATCCCAGTGTCATTTGATTTTAAGTGGGATGGGTTAAAACTGCTGTATACAACAAAGCATATATAAACCAAATCGTTGTTATAGTTTTAACCCAAGTTAATTCTTTATTCCAAAGAATTCTTTTTGTTGTTGTTGTGTAACTCCCAGCTGTCGAACCAGTCTTCACTTCATCAGCGACCTTCTCACCCTCTGAGATCAAAAACATAATGTGTTAAAGGTGTGGATGGACGTGAACAGACAAACGCCAGCTAAGTCAAGTAGAACCATGCCACCAACATGATACCAGCGGCAAAACGATTGACGCGTTAAGAAGTGAGGAGTCAGGCAGATAGTAGCCACGGTGGTCTGAATGAAGTCCAATGCGCGTCATAAGGTTACATTATTGGTTACTGTTGACTAGGACCGATTTAGGTCTTTGTTGATTATGATCGACGAGAGGGATTTACAATTATTACTTTCATTTTGTGTTTGTTCTCAATCGTAATTTGTTAATTTCTTTATTAGTTACTTAATTTGTTTATTTGCTTCTTTTTTTTTAATCGTATCACCCCAAGCAAGGCTAAAACGTAAGAGCGAAAAGATTGGAAAAGAAAGAAACCGGAAACCACAACCTAAACAGGAAACAAGGGATGAGCCTCTTCACCTGTTCAATAGACGTGGGTGGAGTGTGAACCGGGCGATAGTTTAGACTATCTACTCCAATTGAAAAAAAAAAAATAAAAAAAATAAAAAAAAAGAGTGAAAAGATTGGAGAAGAGAAAAACCGGAAACCACAACCTGAACAGGAAACAAGGGATAAGCCTCGTCACCTGTTCAACAGACGTGGGTGGAGTGTGAACCGGGCGATAGTTTAGACTATCTACTCCAATTGAAAAAAAAATAAAAATAATAAAAAAAAAAGAGTAAAAAGATTGGAGAAGAGAAAAACTGGAAACCACAACCTGAACAGGAAACAAGGGATAAGCCTCGTCACCTGTTCAATAGACGTTAATTGCTGTACGTGATACACGCTTGGGCGGTCATGTCTCTTTAGAGACATGACTGACTAAGCAGAAGATTTTCTTGCAGTAGATTACCATTTCTTTCTGCGGTAAAGACTACCCCAGACTAGAGAACCCAATCTGCCCTGCTATTCAACCCATAACTGGAGGGAAAAGAAATAGTTTAATACCTTTCCCAAGGATATTTGCGCGTAAGTGAATGTAATGAATTCAATTAGAATTCGAACTCAGCTCCCCAATTTCTCATTCCGAGCCGATATCCATTACACCACAGCGCACATCCTTTAACAGCCGTTCTGCATATTCCTTTACTGATACTGATTGATATATTAACCTTTAAAAAAGCAAAAATTCAATAGTTAACCTTTCGATAAAAGGAAGGTATAGAAACCGTGCTAACAATGTTCAATCTCTTTTTCCTGTGACTTTTCCCGTGATATTTTCCTGTGGCTTTTTCTGATTTCATTTATTCAGGCAAATTCCATTTTTACACAAAAATATTTCTTTAACTTTTTTTTATTGCCTTATTTATATGAATATCAGGCTTACTTCTTCTGGTTAAAAGAGGCACCTACACCTCTTTCATAACTACTATTAATATATAAAGTAGTGTGGCCATACCCCACGATGTATTTCGTTGCTTTTGGGGGATTTTTTTTTTTAAGATGGCTTGTCGGTGTTGGTCGAAGTTGCCATGGTTGGGGTATGCTCACAAGCGGATGAAGTTGGGGAACGATTCACTTGAACACATCAAAGATAACAACAGCCAGTGTTTGCAGGGAGAATCCAATTTTATTTTTAAAACAGCAGTTCCGGTGTTTGTGGCAACCGATGGACACTCTGTATCAGCCTGACAACTCTTTCTGTACAGACGAAGAATACCCCCTCTTCTCACAAATCTTTTCTTATATATCCGTAGTCGCAATTACTAAACAATGGAACATTTAATCTTCGTACCATCTGCATACGTATAGATTACATTAGACAACAGTATTATTTATTCAACTCTACTTAAATTAAGTAGGTGACCTCATGACAATAAGTCCGATGAGCCATAGGTGACCTCATGACAATAAGTCCGATGAGCCATTAAATAAATATGATTCGAATTATTACTACATCATTGTAGTCATATCCATTTAGAAATGCTGACAAATAAACTGCTATCCTATGACTATATTTAAAGTGTATAGAAATCTTTTTGGATAAGATCAGATTTGCATGACAAATTGAAAATTTAAGTATCATCAGCAAAGATCTAGAAACTAGATTGAAGAACTTTAGTTAAAATAAGATATTACGCTGAGTTATTCCACTAATTATATATATATATTCGCCTTTTCTGAATAATTATTATTACCTCCGGCTTAAGGCAGAGGTATTGTATTCGGTCGCGTCTCTCTGGTTGTTTGTTTGTCTGTCCTTGGTCAAGATAACTCAAAGCCCACTGGATGCACTCGGGTGAAACTTTCAGGGATAATTGGACTCATGACTGACAGAAACTGATTAGATTTGGGATTCGATCTGATACTGGATAAAGTTTCTTGGTTATTCTTCCATTTTTTTTGTTTTTTTTTACTAATAATTTTTCGTACATTTCACATGCCAAACACTGAATTGCCTCCCCTAGATTGCTTTACGTCATTACATTTTCTGAACGCACAGTTTTTCTACGAAAATATTATTATTTATAATATAAATGTAATATTTATTATCTAAAAGCAAACAAAAAAGCAGTCAAGTTCATTGCAGTTATTTTTATTTTGATAATCATCTCTTGCTAATCGCTAAGATGATGTCGGTGTTTTCTTGTTGGAGGTTTGTGGTGTTTGACAGTTCTTGTTTATTTTTATTTGTCACATCATTTTTATTGCATCATTATAAACAGTTCCTGCTATGATTTGTTAAAGTGTAAACAGTTGTATCCCCTTATCACCAATTCTTTGGTGCCTAACAGAAACGCAAGTATTATTTATTTTTTATTTATTTTTTTTTTTAGGAAATCTTCCGACTTCGCACACCCCGTGCTTAAAACCACCTCGTTTATTAATTTGGCACCTTCACCCCGACCCCAGAGCTTAAATAGACAACAGTAATTATTATAACTGGTTCAAATTTTTACTTGCACAATTTTATGGAGATTTTCTAAGCGTACAAGTCGGAAAGAACGGATCACTCAGCGAAAATCAAACTCATGACTCAGTCGTAACTGATTTAGCGAGACAAGCTAACAATTAGACCACGTTGACGTTCCCCATAATGACTTACTAAGCGTAGCTTATATGTGACACAATGACACAATATATATTTAGTTTTGACTTGAGCTTCTGGGCTTCGTCTACCTTACACTTTTTAGGGTATCGGATATTTAGATGAAGCCGCCAGTTTATGGCCTTATAGACACCACTTTTCCCTCGATAGTTTCCTCACAAACTCCCAATCAGAGCCTTTCTGTCGGGTGCACTTTACCGTCATACCCAGGACCCAAAAGGAAGAGCTCAATTTTTGTCACCGTTTACCACTCTACAAACATGGCTGACAGATCGTCGATTGTAAACTAACGAATTGGATACTGCAAACTACCAAAACATAGATTCATTATTCAGCCGTGTGCACGTTTTATGCGGGGGTATGACTCGCTGGAATTAAACTTCTACCTCGTAGTCAAAAAGCAGATAAGGTATAAGTTCATTATGGGAGATAGATAGATCGATAGATAAAAATCAGGCACACATTAGCACACAGATATAACAAACAAACGTAGATCAACAGATAAAAACAAGCGCACAGAGATAAATATATAAAAATAGACGTACATAAACAAATTCATAAAACAGACATACGCAAATAAATAGGTAAAAAACAGACACTGCGGTTGATACGTCGTCCTAAGACCCTGAGGACCGGACCGATAAACGTGCTTACACCATCGGGTGTAGGCGGCGTGAAAAGTCGGTTTATACCTTGATAAAGTCCCTCAGAATGAAACGCGTCGGCTAAGAATAGTTTTTAGTAGACAGAGCAGCCTTGCCGACCAAGCTAAGTTTGAAACGTGCCTTTAAGCCAAAGTGTGGTTCGGGGGGGGGGGGGGGCAAATTCCATATGGCCCTCATCCTCTGTCATAGAATGTATCGCTTACGGCCCGCACACAACTAAGAAGTGCATTTTTATGTTTTGCCAAAATATGACAGAAGCAATGTGTGGTTGCCCTCTGGCAGTGTGACCCTGACGTTGGCCTTTTCCAGACAATTGCTAAAATTACTACTTTTGAACCAGATTTGCAGTCCAAGATCTCAGTATCATTCTTTATATTAGTGCAGACAAATTATTTGCTTCGATCATCTGAGATGACTAAATTCTAAAATCTTGATGAATTAAATTTGTTTTGTGTTGGTCAAAATCATATTTGGATATTTAAGTTTGTGTCACTTTATTTTTTCTACTTCTTAATAAGATGAATGTCGGTGTTATGTTCCTATTCATGTTTTTAACTTAAAAGTTGACAGACAACATGAATTAACAATAATATGTATTGTTTAAGATTAACTTGTAGCTTTGAAGATCTGTTTTCTCAGACATGGTTTACGTCATCTTATATGAGCTGTAGAAGTGGGGAGATGGCTAATGTTTATTGAATTTGCCTTGTGTCATACATAACCGAACTCCCTACAAATTAGGGTTATTCGCTGACATCAGAAGGTTGGAGATTGGAATGTGTAGAAGAATAAAAATATACCTTTTGTATGTTTGAATAGTAATTTATTAATAGAAAAGAATAACATGAATTGGTAGAAGTTAATGTTCTATGAGAAACAGTATTGAGAAGTTAAGGGTATCAAGAGTTCGCAGTAGTCCTTGCAAGAGTGAGTTTATGTGTACGTAAGCAGGAACGTATGTATGTATGCATGCTTGAGCGTTAATTATTGGGTAGGATTGTCTTTGAAGTTATCGTTCAGGGTGAATGGTGAAAAGGAAGGAGGTGAGAAGTGAGAGAGAAAGATAGAGACAATAATAGCAATCGCTTGACATTTGTCAAGGGACTTGCTAATTACGCTCGTCTCATTTCTCTCTGGTGACGGTTGAGCTTGCTCCGTCTTTTATTTCGTTTGTGGGAGCTCCAAACAGGTCATTTGGGAATTCACTCTCGGATGTGATTCTGGCCTTTCTATTTTGTTTTTAGATGCTTTCTAGTTTTCTATCGGCCAAAAAACATTTCGCATCGAGGTGTGAAATTTTACGAGTTTTGCGTGTTTTAAGCTAAGTTTGTAAATTTGAGAAAATTTGTTTATTTCTAACAAAATCAATCAGCAAGTGCTTAGCATTTGAATTTTTAAATCTAGAACTGGTTTTGTTCACTATAGGCTTCATATATGACAGACTGAGTGATTTTATTAAGACTTGTTTAAGTTTATTTGTCATTCATCTGAAGAAATACAAATATGCCATTGTAATAAATATTTTATGAGATAGATCATTTGCAATTAATTTGAATGATTCAAAGAATACCAAACAGAATGGTTGGCCCTCACGCATCTTCACCTCATCAAATCCGGCCCTCTTTGAAAAAAGTTCGCATAACCCTGCTTTAAGAGAATTCCTTCTTGATGAAATTTTTCGAATTTTTCATATTATTTCTTCTAAGGAAATAGATTATAAAACCCATTACCTTAGAACAGGGGTGGGCAATTTACGGTCAGCAGGACGCATACAGCCTGAAACAGAGTTTTCAGTGCCCCGCGGAAACATTCAGGAAAAATCTTTAAATCTAACATTTTCTTTAACTTATCACAGTAAATGTTAGTTCTGACAATTTTCTATGCTTGAAGTGTTTTGCTGAGAAAATGTTTTTGGACCCACATACAACTGTGAACAAAATTATTCTTATATGAACATCGACAAAAGTAAAAATAGATCTTCTCTGACTGACATAAACTTGCAGGCAGCGATGAAGATTTTAACAAGCAACCTTACTCTTGATTCCAAAAAACTTGTTGAAAAGTGGGAAAGGTTACATTTGTTTTATTAAATTTCGTGTCCTGAATGATGCGTATTTGGATGTGAACAATTTTATTAAAGCAATTTCAGTGAACCATTATTGTTTTTGTTTTATTTATTTATTTATTTATTATATGTATGACGTATATAATTTACCATTATGCTTTGCATTAAATGAAATATTTATGTAAACTAATGAATGTGATCAATTTTAGAAGGGCTTCTGCTAAACGCATTTATTATATGTATTACGTATATAATTGACACTTACACTTCGCATTAAATGAAATATTTATGTAAATCAATGAATGTGATCAGTTTTAGAAGTTACGGTCTTCCGCTAAACGCAGCCTATTCAAAATGGCCCTTGGGCCAAATTAATTAACCACCCCTGCAGAAAATGATTTTGTTTATGTTTGGATACGAAAATTTCTGTCACTGGTGAAAAGTACATCACTATTTGCCGTAATACAAACCACCACCTTTGTATTCCGTATGACACTCATGAATCTTGTATTCTGTTTTCTTTTACATCCCCAATATTATTTTTTAAATTTCTTAATACTTTGCTTAGCTTTTGGAAGGCGTATTTCGCTATTCCAATGCGCCTTCGGATTTTGGTGTCGCACTTTCCTTCCTCTTTTAAAATCAGTCAGCCAGTTAAGTGCCATACGTAATACACACTTGGGCGATCATGTCTCTTTCGAGACATGACTAACTAGACAGAAGATTTTTTTGCAATAGTTTGCCATTACTTTCTGCGGTAGACTGGTTACCACCTGAGGCAATAGAACCCAATTTGTCCTGTTATTTAACCCATAGCTTTAGGTAAGAGACGGGTTAATACAGTAGGCGAATGCAACGAATTCAATTAGAATTCGAACTCGGCTCTCCGCTGTTTCTTTCCAAGCCAATATTCACTACACCACAACTTCCCCGATATTTAAATAGCTGTACTTACTTAAGTTTGATATCGCCAATTTATAGCTTGCATGTTGAACTCTTCTTTTTGCTAACAACCATGCATTCTGTCTTCTTGCAATTGAGGTTTAACCCTTTCTTCTTTACCTTCTGTAGTTCGTGTAGTTTCCTTTCTTTGTCTAATATTAACACTGGGTCATCTGCATATTTTATGTTGTTAAGACTGTGGCCGTAACTAATAAATCCTGGTGGGACTTCTAATTCTCTTTGGATTGTCTCGATATATAGGTTGAATAGGTCCGGCGTGAAGACTCATTATATTAAACTACTTTCTGTCTTTGAATATTTACTGAATCCGTATACAGGCGGTTTTCTCCCCGTATAGGTTTGGGATTATTTTATAATCTTTCTCGTGTACGTCAAGGTGACCTAGGAATTCCAACATATCTTTGTAGCGTACTTTATCAAACGCTTTTGCATAATTTATAAAACTTAGGTATACATCCTTCTGCGCATGTGTTGCTCTTTCTGATATCATTGTGAACATAAATGTCGCATTCTTTGTTTCAATGTCTTTAATAAAGGCACACGGTTCTTTTCTTTTTTCCGGTCTGTCTCTGTTGCGCGTTCTATTCATCGGAATTAAGATGAAAAGTTTTGTTATAAGACCCATTCAGTTCTTCAATATGGCAGTGAATGCTGGATAAAATTATCAAAGATGAAGGAAAAACTTAAAGCAAATGAAATGTGGTTCTACAGAAGGATGCTGCGGATATCATGGATCAAGCATCATAATACTGAACATCAGGAAAAGACAGCTAAAGTCCCTGCGACATGCAATGAGGAAGGAGGGCTTGGAGAACCTGATGCTAACAGGCCACATAGAGGAAAAAAGAGACAGGGGAAAGCAGCGGATAACATATTTGAAGGGCCTGAGCAGGTGGATGACAGAACAGGAGTTGCGTGGTGTAACAGGAGAAAGCGTGCTAAGAGCCACCAGGGATAGGAAGATGTGGAAAGCCATGATCGCCTACGTCCTGAAAGGACAAGGCACATAGAAAAAGAATCTGTTGTCCGATTGAATTAACATTCGTTTACACCTGGTTTCTTAGGCAGCGCTATGACAAGGGATCTACTTAGCTCTTCCCGTATACCATCACGGTTGCATATTTCATTTATCATGTCTGTAATTTTGTCAATGTCGAAATCATCTAAGACTACCAGCTTCTCTATTGCAATTCCGTTTGGTTCTGCTGCTTTGTTTCTGTTTAATTTGGCCAGTGTTGTTTTTACTTCACATTTTAATATTTATGGTCGTTCGATATTTCTGTGTATTACCAGTTGTAGTCTTTCGCCGGGGAAATGTTTACCAAAATATACGTTCCATCTCTAAAGTATTTTTTTCTTCTAATATTAGTGTCCCGTCTGTGGATTTGATGTATCTTGTTAATGAGTATGTCCATTGTTCTGTTAGTTCTTTTGTTTTCTTTTTGTTTTGTGCATATCTTTTTTTAATATGTAATACTGATACTTTTTTCTATTTCTACACAATTTCACTTTAGTCCATCTGCATTTGTTCCTAATTTTTCTGTTCATTGTCCTATATTCTGTATCGTTCCTTGGCATTGTTTTTTGTCTCCTTTTCATCATGCCAACAATTAAATTTGCTATTCATTCCTTTTTCTTTGTCTAGATTTTTTTTTAATGATCTCGATTGCTGTTGTCACTAAAGATTCTCTTACTGCTTTCTACTTCGAGTTTCTATTCTCATTTTACTCATAGTATCTGCTTTTAACATTATTCATATATTTCTATTTCCCATTTTGGTCATTCAGGAGTCTGTAGTATTGCAATTTTCGTGCTGCTATGACGCCCTTCAATTTCCATAGTTTCACTCTAGTTTGCATATCACCGGACAGTGGTCGCTCCCGCAGTCAGCACTTTAGTATGTTTTACAGTTTTAAAAACTACATTCCTGGATCTCTTATTGATAAGTTATATAGACGATTTGTTTTTGTTTTTGTTTTTGTTTTCTTTTTTTTTTTTCTCTCCTGTGCATCTCCATGTCCATATACATCATGGCTGTTCCTGAAACTAGGTCTTTCAGGAACTAAACATTTGCCACGCACCATTAGACCCACTTTTCTTCACGTTCATTACAAGTTCCTGGTCTAAATATTTTCGATCTATTCTTCTATACTTCATGCTGTCGGTACATACACAACTATGATGGATATGTTGAAAGGCTTTCTTTTAAATCAGTAATTCTTCCAGATAGTTGATAGTATCCCAGAACATATTTTATCGTGTCTTGGTTTAATATCAATCCTAATCCCGTCTCATTTTTTTCACCGCCTACATATATGATCCTGTGTTTGTCACTAAAGAATTCTCCATAGTTCCCCCCACCTCGTTTCATATACGCCTAAGATATTAACTTTTAACCTGTTTATTCTCTGCTTTATATCTTCTAAATGGCTGCATTGGTTTATTCTGATATTCCATTTCCCAAAAATTATTTTTGCCTGATGCGAACAATAGCTGCATGAGGGTTCGGTGACACCTGTCGCTCATATATTCCCTTACCGGGCGAGGGATCAATTCCAAGGAATCTGGTCCTCTTTATGCCGTTGTTATTTGTAGTTTGTTGGGTGACAGGTGACACTTGCTTCACCTGTCCCTCCTTAATTTCAATAGACTTATTTCCTTTCTAAACCTCTTTTTAAATATTTTTTTGATAATATTATTGTTAAAAATCGTGAGTTTTACTTCGATTGGTAGTAGAATTATTTCCCGTTTCTTTCTCCAGAGTGATTTTAACGAGACACTACCCCTAATTAATTACCCATCAAGTATTCTTCCGCTCTATGGTGGGTCTTATTTTTCATCCCACAGAGCTGCTAACAATCCGCCTCACACGCAAGAAATTGAAGTCAAGTTGTCAGTTTAATTGCCGACTGTCTGATAATAGATTTATTTACCTATACATTTATATATATTAGTAAAAGTTCTAAACAATATTACCTGAAGTATGTAAAATTCAATAAATATTAGAATGTTTAAAATATTAAAAAATTGAAAGATTAAAGAGTTAAAATTATCTTTAAAAGACTGTTTATGTTGCATTCGCCATTTTACTAGAACTATTTCCCCTTAGATTATTCTCGCAAATGTCAGGTCATCGATAGATGTATGAACACCACATAAATCCCCTACCTTCGCGTTAAAAATGCTTTTCTGCGATATTTCGAACAAAAGATAAGTAATAATTATAGTAATTTACATTAATTAAACTTTACATCAGTTAATCCTCCTCAAATAAATAATATTTTATTTTTGAAAGATTTTTTAATAAAGAGAATTATGCTGAGCTGAGATTGTAAAACATGGCTGATTTAGGCGATTAAAAAATAATTCCAATCAATTTCAATACGGCAAAGTATTTAGTTTATTGGAAATATTGAATTTAATCAATTAGCTTGGAATTAAAACTAAAATACAAGCTTCAAGAATTTTGAGGGGGTTGGTGGATACATAATTATAATTAAAAGATAAAAGTGATTTATTAAAGCGAGAATGTATTGGGTCTTCCACGGTAAATTTATGTCCAAACCCATACTGCTTATCTTATGTCCCTAATGCAATTACAGTGTGGGATTTTTTCAAACAATAGCGATAAAAACAAAAGCTATAGAAAGGTGAATAAGGTCGTCTATGTTGTGGATCTTAGTATATCGGACCTCAAAGATTAAATTTAAAGCTAAAATTCCCTTTATCTCTAGCGTTTCTAGATCTAGAATGATAGCCGGTGTTTGGTGGGTTTTAGTTTCCCTATACACATAATATTTTATCGATAAAATAAGTCTGAAGAAATCTTTTCGAAGCACGAAACGCTGATTTTTTTATCCATTCTGTTAACCTTTATTAGTATGATATATATCATAGACACATACACACACGTACGTATATATATATATATATATATATATATATTTAGTATATCGAGGCAGCAAATAATTTTCTAGACATATGCTATTAAATATAAGAGACAATGAATGTCTATTAAGTTTAATCATGAGCCGTTCTAAACGTCGTATTTTTGCTTTAATTTCAGTTGAAAATAAAGACAAAAATTCTCCAACATTTGGATAATTATTTATTGGTTTTCTTCTAAGCTTTCGGCTCACATGAGCCATCTTCAGAGAGGTAGTTTAAACTGAAATAAACTGAAATATGATTCTAGCACACATAAATTTACTACTTCTCTATATAGGAAACCAACTAGCATAAATTCGTGTCTTCTTAATTATAATAGTGAATGTCCCCAACGATATAAGTTAGCTGTTATAAAAAACTTACTTCAACGCACACTAATGATATCTTCTTCCAAATCTATATTTTATAAAGAATTACACAACATTAAGCAAACACTAGTCAATAATGGATTTCCTAACTCCGTTATTGATCAACAAATTAAAATTAAAATGTATCTCAACAAACTTAACAATAGCTCTAACAATAATGATAATATTAATAATAATGGTTTACATCAAAATAAACATAACACTATTAACTTATACTATTGCAACCAAATACATAATAATTATAAACAAGATGAAAAAACTCTCAAAAACTAGCAGTATAGCCCGGTGTTGCTCGGGTGTGATAAAACTTTTAAAACTAATCCATGGTCCCTGGAGTTCAGACTCTGGCCGTTGGCACGAAAGACTAAAAGGCAATAGTTGTTTCCAGGTAAAGCAAAACCGTAGACTAAAAGAAAAATGAAAGGATGTAAGTCAAATTTTGATTTCCTGGTGTCGATAAGTTCTTTCGTCGTAAACTGAATTTTGAAGGCTAAATAAGTCCTCTGAGTAAATGGTATCATGGCTGAGACTAAGAACTACAATTATACCTACTTAGAGCCAAACCCGAAGCAAAAACTAAAATAAAAGGGCTGAAAAAAAAAATACAGACATACAGGCAGATAAACAGACACACACACAAACATCTCGGCTTTTATATATATATATTATCGATTTTCTGCACTATTGTAAGAACTGCAACCTTGAAACTTCTGAATATCGTTTCTTATGTCTTTGTCTATGAGTGTATCAAATTAAAATCGGACCACTCCTTCTATAACCCGATTTTTTCGATTATCGATTTTCGATATTTATCGGGGGTACCTCGACACAAAACCTAGCTAAGAACACTCGCAGACGCTTATAGTACAACTGTGTAAATCTTCAAGAAAATCGATTCAGCCGTTTCGGAGTCTATAGGTAACGGACACACACACACACACACACACACACACACACACACACACACACACACACACACGGACAAAGTTCCATTTATAAATAAGTTTAAATTTAGATAGGTTTTTATGAATAAAGTGTTTTCCCACCCCCTCTAGGTGTGTTGGCGTCTTCTATGTTTTAATCACGTGGTTACGGAGTATCTATAAATTACCGCTTTGCTTCTGCCTTGTTAACCAACTTGCCCTGACGATCCGTTGGACAGCGTCGTTTTTTTTCAGCGTAGACCCTTTATTGGACTTACCCGATAGCAAAAAGGACTTCATTGTGACTTAGGTTGAAATTTTTTCTTTTGTTTGACTTATTTGATATTTGGTTGTTTTAAATTTTCGTTTTTCGTTTCAGTCTTTTATTTTATTTTTATTTTTTATTTTATTTGGTCGGCTTCAGCCGCCATCTTAATTTTTTTCTGTTTAAACGTAAACTCTTTTTTCTTTTTTGTTTAATTAATATTTTCTAATTTTTTTTGACTTTCATCGAAAAAAAGAAAAAAAAAAGAGCGAACGTTTATTGGAAAAAAAACAAAAAAAGAAAAAAAACAAGGCACTTCCGGTTGACTTTTTTGGAAGTTTATTTTTATTTTTCCTATTTGATTTTTCTTTCTCGGTCTTAGGCAGACATTTTTATTTTTATTTGTTAACCGCTTATCTTTTTTTTCTGTTTTCTTTTTAGTTTTTTAATCTTATTGCATTTATTTCGTTTATTCCCGATTAATCGTATTTTTTCGTTCTTTGTTTAATTGTCTGTCAACCTTTGTTTTTTCGTGTGTTGTTAAACGTCGGACTTTATTTTTATTTTTTTATTTTTTTGACGAACTTTAGTTTTGCGCCGTTAGTTTTATGTGGTACTTGTATTTTGCTTTCGTCCAAAGCAAACGTTTAATTTCTTGTCTTTTCGACAGACTTTTTATTTACTTGCTTTTTAAAATTATTTAATTGTATTTTCGTCTTCGGGCGATACTTTATATTTTTTTCTGTTTATATTTTTTATGTTTGTGTAAATTTGTATATTTTCTGTTCCGTCTTCGGAGAGTCTGTTTTTAAGCTCTCGGGCTAAAGTTTCATTTCCTTGTATTTTATACGTGGACTCGTATATCTGTTCCCCGCTCTTTGTATTTTGCTGTAATTGTATCCCTTAATTTGTATATTGCTACGGTAAATTATTTTGTAGTTTGAAAGGAGTGCCCCCATTCCTTACCCCCTCCTCTTCCCATTATTACTAGCATTTTAGTGGGAAAGTAAAAAATAAATTAAAAAGTAGAAAAGAGAAAAGCAACAAGATGGCGACGGTGGTTGGTCGGTAAGAAGAGACCTGTGTGGGTCCTCTTCCAAATCCGACCTCCCTGATAAAGAAAAACCTAATAAACCTTCACAAAAAACAAGACCCAGAAAATGATAAAAGTAGCACCGCTACTAAAAATACGATTGACAAAGAAGCATCAGACCATAAGACGGCTGAGGAATCGCCCTCATGCTGGAAGTCCCCGCCAAGTTGTATCATTAACCTAGCGGAGTTCTTGGAGAGGGCCAAAAGTTACGAACACCTTTTGAAAGAGGATGGGCTTTTGGCTAACCCCCAGGAATTACAAAGGTTTGACCATAAAATGGTGTCAGTCTTTGTAGTCGACAAGCGGTCACGCAAAATTTGTCGTTCTACAAAAGACACAGTGATTCGTACACTGCTGTTATTGGGGATCAAACCCCAGAGAATAATAAAAGGAACGAGATATTTCATGTGGGACGTGCTGCTACCCACGGTAGAAAACTGCCTGGATATGGCGCGAAGAGAGTTGATAACAAAAGACCTAATCATAAGAACCGAGTATGAAGGACCAGGGTATCAGCATACGAAGTCCCTCTTCAGATTGTCGGAGAGCACTTAGCTGCCTATTTCTCACGGTATGGCCAAATTCTGTGGGCTTCCTCTAACAATCTGAACGGGGGGTGGAGTTTCGATATAATGATTGATAAGGAATCTTTCGACTCCATCCCCAACTGTTTGAACTTTTGTAGCCGTAAGATACCGGTCATTGTGACCGGTAGAAAACCAAAATACTGGAAGTGTGGCGAGACTGGTCACCTCGCCTCTTCCTGCCCAGGGATGAAGACCTCTGGACTTCCGGCCACGGTCGACCAAAATACCCCTCTGGCCGAAAATGTAGAATCTGTAGCGCCTGTAATGGGCCTAGCAGCGGCTTGGACCGGTGTGGTCAAACCTCCGGTTGGGGCAAATCCCCCACTCTCCCAGACTCCAACGCCTTCCGCAAATGCGAGTCAGAAGAAGGATGAGGGTGAGTGGCAAGTTGTTGCTAGGGGCAGAGGGAAGGTCCGAACAGCGGGGCCTCAGTCCCCTGAAGACCCCAAGACGAAAGGCACATACAGCCCCATTCCCTCCACCAGCTCTGAGGGTGACGCCCCAGCGTCTTACGCTGACCACAGCGTCAGAAATACAAAAGTTGAATGAGTCGCCTTGGCATAAAATTGAACAACTTAAAATACTGAAAGAAGAATTGCAAAAGAAAGAGGGAGGCTAAAACTAATTCAGGGGGTTCCAAAGTACATTCATCCTCCGTCCCGTCTATCCCATCCACCAAAAAAATCATGGCCCCTCCACCAATGACAAGGTCTTTAAACCCCACCCCATCCAAACTGACTGTACTGAGGAGTGCCTCAAAAAAGGTCCCTCCCTATAACACTCCTATGTCCACCTCCAATCTCTCCCCTTGCCAAACTCCTAAATCTTCTCCAAAGAAGAAGGGAAAACGTCAGAGAAGTCCCTCTTCGTCTTCCGACTCAGAAAAGAAGTCTGAGAAAAAAGGAAGGCACGTACAATATACAGCAAAGGGAAAGACGTATGTAAAGTCATCGAAGAGCAAGCGGAAAAGCCATTGGAGCAAACAAAAAGACTTAAAGAACTAAAAGCCCTTTTAAATTTTAGAAAATTATATGGGAAAGATGTGGAAAACCCCGTAAATTTTCCCAGGGCCAAAAGAGTTCTGACTGTTGTTAGAGCAGGCCCTGGTTCCACCAACATCTGGAAGATGATGAAGGAAGCAAACAGCGCTTTCTCATTTGATCCCCCGATGTCCTATTGCAAGGATGAAGAAGCTGCCAAGATGAGACAGTTCTGTGCTGGGAAGCTCCCATTTTTTGTTCACCCCTCCCTGTATAGAGCTATGAAATTAATATTTCCCCTGGACGTTGGCGGCCTGTCCTGTGATGGATCCATCAAAAGTGAAATGGGTACAGGACCAATAGGACAGGCCGTGTGCGTCCTTTCCCCGGCTTTGTTCAATGTGGAAGCACAACCTTAATCGGTTCGATCATGACACTTTGGTTAGCTAGTTTGAATGCCCGGTTCCTAAGATCGGAGTCTCGCAGAGCGAGACTCGTTCTTGATCTTCAGAGTCTCGGGGTGAATGTATGCTGTTTGCAGGAGGAAACCCGGTTTTCAGCTCACCATCATGAGAAGATTCTGTCTAAAGATTTTCATTTGTTTTCAGCATGTTTTGATGGACGTTCGAGGTGTTTCCTGGCTGGTAAGCAAGTCTTTGGATGCGACGTGTGTCCTTGTTTTCGCAGATCCGGCGGGCAAACTTTGCGTCCTGGATGTTACCATAAAAGGTAAGGCCTTACGTTTCATTAAGGTTTATGCGCCCAATGTCCATACTGAGCGGCCTGCTTTGTTTCGGCAAATCGAGCCGTTTTTGACGACATCTCGTTCGGTAGTGCTAGTGGGGGATTGGAACGCCGTCCTTGACCCCGATTTAGATCGTATATGTTCAAATAGGGGTACTAACAATCCTGATGTGAGGCCGTTTCGGGACTTTATCGACAAGTTTGATCTAGTTGATAAGTATCGTAACGAGCATCCGCAGGAAATAGTGTGGACTTGGACAAATAGTGGCGGCTCGGCTACGGTGGTACGTTCTAGTTACCTCGTCCGAGTTATAGTTAAGAGAGTCGACGTAGGGCTCGTAGAATGTCCAAGTTTTCATTCGATAGTTTATTCGGATCATAGGCTCGTCCAGGTTCGAGTAAATTTAGATAAGCCTAAGTCTAAGGTTGGATGGATACTGGAAATTGAACGCATTATTGTTTTATGACAAAGATTTCCAGCACCAGCTGAAACTAATGATACAGCGGGAATTGACGGGGGCTGTCATTGGGAACAGGTGGTGGGATAAACTAAAATCGAAAATTATGTCTTTTGCTGGTGACTATAGTCGTCGGTTCAATCTAGCTAGTTTAGCTGAGCAAAAGGCAGCAGAAGAAAAAGTTGATCGGGCTATTAAATCCCGTGTTAGTAGGGACGTAGCCATAGCTAAGGCTGAGCTGGCCACTCTGCTTATCAGGAAGGATCAAGCTCTGATAGTTAGGGCTAGGTTAAAAAGAATGTCTTGCGAGGCGACGAATATGGTCGCTGAACTGCGGTTGGAGGAAGTCTGGAAAGCTTCTCAACGACATGTCGCGTGCGTCGCATTGCCGGATAATCGGACCGTGACTACAAACGCGGGCATATGTGAGGCATTTCGTGATTACTTTCAGGAACTTTTCACCAGAGAGCCCGGTCTGAGCTCTGCTCACTTCGTCACCTATTTGGCTGACTTTCCTCGCCCTCAGGCGGCTGAAGCGGCTGGGTGCGAGGGGCCCATAACAGAGGATGAAATCTAGGATGCGCTGAAGCTAGTTGGCCGAGATAAGTTTCCGGGATTAGATGGTCTTCCCTACGAACTGTACTTGAGGCAGTCGCCCGTGCTTGTCCCTCTGCTAGAACTGAGTTTCAACCACTGGATGAAGCAGGGGTCTATACCTCAACGCTTCACCAGGAGTGTAATCAAGTTACTACGCAAGGATAAAAACGGTGGGGATGGATATGAATTGGTCGGCGGTGCAGGAGAAGGCCGAGGCCGCAATTTCATTGTGGTCCCGGAGGAATCTTTCCTTAAAGGGGCGGGCGGAAGTATGTGCCTCGCACATCTACCACATTCTCCTTTACCGTCTTTCTGTGCTGCCTCTCCTGTATGCCATGCTAATGGATTTAGTTAGGATGTTGTTCTCCTTTTTATGGGAGAGCAAGTCCTCTAAGGTGTCTCGCGAGATCTGTTGCCTGCACCCTTCTGAGGGCTGTCTGGGTATGCCTAGCGTTGAGATTCGTCGACATACGCTTCACATCGCATTCCTAGATCGAATGTGTCAGTAAACGGATGGGGAGGGCGACTTCTGGAAGGAATAAGAAGTTCCCATCCCTGAGAAGTGTGCACTCGTCTGAAAAAGAGGCCGGCCGTTCACCACGTAGCGAGTGCGCCTTCTATCGTGAATGTCGTATAGCTCTGAAACAACTCCAACGGGCGACGGATGGTCTCTCAAACACCCAGGCGTTGTCGAATAAGACATTATATCAAATTTTAGTTCGGGAAGCCGCTCGGGATGATTTGATTGACGACCTTGGTCTTACGAAGCAGGAGGCTTGCTTATTATGGCCTTGGGCGCACGGGTTGAAATGTCTCACTAATGATGAGGCATCCCTCACCTGGCTGGTGATCCGTAGGGCCCTCTGGGTCGGCAAAAGACTTTGTGCAGCGGGCTTGGAGAAGTCTCTAAACTGCGTGCGATGTACTGGGGAGGTGGAAGTCCGTGGACCACGCCTTCTTTCAATGCAGAGTCGTAGTACCGCTGTGCAAGTTTGTTGAAGGCATCATGGTTCGCATTCTGCGCGGAAAGTTCTTTGTCCTCGAGGCCAGTTCTGTCTGTAGCAATGTGTTACCGTCACTGACGAAGGCTGAGCACTATGTGTTCTTTTGCTTGCTGGGAGTTATGAGAGTTGTGATATGGAGGACGCGTCAGAAGGAGCTCTATGGGGATGAAAAGTTCACCTCTTCCCAACTAATCTTGTTCTTTAAGCATCAGCTTAAAGTCAAGATTAGGACGGAAAGGCGGCGGCTCCCTCCATCAGAGTTCGGCAAAAGGTGGGTACATCTTGCGCGATTGTGCCGAGTGAGAGGAGCTGACTTAGAGTGGCATATCGATGCCGGTTAGGCATGAGGATTTTGTTCCTTCCATTTTAAACATTAGCAACCCCTGCCCTGATGTAGACTAGTTTAGGCTTGATTTTTGTCTAGAGTTGTCTTTTATAATTTATTCTTAACTAGAATTTAGCTGTTCATCGGCCTTTTTTATTTCTGTCCCCATTTTTTCTTTTTTTAGTTTAACTCCCCTCCCTTCCCCTGTTTAGATGACCAGATATGTCAGTTCTCTGGTGGGTGCAGGACGCTTTTCAAATTTCGGATGTGGTTTTCGTATTTTGTGTGTGTGTGTGTGTGTGTGTGTGTGTATACATGTGTGAGTGGTTAGGAGGAATGAATGGTTTAGATTATTTAGTCCTGCATCGATTTCGTCGAGTTAACGGATATATCTATCACATGATAGAATAAGTGGGGGTGTTCATTACTAACACAGTTTTGTTTAGTTTCTTGTATATAGTTTGTTTTGTCTTGTAAATATTCATTGGGGTTTTTATATTGTAATTCCCCCCCCCACACACACACACAAAGACAAACATTGTACATATTGTTTTTTTTTTAGTTAGGGCTTCATGGAGACACTGTGGTATTATGGTGAACGTGGAAAGAAAGGTAAGTAAGAAAGCGTTGTTTTGGTGAAAGGAATACTGCGACATGCTTGGGCCAGTGACTGCGACTAGCTAAGTTTAACGTTAAGACTAGATGAAGATCAGCCTTCCCCTTCCCTGTATTCGACCTTGTGCCACATGTTTTGTAGAAATACAAAAATAAATATTGCCCTGACGATCCGTTAGGTGAAACCTAGGTAGGTCCGTTGGCTCTAGGTTAGATTTATTCTTATTTGGTTGCTCTACTGTTGTATTGAGCGCTTTAGTGTTAGGGTTCTTGTCTCAGTTTTTTTTTCTTTCAAACGAGTACTGACGCATTTTCAGGTGATTAGTTTGTTTCTGTTTTTTATTTCCATTTTTTCCCCTTCGAGTTTATACTCGGTGGGTTTTGTCGAGACATATATAAAGTTATTATTAATATAAATAATATTTATCAATTATTAATATAAATAAATATTTATATTAATAAATATAAATATTATTAATATAATTATATATATATATATATATATATATATATATATATATAGAGAGAGAGAGAGAGAGAGAGAGATGTATTTACTAACGCACCCACACGCAACCAGATATGACACAAAGATGTTTTTTTTAAGTTGGGTTATTTGCCGCACCGTGAAACTCCCCCGCCACCAAACAAACACTTTTTGATGACGCCTCAGGCGCCGAGCAATAAACTCAGCCTTCTCCAAAGGGAGAAGTAAAGCCTGACGGGTGGCTTCCTACGGCTTGGGCTTAATATTCAAATATGAAGAAATCCCATATATATATATATATTACATATATATATATATATATACTCAGTGAGTCATCCATAAACAGATCTGTTTCGCTGTATCACAGCTCATCAATACGGTTAGACATCCGATTCATTATACCCAGAATTGAAACCCGACCGAATTGGCGTCAGTCGGCGATTCTACCTCTGAGGTATGGGCGCTCGGTAAAAGAAGGCAGACTTCTTAGCGTATGATATATCATACGCCAGTAGTTAGAGTGATATATATATATATATATATATATATATATATATATATATATATATATATATTGAGTGTAGCAATCTCTCCTTTATGCATGTTTCGTTAAAGACGACTAACATGGTAGAGCGATTACGCTACTTATTTAATTTTTCTTGTGTTCGTACAAGTGTTTTCTCTTCTAGAAACAAAATGTGTAAAAACTAACAAAAAGTTCTGCATATCCGAGCGCTTTCGGCTATTCTTTTAACCATTATCATAGATGATTAATATTTTTTTATTTCTTACAGAATATGTGGGTTTTTTATGTATATGTCTAAAGTTACAGGAATGCTTTATTTTACGAACAGAGCTAGAACGTTGTGGTCGTGTTCGTAGATAATATTATTGAGTGTTGGCTTTTCCTTTTTTATCATTGTGGCTTCCAATATTTTTAATCTGTTTTTTACATGTAGGTGAGGCTATTGTACTTGAATTTTCTACTAGTATTTTTTCTGGTGGAATCAGGTAGGCTTTTATGCGTGTTTAAATGAGCTAATGGAACTATAGTCGGGTAGGTGTAACGTAAATCGTCTTGTTAGACATGTAGTGATGTAACAAAGTAATTATTTATGAGTTTGTTTTGATCACGAACGCAGTTCATTAAAGTGCATTTCAACTCGTAAATAATGTTCATTCTTTGTAGTTTTGATTTTGCGGTTATGTTATTTTAAACGATAAGATTAGCTGTTTTAAATTTTTTGTAATAGATAATTTAAATTTCTTGTTCTGGTCGACAGGGGTTGTTTTTTTTTGTTTTTTTTATTTGTAAGAAAAGTTCGTCTTGCTTATAGTTGGCACGTATTTGTTTTTTGTGAAGATGTTAATGTTATTATTTTTATCTCTATGTTAAGTATCATTATTAGTTACTTTAGAAAGAAATTTTATAATCTGGTGGTCGATGAGGTAGTTAGGAAAACCATTGTTAACTAATTATAAAAAATGAAGTAATTACTAAAAATTTAGGCAAACTATGCCAAGGAAACTTTCGACTATCAAAAAGCAACAATATATATATATATATATATATATATATATATATATATATATATATAAACCTATCTAGTCATAAATTAACAGAAAATCATAAATAATTTCTAAATTTTGCACCAAATTGTCATGTCCAAACTAAACGTGACCTCTTCACAAAAGAGGCGGAAATTGAAATTCTACACCAGTCACTATCCTAACTTGAGATCGGCGGAGAAATAGCAGTTCGTTCAGTTCTGTGAGATCTGCTTCAGTCAGTTAAGTGCCATACGTGATACACGCGCTGGCGATCATGTCTCGAAAGAGACATGACTGATTGGGCAGAAGATAGTCCCGCAGTAGGTTGTCATTGTTTTTTTTTTTGTTTTTTTTTTTGCGGTAGACTGGTTAGCAGCCAAGGCTATAGAACCTAATCTGTCCTATTATTTAATCCATAGCTGAAGAAAAGAAAAGACGGATTAATACCTTTCCCAAGGGTAATTGTGCGTAAGTAAATGCAACGAATTCAACTAGAATTCGAACTCGGCTCCCCGATTTGTCGTTCCGAGCTGATATCCACTGCACCACAATGCACGCCCCTGCTTAAAAAGATCGCTTCACAAATTGTTAACATCTAACAATGCCGATGTAGGTTCCTTAATAATGAAAATAATCACTGGACACTACCAACCGGAATACCTTCGGAAATACAAAAATACATTAAATCAGATACGCACTAAGACACATCATTTTCCAGAATCCCAACTCCTATTTACGAACTATCACAATTCCCTAGCAACATCATTACCCCTTCGCTCCCTCCCGATTACAGCATCACATCATACCACGAATTTCCTTCAAAATCTAAAAACTATACAACCTTCCCAAGGTATTTTAGTGTCGCTTGACGTTGAAAATGTATTTACCAACATCCTCGTCGATCAAACTGTTGACATAATCATTAACTCCTTGAATAAACATAACTTCCATTACATCGCCATCCATCAAACCAAATATCCTCAAAAATTATTGCATCCCCCACAACCAAAGTCCCTTTCTACGACCATAATTGCAATATCTACACCCAAACTAACGGTGTTAGTATGGGGAATCCTCTCAGCCCATGCTTCTGCAACTTCCCACGAGGAAAACACGATATTTTAAAAAAAAAAGGTCACTAAACACAAAATATATATTCGCTATGTAAACGACATTTTATCTTAGCGAAAAAACAAACAAGAAACTGATAATAATCTCAAACCACGTTCGAAAAATAACTTAACTATGAACTTAGTCAAGAAAATAAACTCCCATTCTTAGACGTTCTCGAAGAATTCAGTAATAACGCATTCACCACTTCATTATACAAAAAACCCACTAGCAGAAACTCTTGCCACCTTAATTTTAAGAGACAATGCCTACTTAGATGTAAAATAGTAGTTGTAAAAAATTTCTTAAAGAGAGCACACAAGAATTCATCCTTTAATTCACTTTACCTTAAAAAAAAGTCAATAATGTTAAACAGACGCTAGTAAATAATGGTTTACCTAACTACCTCATCGACCACTACTTTTAACAAATAATGATACGGAACATACAGATAAAAATAATAAGATAAACATTTTCTGCAAAAGCAAAATACATTCCAACTATAAGCAAAACGAATCTTCTTTTACAAATATTATAAAGTAGTAACCTTGGGAAAGATATTAATTCATCTCTTCTTCCTCCAGTTGTGGGTTAAATAGCAGAACAAATTGGGTTCTATAGCCTTAGCTGGCAACCAGTCTATCGCAGAAAGTAATTGAGTGCTCAATCAGGGTGTGAGAGCGTAAATACTATAGGAAATATCGGTCGGGTTTCAATCTTGGGTTAGGAAGCGACCGGTGTCTAAGTCGTACCGATGAGCTAAGATACAGCAAAAACAGATCTGTCAGCGGATGACTATAGTATTTACGCTCTCACACCCTGATTGAGCACTCTGGAAGAGTGGTAGACTTTGTAAACAGTAGCTACTCCGGCATTTACGCACCGCTCATTCGATAATGAATTGGATCACTCTAGCTATTGGGCGTGTTTATACGCACTAAAAAGCCTGCCTTCTTCTACTGGACGCTCGTGGTAGAATCGCCGACTGACGCTAATTCGGTCGGGTTTCAATCCTGGGTTAGGAAGCGACCGGAGTCTAAGCCGTACTGATGAGCTGTAATACAGTGAAACAGATCTGTCTGCGGATGACTACATATATATATATAACGAATGTGTGCAAACTTATCTCATTTTAATATTTCATATTTCAAAAAAGGCCTGTACCTGCTGCTGATCGCTACTCCTCCTCTCTTCTAAGCTATACGACTCTGTTCCCTGGTTTTCGATTATTTGTTTATAATAAGGACGTGTTGAATGCAAACAATAATCAATATAATACTGGGATAATTTCCTAGTTTGTCTGGCTTGAATTTGTCTCTTTTTTTTTATATTAATGTTCATCCTTTAAAAGGCCTGAGAGCCACTTGGTGATAGGAGGCAATTTGGGCGTTAGAAGAGTAAGATAACGATTAACCCGAGCCTTAAACAAACTAAGATTGTAGTTATCGGGGAAACATCCTCTTGGGAGTCTGTTCCACGGAGCAGTGGTTCGCGAGAAGCTGTTCGGGTAGAAGTTACTTTTCACCGATGGGATACGGAGGGATTGTGGGTGGTTTGCTACTATGTAAGTGACGTGGCCTTGCCGTGAAAGTTTGAACTGGCGGGACCAGGGAATGTTAGCACTTTCCATGGAAGTAGCGATAGAGCAACGAGAGGCTTTCCACATCCCACCTGCGAGAGAGAGAGAGAGAGTGATTAGACGGCCGAGAATAATTCATCACCCACAAGGGCTCGGAGACGCTCTTGGACTCTATTAAGGCTGGAAAGTGAGTTATGCGCAGCTTCCGCCCAATTATGACAACAGTACACCATTTTGGACTTGATCCTGTTCTTGTAAAAAAAGGGATACTAGGTGGGGTCAGGTACTTACTAGAAGGGTACAGGGAAGCGACTATTTTGGATTTGTTATATTTACCTACGAGCAAACAAGGTATGAATCGCTCACCTCCTCCAGAAATTTTAAGTAGGAGGACCTCTATTTGGAAAATTCATTCTAGGATGTGCATTGTAGTGCAGTGGATATCAACTCGGAACGACAAATCGCGGTGCCGAGTTCGAATTCTAGTTGAATCCTTTGCATTCACTTTCGCACAAATACCCTTGGGAAAGGTTAATAATCTGTCTCTACCCTCCAGTTATGGGTTAAATAATAGAACAGATTGGGTTCTATAGCCTTGGCTTGCAACCAGTCTACTAGAGAAAGCAATGGTAACCTGTGGGATACTTTTCTGCCCAGTCAGTCATGTCTCTTTCGAGACATGATCGCTTAAAGCGTGTATCACGTATGGGACGTAACTCACTGCTTGATTGTTATTAAAAAATGTTAATGCAATTGTCATTCGCAAAAAAACAGAAAAGGACAAAGGGTTAGTAAAGTGAAGTCAGCTTTTGGATGTTTTTGGTCATGACATATACAGTGTGTGATGAATAAATTGTCGTTTAAATTATTCAAAATGAAAATAGAACTGACATTTCATTTTAACAGATAGATTTACCAAAATTACACGAACATATCTTGAATTACTAAAGAATAAATGTACTCAATAAAATCGTCATTGGTTTCAACCACGGCATCCGGAATCTTGCAACTATTCTTGACGGTCTTCTTGTTTAAGTTGGTAAATGCCACCATAATCCTTGCCTTCAGTCCATCTTTGACATGACAAGGAGTTTTCAACTGCAACCTACACATAGTAATAATTTCGTGGGTAACAGTTTGGGGAGTTAGGTTACCAGATGTAAGAGGTGATGTAGTCGTAGAAATTGTCTGACAGCCATGATTGAGTTCTCCTGCTTTTGTGGCATGATGCAGAGCCGTGTTGTCAGACATAGTTTTCCAGCAGTTAACCACTTGATGTAAGTCTCTTTGTTGAGTTTGAAACTCTCACCAAAAGATCCGGGAGTTCTTTTATCAGAACGGTCAGAGTGAATTTTCTGAGCTACTATCCTTCGTAATCACCAAATTTTTCTGAATCTTCTACACTGTCCTCAGATTGACACCCAAACACTCTGAAATGTTCGTATGAAAACTTTCGGACAGAATGTCAAGCAGTACATCATGACGTTTCGGCGGAGCAAAATGGTGTCATGGTGTTCTTTTTCTCACAGACAGTTCCCAACTGACCCTACTATATTGAGCAATCGACAAAATCAAAAACAAACAATGCGCATGCGTGAAATTAAAAATATGAAATTTCCCCATCGTACCCTGTAGATCAGTAAATATGATGCTAAACCAATGGTATTCTGATACTTAAGCATTCGACGATCGATAACTCAGGGTGATTTGTATATTTATTTTAAACTGATCATTAAAAATATTATCTCCGCAAAATGAGTGACAAAAAATATGACTACAACGAAAAAAAAAAAAAAAAGAAATGTATCAAATCTTACCGTTTTTTGTCGAGGGTTTTTGTTTTAATTTCCACCATTTCTTTGTTCCTCTTAGCCTCTGACTCTTTTGTTGCTGGTTAAATCACCTTTTGATATGTCTTCCTCTTTACTGTAGTTACTCAGTTTGGCAACAAGCATGGGGTCCCACCAGAAATAATAGATACAACCTAACACAGTGCCATAACACAAAATTGACAGGTAGAGCACAAGCATAGAAAGTTTCATGCAAAACTTTCGAATACGTGAGTTCCAACAGAGTATCTTTTTATCTGGGGAATAGGAAACTGCATAGTCATTCGATGAAGACCCTTCGAGTGATTTTCCTTTGTCCGACATGGTGGCAGATCTGTTTGAGTTGGGTTTCTCTTAAATAGTCTCCTTAACAAGGAAAACAATTTCCCTCTGACTTTTTGTTGTTATTGTTGTTGTTAATGCTGATTACTCAATACAAGGCCCATGACCCATTTAAGGTAAAGGGTTACTAAATGAGGTTCTTCAAACTATATATTGATTGACCCGAGAAGCTAAGATCAAGGTTGCCTCCTCTCGAGATTCTGCTCCACAAGTTAGCGTTTCTCGCGAAATAGCTGTCCAAATGGAACGTCTTTCTTCTCAATAGAATACGGAAGAAATGAGGATGAATCGACCCTGTGTACGTGGCATGGTAGGTCCTAGTTATAAAGGTCTCAACTGGTTGGACTAAAACTGAAGCGTCAAAAGATTTCCCGTGGATTAGGGTTTTACTTTTAATGTCGAACAGACTGAAGGTGTAGCTATTTTCGTTTTGACAAAGCGCAACAGCTTGTGTAACACGAGTTTAATTACTAATTGTGAAACTATTCTAAATGACAATCTATAAAATGCATTGACACATTTGTACGTCCTTCACCTCATCATTGATGACTCTCTATTGAGCACGAAACAACACATGGCGCACCAAAAACATGAACAATTGCAGATAAGGTATGTTTGGGTAATGATGGTTACCTTAATATCGAGTTACTAACTTCACTCAAAAACAAAAAGTAAATTCATAGAGATAAAAGTAGGAAGATTGTTTTGTGCCATTTCTTATTAACGGTAGATGTCCTAATTGTATCGAAACGCAGCCTACAAAACATTGCTTTTTCACCCTGAACTCGAATATTGACCGCAAATCTTCATGGAACAAAAATAATCTTATTTATCAACAAGTTACTTAGTATTAGACTACATAATAAAATGTTTTCGCCAGTTTTCAGAATCTACGGAACTCTGAATAGTGCTTTTATTTATTATTATTATGTCATTTTTCATAATAATTCGATTTCTGCTATGGTTGCACTACCTAACAAGTCTGAGGAAAGACCTAAAGCAGGTCGTAGTGTGTTGTTATGGCTCCATTTCATGTTTTTTTTTATCTCTCATAACATCCCTAGCGTTACATAAACAAAGGTTCTCTTTAGTGTGTGGGCTGTACTTAACAAGACATTTTTTGTATATCTCTCAAACTGGGGTTTCCAAGGATTCTTTCAATGTGTTGTTTTGTTCCATTTTTTATCATTCCAAGTGCACCCACTATCACTGGTATGATATTTGTTTTCAATTTTCACATTTTTTCTATTTCAATTTCCAGGTCTCTATATTTTGATATTTTTCGAATTCCTTGCTTGCTATGTTACAATCCGCTGGACAAGCATATCAATTAATACCCCTTTTTTTTTTCCTTTTTGGTTCTTAACAATAATGTCCGGCCTGTTTGCTTCAATTTTCCTGTCTGTGTAGATGATGTACTCCCATAGAATGGTGACATCTTCTATTTCTGTAACCGGTGTTGGATAATGTTCATACTAGTGTTTGTTTACATATTTTCCATAGTGTTTGAACATTGTACAGTGTGAATATTGCCCCACTCTATCGTGACGACTTTTATATTCATTTGGGGCAAGTACAGAACATCCTGAGATTAGATGGTCTATTGTTTCTTGGTATTTATCACAGAACCTGCATTTTGGATCCACATTATTATATATATTTGCCTGAAAGTTCCTCGTGAAAAGACTCGTCTTGCGCAGCAAGAATAAAGCCTTCAGTTTCAGACTTTAATCCAGATGCTCGTAACCATCGATGAGTATTAACTTTATCAACATTAGGTTTATTAGCACGTTCTGGATATTGGCCATGCAGAGGTTTGTTTTGCCAGTGTTGTTTCACTGTTCAATAGCTTTATCCTTGGCTATCGTTTTCATATTTTTTACCGTAATTGTTGGTTTTTGGCTTCTGTTTTGCTTTTCTACATAATCCACTAAATTAAAATATTATTTGTATTTACTGCATTCTTTCATTATTGAATATTTTTTCTTTCTGTTTTTATGTTGTTTGACTAATTGTATCATCCAGTCCTTTGTTGTTTCCATGTATGTTAGTAAGCCAATAGTTGTTGTCTTGTATGACAATTCTAGCTGAATAAGACCTCTTCCACCTTCTTTACGGGATATGTATAGACGGTCTACATCAGCTTTGGATGATGCATCTTATGCTTAGAAGGAAGCTTTCCTGTCTTAGAATCTGTTTGTCTGGTGTCATTTAGAGTCTAGTTCAAGATCTTGAAACTATATTGGACCACTGGGAATAGCAAGGTTATTAATGGCCATAATTCTTTTCTGAAAATTCAATTCAGTTTTTAATATCAGTCGTAGCCTTCTATAGTAATCTTTACGAACCATTTCTTTCATTTTCTTATGCTGAATTCGTTCACTCTCATTTATCCCCAGGTACTTAAAATCTTTTTATTGTTACAGCAGAGTCTAAGGTAATAGAGAACGTTTGTTGTAGCGATCCTCGTAAAACTTTAGCTTTAACACATTTATTCAAATTGAAATTCATTCCAATGTTTTCACTGAAGCATTTTACAGTTTGCAGAAAACCTTCCATCTCATTGTCATTCTTAGCATACAACTTTAAGTCATCTATGTAAAATAGATGACTTATTTTCTTTCGAGCTATTTTATAACCACATTCTGTCTTGTTAGGTTGGCTGGTTAATGCTATTAATGATATGCAGAATAGTAAGGTTGACAAAGAGTCAACTTGAAATATACTTCTGCTGATGCTTATTTTACCAGACTTATAGGTTCCATTTATAAGATTGAGGTAAAGTGTTGTTTTCCATATCGACATACACTTTTTGGTGAAATTGATAATAACGGGTGATACCTTGTATATATTTAAAGACTTTAAGATCCAGGAATGTGGTACACTATCGAATGCCATATGAAAATCTATCCAGGCAGTACTAAGATTTTCCTTTGCATTGAAGCAGATTTCCAAGATCATCCTATTAATCAGTAATTGGTTTTTACATCCGTAACAGCCACGTTTGCACCCTCTTTGTTCAAGCGGTAGTATGTCATTTCTTTCCAAGAAAAAATGTCTTGTTATTATTAATAATATGTTTTATTTTTATTATTATTACTAATCATTCTGTCGATATTGAGCACTGTAATTACAAAGACTGCCAAACATAAATTTTATTTTTATATTATATTGACTCCATTGCTACGGCTACTGATAAGAAACTGGTTCTCTTTGTCAATTTTTCTCTCCTGAATCTAAGTCTATTTGACCAGGCTTTGAATGTTGCTGTCACATATGACCTGATGCTAAGAAAGTTGGTTCACCTTGTCGTGCTAAACAATTCTTATCTCCTGAATCTTTCTTAGATATTTATAAGTCTACCATTCGTTCAGGCTTTGAATATTGCTGCCACCTATGGTCAAGTGTCCCTGATGTATATTTGGAGATTCATGATAAAATCCAAAAATGAATCAGCAATATTATTGGTCCTGATCTGGTGTCTCGGCTTCAATCACTTCCCCAACCGCCGTAATTTAGCTTCCATGTGCTTTTCTATAAATACTTCAATGGTAATTGTTCGGCTATACCTTCTGCTATGTACACTTAGATTTTATGAATTTAAACGCAGTACTAGATTGGCATCAAGGTCTCATCATTTTACGGTTGAATTAGCAAAATGCATCCGTAAAGTTTATGCAAACAGTTTCTTTTCTCGCTTATGGAACTCTCTTCCAGCTCTTGATTACTCTTCTACTGTCCTCGCTCTTAATAATGTTTCTCCGTCAGTAGCTACTTGCGTCTTAATGGCTTTACTACCTTACTTGGCGGGAAAAGATATATATATCAGTCAGTTAAGTGCTATACGTGATACACGCTTTGGGCGATCATGTCTCGAAAGAGACATGACTGAGTGGGAAGAAGATTATCCCGCAGTGGGTTACCATTGCTTTCTGCGGTAGACTGGTTGCCAGCTAATACTATAGAACCCAAACTGTCCTATTATTTAACTCATAACTAGAGAGAAAAACGGATTAATACCTTTCCCAAGGGTATATGTGCGTAAGTGAATGCGAGGAATTCAACTGGAATTCGTACTCGGCTCCCCGGTTTGTCGTTCCGAGTCTATATCCACTGCACCACAACGCACATCCTGCGCCACAACGATATACATATATGAATTTTTATTTGTTTAACATTATTATTTTTAATGGATACTCGTATTTGAAATCCCTGAAACTGGCATTAGACAGTTTCGTGGATTTCCGTTAAATTCCGTAAGGTTGTCTTTGGTTGAGTTTGTTTACGTTCGGATACAATCTGAGCAGATATTAATCGTTCGATGAAAATCAGGAGAATACCAATATAACGGTGAAATTGAAGTTTGACTTCCATGAAATCTTCTGTAGATCGAAAAAATGAACAGACTTTCCACCCAAATACGAGTATTCCATTAAAAAGTAATAATGTTAAATAAAAATTCTAAATTGTCGACTAATGCCAGTTTCATAGGTTTCTGCTAAATTCCGTAATATATATTTCTAATGAATTATTGTATTTTTATCGCCCACGTGAATTTAAGCGTGCTACACCTATGCTTTACTGATTATGCAAAGGCGTTTGACAAAATACGCCACAAAGAATTGATGGAGATGCTTGGCCGCCTCGACATATTTGCGAAAGACCTAAGAGTAATCAAGAATCTGTACTGGCAGCAAACTGCCTGCATACGTACAGGCAACGAATTCAGCAATACTAAAATTAAAAGGGGCGTAAGACAAGGATGAGTCTTTTCACCGGATCTATTCAACTTATACAGCGAGACTATTCTGAGGACCCTAGAATTTGTGCCAGGATTCCTCATCGGAGGCCACAGTTTAAACAATATAAGGTACGCAGATGATACAGTACTGGTAGCAGACGCAGAAAGGAAACTACAAGACCTCCTGCAGAAGGTAGCTGAAGAGAGTGACAAGAAAGGACTACAAATAAACTGCAAGAAAACCGAATGCATGGTCATCAGTAAAAAGGGTAGCCCAAAATGCCAATTAAAGCAGGTAGAGAAATTTAAATACCTAGGAAGTGTTCTAACAGAAGACGGAAAGTGCGGCACTGAGATCCGAAGGCGAATTGGCATGGAGAAAGAAGCATTCCAGAAGTTGAGTAAAGTATTAAGAAACAGGACAATTTCACTAGAAATCAAAAAGAAGAGTACTGGATTGCTATGTGATGTAGGTTCTTCAATATGGCAGTAAATGTTGGACAATATCTTCGAAGATGAAGGAAAAACTTGATGCAGCTGAAATGTGGTTCTACAGAAGGATACTGAGGATGTCATGGACCGAGCATGTGAGCAATGACGAGGTTTTGAAAAGGATAGAGACGAAAAGGAAATTAATATTGAGCATCAGGAAGAGACAACTAAAGTTCCTGTTACATGCAATGAGGAAGGAAGGCTTATGGAACCTGTTACTAACAGGCCAGATAGAGGGGAAAATAGACAGTGGAAAGCAGCGGATAAAATATTTGAAGTACCTGATCAGGTGGATGACGGAACGAGGGTTACATGGTGCTAAGAGCCACCACGGACAGGGAGATGTGGAAAGCCATGATTGCCTACGTCCTGAAAGAACATGGCACATAAAAGAAGACTAGACTGGTATCTAGGTCCCACCCTTTTACCGTTGAAATAGTTAAATTCAACCTACACTTCTACTCTAACAGTTTCTACTTTCGCACTTTCCGTCTGTGGAATTCACTTCTGTTTACTTGCTCCTCTGATAGCTACAATCTCCAAAAAATGAAATGCACCATCAATTGCCATCTTTTGTTTTCTTGAATTTTGTTCATCTTATACCTTTTTCTCAATACCTACTGTACCCAGGCTTTTCTCTCACTGTAACTCATTCTGCACTAGTGGTGGTCCCGCCTTGCTTGGAAGTGAAATGATTAAAAAAAAATTAAATCATATAGAAACTGGTCGCTTGACGATTGCGGGAGAGGGAAAGTAAAGTAATGGCTCGAATTTTGTATCTTTTGAGGTATGATGCTGTGAAGTGTTTTTTTCTGTTTTAGTAACCTAGGTAAAGAAAACTGTTGGTTAATGTTTAGTTAGATGTCTAGCTTTTGGGCTTTTTTTTTGTTTTTGTTCTGGAGGAATATTGTTGTAGAAGAATATCCTGGTCCTACCCCGGAATGGGTATGGCCCGGGTCATAAAAGACCTAGATGAGAACGAACTACAGGGAGCACTCAAGAGCGAGCGAGTGTGTTCGTGACTATACTAGAGTCTTCGTCATTACACGGGAGTGATCAAGATTATCCGTCATTATACGAGAGCCGAAAGCCATCGGCCTTAGACGAGAGTTAGACGTCACTAGACGGAAGTCTACTTCTAAAGACGGACGCATACGTCCTATACAGAGACATTGCCTTCTTAATTGTTATTCGTGTTAACTGTTCGTTGGGTGTACTTGTATTTGGTTTATTGTACTGAGGTATAATAAATCTCTGTCTATATATCCTCAGTGTTAGGAGTTATTTCTTGCACTCTTCTTTCTCTGTTTATCCCCTCCCGGTATACAACAGTTTATTATTATTATTAGTAGTAGTAGTAGTAGTAGTAGTAGTAGTATTCTACCCTAAAAAATTTTACAATCTACAAATAAATATTTTCAGACTTTAAACAATTTTCAAAGGCTTGATAAGCCGTAGAAAAAGGAACCAGTCATTCATTTTCTTAAAATGAACAAGAAAAAATTTGAAAATTATTTTCGTATATTATTATCGGTTACGATTTTTTACAGTTATTATTATTTTTATTACATACTGTTTTTAATCGTTTCATCCTCAGCAAGGTGATAATACTACTAGAACGAACCCTTTTTCGACTAAATAAACGTTCGGTTCGTAATTTCAACGTATATCACCCAAAGAAGGCCGAGCCGTATAACGATCGAAACGTCGTGAATATGACATTATAAATGAGGACAAAAATCCAAAACATGTAAACAAAGTAAATAATTAACTTGATGGTTTTAGTTTATACAACTGGAGTGATATATTTTTTAAATAATATTTCTTAGACCGAATTCGTTGGCATGAATATTCATGAGTAGGGAGGTGGAAATTTGAGCAGATTTGTGATATGTCAAGGCATATGCTTCTGTACTTGAATTGGTAAAGGCGTTGTCCATGTATGGAAAATTATTAGGTCATATAAATCAACATGGCATAAAAAGTCCGAAGTAGAGAGGTGGCAATCTGACTACATTTGGCATCTGTCAAGGCATATGCTTCTGTGGTTGAATTGGTAAAGGCGTTGTCTGAGTAAGACTCTCTCCGGGGATATGGAAAATTATTATTAGGTCATATAAATCAATATGGCATTAACATTCGTTAGTAGGGAGGTGGCAATCTGACTACATTTGGCATATGTCAAGGCATACGCTTCTGTGGTTGAATTGGTAAAGGCGTTGTCTGAGTAAGACTCTCTCCGGGGATATGGAGCGCGTATTCGAGACTTGTACGTAGCTACTTCTTTATTCCGATTTCAAACTTAATAGTCGACCGGGAACGTGGGGATAAAAGAAAAAGCTCCAAAATAATGAAGAAAAGTTGGTAACGAACTGAACTTGTTCAGAATTGTGGCGAATAAAAGATAAAGATTATCTGCCACTGTAAGTGATATTAAGTAGATTATGTCCTAGCAAAGAATTTAGCCTGATCAAACTGCTACTTAAATAATCTCAAATGGACTGTAGGACGATAACCTCCATAGTGATTGGTATGCAACGACACCATCGACTCTTTATTATATAACGGCTTTTTATTATATTTTTCTATTCATACTTTATTTATTTATTTATTTGTTTGTTTTGTTTTGTTTGGCTAAGAGATATTTAATAGTTGTAGCCATTTTAAACCTAACCTTTCATCGTCATTTACATGTAGTCCCAGAAAAAAGGTTTTGCCAGTTAGAATATCAATTTGCGTTTTAAATTCAAGTATTAATATGATTACTTGGATGTGCAGCTGGTGTAATAGACATCGGTGTGAGTTCAAATTTTGGGTTAGTGTGCTGCATTTACTGTCGCACTAATGTCCTTAGGAAATGTATTAATCTTTCTCTTTTCTCACCAGCTATGGGTTTAAACATCAGAATAGACTGGATTCTCTAGCTTTTTGGTGGCAACCAATTAAAAAGGAGAGTTCTGAATTCAAGTCACGGAGAAAGCAAAAGTAAATCAATACACTGTCTTTCCCCAAATCGCATGAGAATTTTCAGATAATATACTAAAGAAATCTGTGGAGAGTCAAAATGGCACACGTTTTGGAGGAACACTGAGGTGTAATGGCTATAGGGTCTGACAGTTTGAGCTTGAATTCCAGTTGAATTCGTTGCATTCACTTACGCGCAAATACCCTTGGGAAAGATACGAATCCAAATCTCATCCCTCCAGCTATGGATTGAATAGCAGGACTGATTGAGTCCTGTATCCTTGATTGAAAGCCAGTCTACCACAGAAAGAAATGGCAAACATCTGCGGGAAAATCTTCTGTCTAGTCAATCATGACTCGAAAGATACATAATCGCCCAAGCGAAAGACACATGATCACGTATGGCATTTAACTGACTGATTTATAAATTATATTTCCATTTCTTACATATCATTCTCTGTCCCTGTCTGTCTGTATCATTCAAACTCTCTCACCGCATATATATATAGTGTATCGAGGCAGCAAATAATTTTCTAAACATATACTGTTAAATATAAGATATAATGAATGTCTATTATGTTTAATTATGAGCCGTTCTAAAGCCAAAATACGACGTTTATGATTAAACATAATAGACATTCATTGTCTCTTATATTTAACAGTATATGTTTAGAAAAAAATATATATATGTTAAATTAGATGTCGGTTTTATATACTTTATTGTTGTTAATAATCTCGTTTGGGGTCGTATATTTTGCATGCTTTTCTGTGAATGATATATATATATATATATATATATATATATATATATATATATCATTCAAACCTGAGTAATAACAACAGTAAACACATCTTTTTCTTTCAAACCTGAGTAATAACAGCAGTGTAAACACACCCATAATAATAAAAATAACATTAATATCTTATACAAATCCAAATTCATAAAAATTATTAACAGGACGAATCTTCACTTCGAAACATCATTCGAAAATACTCAACTCTCGTCGACTTAAGTAAAAAAATTAAATTAATCATTGAACATACTAAATTTAAAACGGCTAACCTCATCATCAAAAACCGGCGATGTCCAAACTACAACGAACCGATATTATTTACGTGTCACTTGAAGAACTGCCTTCTTGATCCTAATTTAGTAAATAATTATATCGGCCGTAATACTACGAAACTGACTCTCTCTCGTCGACAACACAAATATATCATCATCCTCATGTAAAAAAGACTAAAAATAATGGAGGTCTTATTAATAAAAAAACGAAAAACCCAACATTCAATAACATCAACTACAAACACGCCAACATGTTTACCGTGTTGAATATATAACACATGCCATTACTCTACATTATACATAACACCGTATATATTTTGTTACACATAAAATAACATTCATCTTCGAAAATGGTTAAAAATGTAGCCGAAAGCGCTCGGATAAACAAAACATTTGAACAACTTTTATATAATTTATGTCCTCAAAAGAAAAAAAGATCACATGAAAAATTATATAAAAAAACTTAACCATAATACCTTGTCTGTCATTTTCAATGAAACCTGCATATAAGTGAGATTGCTGCCAAAATATACAATATAAATGTGTGTTTCTTGCAGAATATACCAACTGCATTCCTTGCAGAGGAGTACGAGTCTCCTTGCGAATGGAGATTTACAGAATCGACATAAACCCAATCGATACATACATGTTGACTCTACTATAAACCGGAATTGTGCTAACCTTTCAACTAATTCTTTGTGGCATTCGTCCTATAAAACTGTATTCGACATTAAATAACCCGACAAGAGTTGATATGTTATAAGAGTAAACAATCTAATCAACTTGTTTCAGCCCTTCGGTTCATTCGTTGAGGTTTTCAACTATAAAATGTGTATTCGATATTAATTCACACAACAAGAGTTGATGGGCCGTTAAATGAAACAATTTAACTTAATAAACTTTTCAGCCTTTCAATTAATTTATTGAAGGTTTTGTCCTATAAAACAACTATTCGACATTAATTTATCCAACAAGTGTTGATATGTCGTTAAATTAAACAATCTCTAACCTAATCAGCTTGTTTCAGACTTTTAATTAATTTATTACGGTTTCTGTCCTATAAAATTTGTCTTCTACACTAAATAATAACCCAACAAGATTTGATATATCGTTAAATTAAACAATGTAACCTAATCGCCTTTTCCACCTTTCAATTAATTAATTGAGGATCTTGCCCAGCAAAACGTGTACTCGATATTATATAACCCAACAAGAGTTGATGTGAAACGACAATCTAATCATATCAACTTTTCAGACTTTCAATTAAGTCATTGAGGCTTTTGTCTTATTAAACTTGTATTCGGCATTATGTAACTCAACAAGAGTTATGTCGTTAAATAAATTAACTTGACTCTCTCCTTCCTTCCTTCTCTCTCTCTCTCTTTCTCTCTCACCCGTAGATATGTATGCGTTTGTGTGCATGCATATGTAAAACATTATATATATATACTAGCAGTATAATCCGGCGTTGCTCGGGTGTAATGAAAGCTTTAAAACTAATCCATGGTCCTGGAGCTCAGACGTTGTCACAAAAGACTAAAAAGCAATAGTTGTTTTCAGTTAAAGCGAAACCGTAGACTGAAAGAAAAATGAATGAATGGAAGTCAAATTTTGATTTCCTGGTATCGATATAAAATAAGTTTTTTTTGTCGTAAACTGAATTTTGAAGGCTAAATAAGTCCTCTGAGTAAATGGCATCATGGCTGAGACTAAGAACTACAATTACACCTACTTAGAGCCAAACCCGAAGCAAAAACTAAAAGGGCTGAAAAAAATACAGACATACAGGCAGATAAACAGACACACACACAAACATCTTGCCTTATATATATATATATATATATATATATATATATATATATATATATATATATATATATATTATCGATTTTCTGCACTATTGTAAGAACTGCAACGTTGAAACCTCTGAATATCGTTTTTTATGTCTTTGTCTATGAGTGTATCAAATTTGATTAAAATCGGACCACTCCTTTCTATAACCCGATTTTTTTTCGATTATTGATTTTCGATATTTATCGGAAGGTACCTCGACACAAAACCTAGCTAAGAACACGCGCAGATCCTTATAGTACAACTGTGTAAATTTTCAAGAAAATCGGTTCAGCCGTTTCAGAGTCTATATATAATGGACGGACACACACACACACACACACACACACACACAGTTCCATTTATAAATAAGTTTAGATATATATACTGAAATAGGGTTGTTCCAACGAGTGAAATTAGTATAAAAAGTGCGAGAAGCTGTGAACGTTTTGCTTAAAGAGTAGATTTATTGTTGTTATCATTATTTATACTACTTGCTTTTTGTATGACACTTTAAGTGTCCATGGTGGTATTTGTGACGCCACACGTGTTTCGAGTCTAAAGTTGACTCTCTTCAGGCGAATAAACTTTACACATCGAAATCCGTTTGCTTTTCTGATGTCCAAAGTATCATGTATGAATAGATAAGTCAAGTTATGTGCATGGGGTTGGGTTTTTTTCACACTCGCACGTTAAGTTTCTTCTGGCACCTTCCTTGTCTATCAGGGATTTTTTTCCGGCATTCGAATTTCGTGTCTGTGTGTGTGTCTTAGGTTTTTCATATTGTTTTGTTGAGGGAAGGCTTGACATTTTTTATAAACATTTCTTCCTGCATCATGAGTGTGTCATAATCTGCATTTTGGTAGATGGACATTACTCTGAATTTACCTCCACTGCATTCATGTAAACGTTGGGAGACATACAATTTCCTGTTGTTAGCTAGTTTGATGTTACTTGTGTGCAGGGCTACTTTTTATTCAGGCATTGTGCCGCCCATACGTATATTTTTGCGCTTTCATTGCATTTTAGAGCGTAAATTACATTTTGAGAGTTGCACCTAAGACATCACTCAATAAATCCGGGGCCTGACATATAAATGGCGCCACTAATAAAAAAATCCATATGATTTTTATGAAGTACTGACCTTCAAATGGCACGTGACAAAATTTGGGCCTAATCAGATTATTAGTTTATAAATAACAGTTCTTTAAGTGAAGCTTAAGTGAAGTCGATCGCAACTATGGCAAAACTATATGAATTGCTCTTCGAACTGCTTCTGCATCAACCCTATTCTCCAGATCTGGCCCCCAGCAACTACTGGCCTTGTGCAGAACTCAAAAACCTCAGGGGAAAGAGATTTGACTCCAATGAAGAAATGGTATCGGAAACTGAGGCGTATTTTCTTTCGGCGGACCTCAAATGGAATGACTATATTGAATCCAGTGCCAAATCTGCTGCTATGAAAGTCGGCTCCCTGTGCAGGGCCCGGAAGTTTTTCCCACCTGAATCTATTCTGCACATATACAAATCTACCAATCCGCCCGTGTATTGAATATTGCTGCCATATCTGGTCGGGTGCCCCCTGCTGCTCTCCTTGGGCTTCTTGACAAAATACAAAGGAGGATCTGTAACGTGGTTGATACTGACTTGGCAGACCGGCTGCAGCCGCTCTCTCACCGGCGTGATATGGCTTCCCTGTGCCTCTTCTACAAGTACTTTCATGGCTTCTGCTCCGATGAGCTTAGATCACTGGTGCCGCCTAAGCACGAATTTACACGAGATACTAGATTAGCAACTAGGTCCCACCCTTTTACAGTTAAACAAATAAGATGTAACCGTAAATTCTACTCCAACAGTTTCTTTTCTCGCGCTTCCTGCTTGTGGAAATCCCTTCCACAAGTCTGCTTTCCAGACAGTTACAATCTCCAGGTGTTTAAATGTAGGGTCAATAGACACCTCCTATCACACTAACTCCCAACTATTCTCAGAACACTCTCATCTACCCAACCCTCATTCTCGGTATCCTTACCCGCCTATCACCCACCCTCTGACATTTCCTATATTTAATCAGCCTTTCTCCACTCTACGCTTATAAAAAAATTTTGAGGCCAAAGACAAATCGTTCTACAAAAAAGGCATCGAATTGTTACAGAAGCATTGGAAAGAGTGTATCACCCTCGAAGGAGACTATGTTGATGAATAAGGTTGAATTTTGGGCGAAAAGTTGTTGTTTTATTAGTTAGGCCCGTGTGATGTGTTAAATTAGATCGTAACCCAGCAACTTAGTACGGACTCCGAACTACCTAAATGTAATGTTTGTGTGTACTATCCCAACCTCTTTCCACCAGTCTCCCCCCATTCTTGATTAGGGGCCCCGGGAAGTGCTTTGTGACCCTCGCTATCTTATCAACATTTACTTTTTTCTGCTTACATATATACATATATAGATATACGTTACAAATTAAACTAAGCACAACTATTAAATGATGAAACATTTTTGCGAATTTCGACATCATTCTGAAGTCTTTTTTGTTGTCCAAATTCGGGAATTTGTTTTGCTCATCCAAAATCTCGAAAAATCACTATAAAAATTCACTATTTTTTATCCATAATATTGAATGTGTTGAAATTATTTTCAACTTTTTAAATAAGAGAAATCTCAAGTTGATTTTAAAAATTGCAGAAAAAAACATTGATTTATTTAAGATTTATTTAATGACATGTCTTTTATTTGTATTTAGATACATTGTATTTATCTTCAGTTTCTCTAGTGAAATTGTTCGGCTATATTGCATATGACTGTACATAATTAGGCTACAATAAAATTTGTATTTTATATGAATACTACCATATAAAATGGATATGGATATGTGCGTTGTGGTGCAGTGGATATTGACTCAGAACGACAAATCGGTGAGCCGAGTTCGAATTCCAGTTGAATTTCTTACACACAAATACCCTTGGGAAAGGTATTAATTCATCTCTTCCATTCAGTTATGGGTTAAATAGTAGGACAAATTAGGTTCTATAGCCTTGGTTGGCAACCAGTCTACCGCAGAAAGCAATGGCAACCTACTGCGGGATAATCTTCTGCCCAATCAGTCATGTCACTTTCGAGACATGATCACCCAAAGCGTGTATCACGTATGGCACTTAACTGACTGACTGACCATATGAAAACTGAGATGTAGTAGAGTGGGGTCACGTATCAGATTTGTGGGGAGTGAATCGTATGACCCTTACACCAGCCGTATTTGTGCGCCCATAATATGGTGTTTGCTATAGCGTCACCTTTCTTTTTACCCAGTTTCGCCTCCACCCACCAACAAGACAAAACCATGACTTTTTCATTGCTTACATTGAATCAAATTCATTTATTTTGATTGATAAAAAACAATTAAAATCATGCAAACTGTTGCCATTTTAATGCACATGTACCAAAAAACTTTCGAAATTTTAATGGACAGCACCAAGGTATCAACCTAATGTCTTGGATTTTAGTACTGAATCCCTCTACCACCAACACCACCTTTGCATTCAGTAACAGCATTTATAGGTGAGTCGTCGTCATCATCATCAGTCCTATAATGGATGTGGTACTCGGGTTGCTGTGCAGCTGAACACCTGACTAGCTTCCGTCACATGGCTCGGTTGCATGCCAATATCTAAATATCTGTGAATGATTTTCCAGTCCACTCGGTGAAATTGGCCGACCATTTTTCCCCTCTCTCTGCATTTTCTCTTTTGCCTTCAGTACTACTTTATATGAAGACTAGCAGTATAGCCCGGCGTTGCTCGGGTGTAATGAAAGCTTTAAAACTAATCCATGGTCCTGGAGCTCAGACTTTTTGGACGTTGGCACGAAAGACTAAAAAGCAATAGTTAAAGCAAGTTAAAGCAAAACCGTAGACTGAAAGAAAAATGAACGGATGGAAGTCAAATTTTGATTTCCTGGTATCGATATCAAACAAGTTTTTTTCGTCGTAAACTGAATTTTGAAGGCTAAATAAGTCCTCTGAGTAAATGGTATCATGGCTGAGACTAAGAACTACAATTATACCTACTTAGAGACAAACCCGAAGCAAAAACTAAAATAAAAAGGCTGAAAAAAAAAAATACAGACATACAGGCAGATGAACAGACACACACACAAACATCTTGCCTTATATATATTATCGATTTTCTGAACTATTGTAAGAACTGCAACCTTGAAACCTCTGAATATCATTTCTTATGTCTTTATCTATCAAATTTGATTAAAATCGGATCACTCCTTCTATAACCCGATTTTTTCGATTATCGATTTTCGATACTTATCGGGGATATCTCGACACAAAACCTAGCTAAGAACACTCACAGACGCTTATAGTACAACTGTGTAAATTTTCAACAAAATCGGTTCAGCCGTTTCGGAGTCTATAGGTAACGGATACAAACACACACACACACACACACACACACACACACACACACACACACACACACAAAGACAAAGTTCCATTTATAATTAAGTTTAGATTAGATTTAGATTTACATATGGATGACTACTAAATTTTATAATGTCTTCGATTGTTATACCCCACCATCTTCAAATCCACTAAATATGACCTTTATTAAATTCAAAGTTATAACACAGTGATTTTCTGATGGTATATTGCAGTCCACTGGTGTGCTTTGAGAGGATCATGAGTGTGCTACAAATTTTTTTAAAACTCATTAATGAAGTTGCTTTCGAAGAAGTTCAAAGTACAATAAGTATTCATACCAAAATTATAATGTAATGTACTCAGAGTGACTTAAGATGTTCTGTAGTGGACGAAGCGTCCACTTACTAATTTAGATTTACGAGTCGACTCGACGTAACCTTAGTCATGGTGAAATAGAACAGTCAATAAGAAAGAACGAAAAAGTAAGGAGAAAGTAACCAGAAAAACAATGTATTGACAAAGGTTACATGGGGTTGAGAGAGCATGCATAAGAAAGTGAAAAGGAAAGAGTCATTCCCCTTCGTCTGTTCGTAGAAACAAAATAAGATGTATGAAGTTTTTACTCTAGCTGAAAGAAAGGTTTGTAACAATTGTTAAGATTTTCGTAAAGAGTTCAAAGTTCAAATCCTTGATGAAGAAAGTCAGACAGAAGACAAAGTTCTGTGTCTGTGTGTGCGTTGAGTAGAGAGAGAGACTTACATGCGAATGTAGCAGTCGGTGGATTTCTACTGACGAAGGTTTGGAAAAATTGTGGATTTATGTGTAGGAAGTTATTTTATGTAAAGTCCTGTTTGAATGAAAGTTAATGTGCATAGTGTTAATGTAGGAGAAGAAAAATAAAAGAAATTTTTGCGCCACTAATTGCTACACGCAATTAGTGCGCGTGTGTTTGTGTGAGTTAGGAAGACATGTTTGCTCTTGTCCCGGGACGAAATCCTAACTAGTGTACCACGTGATGTTTTCCGTTTTTATTAGCATCGTTTTTGGCGAGAACCAGTCATCACGTGGACACCGAGTGACCATGCGTGTGTGTGTGTGTGTGTGTGGGTGGGTGTCAATGTATGAAACCCCACACTCCGTTAAATTAATTATACAAATTTATAACATTGTTATAATAAATAAACGTATACATAAAATATCAAATGCAAGCTTTTCTGTAATAATTTAAAAACAAAACGTTAATCATGGCTAGAATCCTTGGAAAAAGATTTAAGAGCATATCTGTCGAAAATTCAACCTTGCTAAAAAGATATTTAAAAAAAACGTCTATCTCATTAAAAGTTAAGTTATAATAAACAGAAAATAGATAAATACAGGTTTTTTTTTAAGAATTCTGATTTTTATCTTTTTATTACAATTTAAATTGTTTTTTGTATTAATAAAATAAATAAAATATACTCTTCTGTTTTTACTCTTCCTTTCTTTTTCCTTTACTTCTTTTTTTTTCTTTTTTTTTTTTTTTTCTTTTTTTTTTACTCATCGTAATTTAAGTGTGCCGTGGAATTTTTATTGCAGATTCACGTGTGTGGAGATAAAAAACAAATTTAAAAAACATTCTCATAACGTCAGTATAATCTGTTTTTTTAATTTTTTAAAGATTTATGGCTGGAACGGAGTCAGCGTGTTGTCATTCCGCTGTCGATGCTAAAGATTTTTTTTTTTCAAAGTTAGCTAGGTCATTGCTATAAGGTTACCTTTTATATTTCCAATAAATCAAAACAAACGGAAGGTCCAAAATATTAGAGGCGGTAGTAGATAACTTTACCCTCTCCGCAATTATTAAAAACTAGCAGTATAGTCCGGCGTTGCTCGGGTTTAATGAAAGCTTTAAAACTAATCCATGGTCCTAGAGCTCAGACGCTTTGGACGTTGGCACAAAAGACTAAAAAGCAATAGTTGTTCCCAGTTAAAGCAAAACCGTAGACTGAAAGAAAAATGAATGGATGGAAGTCAAATTTTGATTTCCTGGTATCGATATCAAACAAGTTTTTTTTCGTCGTAAACTGAATTTTGAAGGCGAAATAAGTCCTCTGAGTAAATGGTATCATGGCTGAGACTAAGAACTACAATTATACCAACTTAGAGCCAAACTCGAAGCAAAAACTAAAATAAAAGGGCTGAAAAAAATACAGACACACAGACAGATAAACAGACACACACACGAACACCTTGCCTTTTATATATATATCATCGATTTTCTGCACTATTGTAAGAACTGCAACCTTGAAACTTCTGAATATCGTTTCTTATCTCTTTGTCTATGAGTGTATCCAATTTTATTAAAATCGGCCACTCCTTCTATAACCCGATTTTTTCGATTATCGATTTTCGATATTTATCGGGCGTACCTCGACACAAAACCTAGCTAAGAACACTCGCAGACGCTTGTAGTACAACTGTATAAATCATTCAAGAAAATCGGTTCAGCCGTTTCGGAGTCTATAAGTAACAGACACACAGACACACAGACAAAGTTCCATTTATAAATAAGTTTAGATAAACTGAATTGAATGACGTATGTATGACACAATAGGTAAACAGGTCATGTAGCAGCAATAGTGTAACGGTGGTAACCATCGAAAGCTGAATGGATTTAACGCTAGTTAATCATAAAATGATTGTTAAAGCGAAAAACATAGAAGACTCTGACTCTCAAATGGCCACCTGTCTATTTTTTTTCACCTACAAGGACATGCCAGGATTATGGGATTTCCGAACAGACATCTTCTTCATGTGCCGTGTCCCTTCAGGACGTAGGTGATCATTGACTTCCACTTGGCTCTGTCTCTTTTCAATCTCAATAATTTTTCTCTTTGTATCTCTTCTAAGCCCCACCCCGTCATCCATTTGCTCAGACCTAACAAGTACGTCTCGCGCTGCTTTCCCCTGTCTCTTCTTCCATTTATCCGACCTGTAAGTATCAAGTTCTCCAGGCCCTCCTTTCTCAATACGTGTCCAAGGAACCTCATTTGTTTCTCTCTGATATTTACTATCAGTTTTCTTCTCGTTTGCATCGTTTTCAACACCTCATCACTGCACACGTGCTCCGTCCATGGTATCCTCAGCATCCTTCTGTAAAACAACATTTCTACTGCCTCAGGCCTCTCCTTCGTCTTAGATGAGAACGTCCAGCATTCACTTCCATACAGAAAGACATATATCACATAGCAATCCAGCACTCTTTTCTTTGTTTCTAATGAGATTTTCCTGTCTTTCAGTACTCTGGTTAGCTTCTGAAATGCGTCTTTGGCCATGCCAATGCGTCTTTGGATCTCCATGTCGCACTTTCCATCTTTTGTCAAAACACTTCCCAGGTATTTTGATTTTTTACCTGTTTTATTTTCGATTCTTCAACTTACAGTTGGCATATTGGGCGCCTCTTTTTGCTGATGACCATACATTCAGCTTTCTTGAGGTTTATGCTCAGTCCTTTCTTTTCACTTTCTTTTGCTAACTTCTGTAGAAGATCCTGCATTTTCTTTTCCGTGTCTGCTATCAGCACCGTGTCATCCGCGTATCTGATATTATTGGGATTGTGTCCGCCAATGACGAATATCGGCAAGTATTTTATTTCTCTCATAATTGTACAGGTTGAAAAGATCCGGTGAGAAAACACATCCTTTTCTTACGCCCCTTTCTATTTTTGCAAACCTGCTGAATTCACTTCCTATCCGTACACAAGCGTTTTGCTGCCATTATAGATTCTTGATTGTCCTAACATCTTCTCCGAAAATGTCGAGGTTATATGCATCTCTATCAAGAACAGACAACATCACTACGTAAATGGATCAAATCACATATGAATTAAACACTTGTGTCACACAATCAATACACTGTAAAGTAAGCGCTGTGTTTCCTGGGGTTTCGTAGTCCTCGCCCAAAAATTGTACAGTTCTTGACAACACTTATTTTAGATCATACGTACCAGAGAGCATCACCTTTACACAATGGAAGACATCGTGACGCCTGGAAATAATTATATTGAATTATATTTTTACTACATTACTACATAATGCACTGTCAGACACTAGTAATTTTTTTACTAGTATCATAATTTTAGTTTATTTTTATTGCAACTATTCATTTTTAGACCATTTTCAGACCATTTTCAGTTCTTGAGTAATTTTTTTAACTTTAATTAGTTGGTTTTCATCCCAAATTACTCTGACTGACCGTCGAAAGTCTTTCATAAACAAGTAGTAATATCATCATGAATTTTATTATTATTAGAGGAATCATCGTCAATTATTATTATAATTTTATAAAAATAAAGACTAAGTCTCTCCAGTGATATTTGATCTTCTCTACCTGTTGTCATTCGGAGCTCAGCAATTAGAACAGCTGTCACGATAAAACAGTTTTAAAAGAAAGGGAGTGTGGGTTCGAATCTCGTCTAAAACCCTTCTTTGTTTCCGAGCTGCGTTGCCTAATAACAGTCCGATTCTTTTTTTTTTTTTTTTTCCTTATTTTGAAATATCATGTCCCTTTAGGGTGTGGTGGATCACGGCCCTTCTTAACGTCCTGGCTTTTGTTGTTTTAAATAACTTTTTAAATATCTTTTCACTCTTTTACCATTTGCCTTTGCCGTTGTCCATGTTTTGCCGTTCAATCATTTGCATAGTACATCTCCTTCGAGAGAGGGCTGGGGTCATTAGCCGGCGCCTAAGGCGTCTTAAAAAGGGGAAGCGCCGGAAAGTCTTGATCAATTTTTTCACATTATTGCTGTTAAATAATGACCTTGGCCATGTGTCACATTCGGTAGCGACGTAGGCGTATTGAAAAATCAACCATCCATTTGCATAAGCTTGTTATGTAGGTTACGCTTTGTTTCCCTCTGTCTCTCTTGCTTTCAATATACCGTGTGAGTGTTAAATTTTCTAGACCCTCTTTCCTCATTATGTGTTTCCCTAAAATTTCTTCTGTTACTTTCTGATTGAAAATATAAGTTTAATAGTTGTTTTTATTTTTTAATGCATTCTTGTTGCTTATATACTTTGTTCATAGTTTCCTCGTTTTCATCCGTAGAAGCTCCGTTGCTTCAAGTATCTTCTACGTCAGCGAAGAAATTGTCTAGCATTCAGTATCATATAGAGATTAGATATTACATAGCAGTTCAGCATTTTTCTTTGTTTCTAAGGATAATTTTCTTTCTCCTTCTATGTTCTCTGTGCCTTCAGGATATGAACGATCATGGCTCTCCAAAATGTCCTTCTGTAGAATCACATTTCTGTTGCTACAAGTATTTTCCCCATCTGTGATGAGATGATACAGCGTTCACTATTATATAGAAGGACCGATAAGAGTCCAATACTCTTTTCTCTGTTTCTAACAATATTTTCCGGTTTCTTAATACTTTGCTCAGCTTTTGGAAAGCATCTTTTGCTATCCCAATGCGCCTTCAGATTTTGGTGTTGCATTTTCTGTTTACTTTTAAAACCATTCCTAGATTGTTGTGCTTGCATCTCCAATTTGTAATTTGCGTGTTTGTATCTCTTTTTCGTTGGCAACCATAATATTCTGTCTTCTTACAACTAATGCGAAGTCCTTTCTTCGCACTTTTCTTTACTACCTACTGTAGAAGTTCCTGTATTTTCTTTTTAGTGTCTGTTATCAACACTGTGTCAGTTGCATATCTTAATGTTTTTAAAATTATTGCTGATAATAATGAATCCTGGTAAGAATTCTAATTCTCTCAGAATCACCTCATTTTAATGGTTGAATAAAATCACCTCATTTTAATGGTTGAATAAAATCACCTCATTTTAATGGTTGAATAAATATGGTGACAAAACACATCCTTGTGTTAGGCCTTTTTTTTTTTATTGAAGTCAGTTTCTATTAGTATGTATGCAGTTTGCTTCCATTATAAGTTCTGGAATATTCTATTATCCTTCCTAAATATATTAAGTGAACGTAAAAGTTCCAACAGTTCTTGTGAAGTGTTTAAATACTTTTGAATGATTTATAAGACACAAATTAAAAAAACACACAATTTACCAGCAGTATTAACCTTCGTTTATTTTCTCAAGGCATTTGATTCTATTAAGACACACACCTTTCTTCAAATCTTGAAATCTACCTTGTGCTAGAAGCAATCGCTCTTATGTACGAGGAAACGTACGCCAAGGTGATAACGAAAGATGACAATACAGTTTAAAATTTACACAGGAGTATTACACGCTAGCACCCTACCTCTTCATCATCGCACTGGACTACGCCATGGGAACAGCAACCAGGGAAAATGAAAATCTTGACATAACCCTGAACCCTAGAAGGAGCGAAAGGCATTCAGCTGAATTTCTTACACACATAGAATACAAGGATGATAAAGCTTTATTATCGGATACTATTGATGATATTCAGAGACTGCTTTCACTTGTAATTGTAGCTGCAGTAAATATCGGACTGAACATTAATGAGTCCAAAACCGAATTCAATTCCAACAGCAAGAGCCACAACTGCTAGCAAGCAACACGATTTTGAAATGTTCAAAAGACGCTCTATGTCCGTGCTCCTGGATAAACAGACATGCAAATTAGAAAGGCAAAAAACTTGGGCTGCAATCAAGAAACCAGATCAAATCTGAAAATCCAGCATGAAAAGATCACTAAATATAAAATTCTTTAAAGGCCACAATTGAAAGCATTCTCTTCTATAGCTCGGAAGCAAGATAACTAAATGGAGAAAAACATAAACGGTACCTAAACCAAAATATTGCAACTTGCTCTCAATGTAAGTTGGAACGACCATATGTTTAATGAAGACTTGTATGGCAATCTCCCAAGGGGGTCTCAAGTGATCAGGGTAAGAAGAATGCATGCTGCCGGCCACCTGTTTCTACCAGTTTGATTTTGACATTCCCAAGAAGTAAATCCCCCTTTTGGATTACCCATTTTGCATCTTGTCTTTTGTTGATGCAAGTAGTAGTGATAAAAAAATAACTGAATTTAAAATGGAGGAAATGCTAGTATAACCATAAAATATTGCATATATAAATATTGCTAAATACATATATATATATATATATATATATATTTATATATTATGGACTCTCCCATCGATTTCGATGTATGAGGGTCTAACCTTAGTAAGACATCCACACAGAGATTTGTTTATAGTGGTGAAGGCATTGTGTAGTACCATCCACACTTTCTTGGAACTGCTGATAACAAACAATCAGTGCAGAAATCCGCCACAGATCGCATGAACAGAAGACCTCAATTATTTAACCCATAATTGGAAGGGAACGGACGGATTAATATCTTTCCCAAGGGTACTAGTGCACAAGTGAATGCGGTGTTCTCGACTGAAATTGGAACTCGGCTCACCGATTTCCCCCTCCAAGCCGACACCCACCGCACCACAACGCACATCCGTGAACGCTAACAGCACCTGGTATTCCCAAGTGGTCACCCACCTAAGTACTGACCATATATATGTTTATATATATATATATATATATATATATATATATATATATATATATATATATATATATTGCTAGTAAAATAATAATGATAATTTTCTTTATATATGCAATATTTTACGGTGTATATTTTTTGAAGAATAACGAATAATATATCTGAACATACGTAAACAGTAAAATTAAGCATTTTAAAGAAGAAAGACGTAAAACCTGAAAACATTACCAAAATCCAGAAAAGACTGATAAGTGTTTTTGTTTGGAACAACAAAAAAATTAACGTAAGAAATACAGTAGTGAAAATTGTATTTACTTACCCGAAAGGAACCTAAAATTGTCTGCAAATGTTTATCCTCTTTTGCCGCCTTGAGTTATTCCTTCTTTATCATCATTGCTCTCCTTGTAATAAGCCTTTTGTATTGCTATTCTGGGTAGCCAAAGGAATATATAACAACTACAAACAAGTAAGGATAATGTGCAAACCAATATTACGTAAGCGAAGGCGCCGAGTATTCGAAAGACCTTAGTTTTTAAATCTTCCGGAGAATTCACCATTTCACAACTCATGTCAGCCTTATTCTCCAAATTTGGAGACGCTTGACTCTTTCGCCTGTTGCAGTCATTAACAGAATCTGGAACAGACATTTTATTTCTTTCTTTGTGCTTTTGCTTCTCGTTAACCAACGTCTGAAATTTTAGTAGAAGTATAATAAGTAAAATATAGAAACCGACTCCCAAGAATTTACTACTTGTAAATCCACTTCTTTGATTCTTTTTTTTTTTATTATCTTCTTTATCTTTTTTAATTTTTAATTTTTTACCTTTTCCGGTATTTTATCTTTACTGCTTTCTGATGTCTGAATTTTACTTATTTAATAAGCATAGTTATACCACGAGGCCACAAATATAGGGACCTCTGTAAGAAATGAACCTTCTAATAATGATGTGCAAGTCCTGTTTGTTGACCATTACACAACGAAGAGGTATCATTCAATTTTGTTACTTTCTTTGTGGGTTGATTAAATGAATCCATCTACTTGTTTCGAATCGTCAGTTCTCTGTCCACGGTCTTTAGACCTATTGGAGTGGCCAATAGAATATCTTGCGGGAAATTTCTTTGTTCTGTCCTTTTTTTACTGGGGCACTGTATCTTTTCTTTTTAAGGCTGAAACTCTCTCAATGCAAGACTAGACTCGAGAGCCACTCAAGCTAGCTGATTAAATTTCTTTTTCTTATTCCTTTATTTTTACTGAAACACTGTCTTTTTTTCTAGGCTGTAACTGTCTGAATACAAGAAAAGACTCAAGAGCCACTCAAGTTAGTGAATCAAAAGAGTAATGATCAATAAGGTGTGTGATATGAATGAAAGAGAAGATTGTTGGAAGTGAAGATTATGTGGATATGTTTTTGTGGGAGGGTTTATGGTTTAATATTTTCTGGATTATTTAATGACAATGCATATTTTTTATTGTAATATTTATTTTTTGCGATGGTATATTACATAATACATTTTTAGAGATAACAACGATTTTCATTCTAAGGATAAGAATGATAGATGACGACTGACCTTTGACTTGACGAGGTCAAGATTGTTGTTTAAAGGGAATTCTTGATGCAGATTGTATTCCACAAATTGGCAGTTCTTAGAAAAAATCGTGATTTCTTCAGATAGATTTACGATATTTTGTACTTTGTGAGGCAACCAGTTGAAGTAATGTTTGTCCAGGTGTAATGGATGAGATATTTCACAGATATGGCATTAAAGGTAACATCCCAACATCAAGTGGTTAAAATCCATCAAACCCAGTAAATGTCATAAATATTTTTTCTCGCTATTAAAAATGAACTCCTTTGTGGGTAGCCACAACTGTTTGACTTGAGTCGGAAATGTGTTTATAGTGTTTCTCTTGTTTATTTCATTTTAATATATTTTTTCTTTTACTTGAGTTATTTATAATCCGTTTATATAATCAATAAATTCCAGTATTGGTTTGTTTCGTATTATTAATTATTGTCAGAATCCATCACTCTTTATAACTCGATACCTATAATAAAAATAATTATGATTATAATATTAACAATAGTAGTAGTAGTAATAATAGTAATATTAATAATAGTAATAATAGTAATAGTCGTAGTCGTAGAAATCATAATAGTATTAGTAGTAATAATAATAATACTTTAGTAGATTTAATAGTAATACTATTAGTAATATTATTAGTAATACTATTAGTAGTAGCAATAATTATAGTAATAGTAATAACAGTAATGATAATATTAGTATTAATGATAATAGTAATAATAGTAGTAATAGTAATATTATTAGTAATACTATTAGTAGTAGTAATAATTGTAGTAATCGTAATGATAATATTAGTATTAATGATAATAGTAATAATAGTAGTAATAGTAATATTATTAGTAATACTATTAGTAGTAGTAATAATTGTAGTAATAGTAATGATAATATTAGTATTAATGATAATAGTAATAATAGTAGTAATAGTAATATTATTAGTAATACTATTAGTAGTAGTAATAATTGTAGTAATAGTAATGATAATATTAGTATTAATGATAATAGTAGTATTAGTAATAATAATAATGTAATAATAACAATAATAGCAATAATAAAATTACTAATAGTAGTAGTATTAATGGTAATAACAATAATAGAAATAATAGTAGTATTAATAGTAATAATAATTGTAATATTAATATTAATAAAGATAATAGTATTTGTGTATATTTCTGAGATGAGGTAGTATTTACATTAACCCATTACTACTAAAAGAAGCTTCACACAATGAATGAGAATTATATACCCAAGTTATCGTAATAAAGGGTTCTATTCGAAATTCCTAGCATCTGAAGAAGGCCGGAGCGTTCTACTGCTGAAACGTCGTACAAATTGCTACAAAGATGAGGACAATAGTCTGAATAGTGTAAATAATGTAAAGATAATAGTAATACTAATAAAAGTAATAATAATAGGAATAGTATTAATAATAATAATAATAATAATAATAATAATAATAATAATAATAATAATAATAATAAAATTAACCAAGAACACATACTTAAAAATTGAGTTCACTCGAAATGCAGATTATATGGTGAGTATCCAGAAACAATTGACCATTTAATATATCAGCTGGCACAATGTTAGCACAAGCTGAATTTAAAATTCAGCATGATAGGGCAAGCCAACAACTACATGGGAAAATATGCAACTTTTGCAGAAAGAAAACTGCAAGAAACTGGTATGAACATCACCGAGACCCGGTTACAGAGATAGAACCTGTAACAATTTGATGGGAATATTCTCACATACACACAGAGAGAACAATCAAAACTACTCGCCCAGACATCGGGATCAAAGACCACAAAAATGTACTTTCTTATTGACATGACAGTCCCAGCAGATTAAAAATCTTCAAAAACCGGTCAAAATATAAGGATCTTGAAATGGAAATCTCAAAAATGTAGCACATGGGGATATCAGTAATTCCAGTTGTAGTTGGAACACTCGGATCGATTGGAAAGGGTTTTAATAGACTCATTGATGTTTTCTTGGTAGCATATGCCTTGAAGAAATACAAAAGAAATTGTACTCACAAGTACAGCTCACACATTATGAAGAGATTTATCAATGTAAAATGGGTGAAATCAAAGGAAAATAATAATAATAGCTTACGAAAGAAACACTGGAAAAAGAAAAAATCTCCAACGTAATATTTTTTGTTTACTATTGGATGTCAGTTTATCTGTAAAATTCTTTCTTTTTCTATGCTTTAATTTCAGATATGTTTTTCTTCCTTTGTTAATTGTTTATATCAGTAAACTGTTTTGTTTTTTGTTTTTTTCTATTCTTCCATTTTGGATAGTGTTTGTTCTTTCTTTCTTTTCTTTTTTCAAATTCAAATAAAAGTAACCTTACCGTGCATACACTGTGAAAAAAGTCCGAATTCCCTTTCCGAAATATCAGCAGTTTTTTTTCTTACCATCAGGTCTCATACTGCACCATTTTTTCTACTTGTTTTTAAACAAAAGGCAAAAAAATCTTGCTTTAACCTTTTCCAAAGACGCTTGTATAAAGCATTGCAGTTACCGTTGAAAAACAACGAAGAACATGACAAATAAAAAGTAGGAAAATATAAAAATAAAAAAAAATCTTGTTTTCGATGAAGAATGTGAAAATGTAACAAAAATAATTAAAAAATGTAATGTAATGGGTCTTCTTGACGCTTTGTAAAAGCAGATGGTCAATTAATGGCAGCCAGTGTGTGAATCTGTCATATGCAAGCTGTCGCCCATGTTTATTACGTAAATCGATAACATATTTCAAAAATTGATTAGGATATTGGCGTTCACAAGCGCTTTCAAAATCCATAGTCCTTAGATAATTCTGAAATACCGGATCTAATATTTATTTACCAACCTCTCTTGATATCCATTTAATGATTTTAGTTTTATCTTTTCTCTAGTTAATAAGAGTGTCCCAAATTATGTAAGTTTGTAGAAAATGCGAAATAATAATAACTCCCTTCACACACCCACTTCAAATTCAGAAGACTGAGGAAAAATAAGGAAAGGAATTTACGATCCCATTTAAAATTAATTTTGGACCAATGCAAAACTTATCTTCACAGAAATAAAACTAGTCAGCCAAAAAATAGCAATAAATTCGCAAGCCTTCACGAAATTCCATTTGATATAAAATGAGGAGAAAAATTAAATGAATCAGAGAAGAATGTCCGAAGTCCTGTAAAATGTTTCGTTTCATTTCCTCGTTACCAGCGAAGTACTCTTCTTCTTCTTCTTCTTCTTCTTCTTCTTCTTCTTCTTCTTCTTCTTCTATGTGCCCTGTCCCTTCAGAACGTAGGCGATCATGGTTCTCCACGTCTCCCTATCCATTGTGGCTCTTAGTATGTTTGCTTTTGTTACTCCTGGCAACCCCCGTTCCGTCATCCACCTGATCAGACCCTGCAAATATGATATCCGTTGCCTTCCTCTGTCTCTCTGTCCTTCTATCTGGCCAGTGAGTATCAGGTTCTCCAAGCTCTCCTTCCTCATTGCGTGTCCCAGGGACTTTAGTTGTCTCTTCCTGATGCTCAGTATTAATTTCCTTTTTGTTGCCATTCTTTCCAACACCTCATCGTTGCTTGCATGCTCAGTCCACGATATCCGCAGCATCCTTCTGTAGAACCACATTTCCGCTGCTTTCAGTTTTGTCCTAATTTTCGATGATATTGTCCAGCATTCACTGCCGTATTGAAGAACTGACATCACATAGCAATCCAGCACTATTTTCTTTGTTTCTATTGAAATTTTCCTGTGTGTGAGTACTTTACTCAGCGTCTGGAACGCGTTCTTTGCCATCACCATTGTAAAATTACTCACTATTGTATTATCGGCCTCTAACCAGCACGCCAAATAAATTTTTCTCAACAATCTAAGTAAACTATTTCAAACTATCTCTTTCTATTTGTCTATATTTCTGAGATGAGGTAGTATTTACATTATTCGAACTATTGTCCTCATCTTTGTGGCCATTTGTACGACGTTTCAGTCGTTGTACGCTCCGGCCTTCTTCCTAGCACCTGAAGAAGGCCGGAGCGTACAACAGCCAAAACGTCGTACAAATGGCAACAAAGATGAGGACAATAGTCCGAATAATGTAAATACTGTATCTCTCTTGCGTCTACTTTTGAACGTATGCAAAAGGCTAATTCTTGCAGTGAGCAACGAACACGCTTATCTTTTTCGTAAACATTTTTGAATATTATTTTATTTCAGATCATTTAATCTGTTGTATGAACTTTCCTCTTCATGACTATACATTAAAATACGGGCTTAAAAAATTCTTATTTGTTTTCTTGAAACGAGCTACTGACAATACTTAAAGCGTGTAAATTAGTGAATAAATTCTTTATCTTGTTTTGTTAAAATTATCTAAATTATCTATGTGATTTCTTGTCATCATAATCCTTCATTAATTTTCTTGGCATAAATAAATCGATTATACATTTTAACCCCTAAGCCCTATAAGTTCAAGGAACGGTGTGGGATCTTTTTAAAATAAACGTGTATTTGATTACACTTAATATCGATTTAATATTTATTGATATTTAATATGTTATTACGTGGCTTACGGGTGCCATTTTGTACAATGTTATGAAAATATCTGTAAAGTTTACACAGCTCTAATTTTGTTTTTGCATGCATAGACTTTAAGGATTATTTAGCAAAAAAAAAAAAAAGGAAAAAGGAAAAAGATGATAATTTTATTCTGGCGTAAATCATGGTCAAAGAAATATAGAAGAATTCTGAAATACCACAAACGGAGCATGTGAATAATGAGGAAATTTTAGGGAAAATCAAAACAAAAAAGACGCTTTATACAGTATACCTGTGGTTCTCAACGCGAGGTGCACGCCTTTATCCTCCAGGGATGTAGTAATTTAAATTTTAAGGGAGAAATTCGAGAATGAGTTATTAACAATAATTTTTTTTTTAATATTTACGGTGCATATACAATATGCATACATAAAAAATGTATATGTATGGAAAAGTGTAATAACATATATATATATATATATATATATATATATATATATATATATATATATATATAAATTAAACATTCATAATAAACATTTAATGTTATCACTCATTGGTGCACACACTTAAACAGACAAGTTTTTTCTTCGACATTTTATATTCATCGATTGCTTTATCACACGTGACATGCATATGACCAATGGAACCATACCTCAATCAACATCCTGTTTCTTGGAATTTTTTAAATAAAGATTTTTAAATCATTTATCTTTAAAGAATCTCTGAAGAAGCTTGTTAAAGTGAAACATGTTAGATTAAAAACACTTTTTACCTACCTGTTCTCTATTTATTCTATTCTTCTTCTTGGATTCCGATCCATATATTTAACTCATATGCACACACACACACACACACACACACATACACACACACACACACACATACATATATATATATATATATATATATATATATATATATATATATATATAAAATGTTGAGTGAAAATCTCAACACATAGTTAGACGGTTATAAATCAAGATTTATTTCAACAATGTAAATTTACTTACAATGGTTTTTTCAAACCGATGAAAAATAAATCAATTCACTTATAATACTTAAAAAGAAGACGTTTTTAACAGAGGAAGTTCAGCGTTTTATCATAAAGTGCTCAATATCAACATTAATAGTGTTAATAGAATTAACGCCTTCAGAAGTGAAGGCATCAGAATAATGCCTTTACGAATCTAAGAAGCCGGAAACAACACTCTCCACATTGTGTGTGTGTGTGTGTGTGTGTGTGTGTGTGTGTGTGTGTGTGTGTGTGTGCTCTGTTAGTTCTTTGCAACTGACAGTTTATTTTACCAATCACAAGAAACTGACAGTTGAAGAGAACTCTTAATAGAGCAAGTAAAGTCTAGTATCCATTTTTATCTAATATATGTTTGTATATCGTGTTTTTTTTATATTGAGCACTGAATATTAGAAGTTGGGTGGCTAAATAGAAAAAGTTCCATTAATATATCACAAATACATTTACGTACATATATTATTTGCTTTTTGGAATTAAAAGTCTCTGTTTTAAAAAATATAGTATTGAAGTTTGTTTAGGAATGTTTTTTTCTTTTCTGTGAATTCGACTTGTATTATTAAAGTTCATGAAATCAGGTATATTTAAATTAGGTCAAGTTTTTGAGTTGATGGATGTGCGTTGTGGTGCATTGGATATCGGCTCGGAATGAGAAATCGGGGAGCCGAGTTCGAATTCCAGCTGAATTCATTGCATTCACTACGCGCAAATACCCTTGGGAAAGGTATTAATCCGCCTATTCCTTCTACTTGACATAAAGTGGGGGATCAATTTTCTATTGTTATGAAGTAATAAACTGAGCCCCCACTAACTACTACGCAATAATATAATACGTCTCTTCTTCCTCTAGCTATGAATCAAATAACATAACAGATTGGGTTCTATAGCCTTGGTCGGCAACCAGTCTACCGCAGAAAGCAATGGCAACCTACTGCGGGATAATCTTCTGCCCATTCAGTCATGTCTCTTTCAACACATGATCGTCAAAAGCATTTATCACGTATGGCACTTAACTGATTGACGGAATATAATAGTTGGAAAGATGATTGAGGCTTCTACTGGTCATAAAGTGGCGGATCAGTTTTCTATTGTTATGAAGTAATAAACTGATCCCCCACTAAATACTACTTAATAATATAGTACATATCTTCCCCATCTAGCCATGAGTCAAATAGCAGGAGAGATTGGGTTCTATAGCCTTGGTCGGCAACCAGTCTACCGCAGAAAGCAATGGCAACCTACTGCGGGATAATCTTCTGCCCAGTCAGTCATGTCTCTTTCGAGACATGATCGCCCAAGCGTGTATCACGTATGGCACTTAACTGACTGACTTTTGAGTTGATGCAAAAGTATTAAAGAGAAGTAGCGCATGAATTAAAGTCGAATTGTAAAGGGTTTTTTTTTCTTACTGTTATCATGTATCATTTAAATCGTTTTAATAATGTAAAAATGGTAAGATTAACTGTTTCAATAAGGAAACGACTAAGCTTGCTATTATTACATATTTCGTTCTTCCAAACTACCGTAACATATTTAGATTAAAGAAATTTTAATTGTGATTACTTGTCAATGGAAAATTTTTAAAAAAAGCAACAAAGGCCAATTAGAGAAATAATTTCCAATTTGACACATGATATTCAAAATCGGCTCAACATTAAAACATGAAAAAAAATGTTTTTTCAGCCAGCGGAATGCTTTAAAAGAGATTAAAAAAAACATATCCGGTTCAGAAACTGACCTTTAAATAAAAAATACAACAAACGGTAAAATTTCGTTGGGGCTCTGACATTAAACGGAACTCTTTCTGGGAAATGCTCTTATCTATATTTGATGTTATTAAAAGATAATAGTTTTTACAGGATTGCTGTAACCTGTAAAGATTGTTACTATGTAAGGATACTTCTTCTTTATGTGCTGTAGGCGATCATGAATTTCAACTTGCCCCTATCACTTGTCAATCGTGACATATTTCCTCTTGGTTTCTCCCCCAAATGCCGCTCCGCCATCCACCTGCTCAAGCCCATCAGTATGTCTCACGCTGATTTCCCCTATTTCTCTTTCCCTGTATCTGTCCTGTGACTATTAGATTCTCCAAACCCTCTTTCCTCGTTACGTATCACAGAAACCTCAGCTGTCTCTTCCTGATGCTAAATATAAATTTCCTTTTCGTTTGCATCCTCTTCATAACCTTGTCGTTGCTCATATATTCAGTCGATGGTATCCACAGCATCCGTCCGTAGAACCTTATTTCTGTTACTTTGAGCCTCTCCTTCGTCTTTGAAGAAATCGTTCAGCATTCGCTGTTATATAGGAGGACGGATATCACATAACAATCCAGGACTCTTTCGTTTGTTTCCAAAATCTTCCTGTTTTTCAATACCCTGCTTAGCTTTTGAAATGCGTTCTTCGGATCTCAGTGTCGCATTTTCTATCCTTTGTCAGAACACTTCCCATTTATTTAGATTTCTGCACCTGATTGATTTTAGACTTCCTGAACTGTTTTGTGGTACAGTGGATATCGGCTTGGAACGAGAAACCGGGGAGCCGAGTTCGAATTCCAGTTGAATCCATTGTATTCACTTACGCGCAAATACCCTTGGGAAAGGTATTAATCCGTCTCTTCCTTCCAGTTATGGGTTAAATAGCAGGACAGATTGGGTTCTATCGCCTTGGTCGGCAACCAGTCTACCGCAGAAAGCAATGGCAACCTACTGCGGGATAATCTTCTGCCCGGTCAGTCATGTTTCTTTCGAGAAATGATCGCCCAAGCGTGTATCACGTATGGCACTTAACTGACTTACTGACCTGTAGTTGGCATTTTGGGGTCCTCTTTTTGCTAATGATTATGCGTTCAGTTTTCTTGAAGTTTATGTTTAGTTTGTAGAAATAGGGAGATGGTTAATGTTTTTTTTTGAATTGGCGTTGTGTGAAACAAGGCCAATTCAAAAAACATTAACCAAACTTCGTACAACAGGTTTTATCCAGAATTATCAGAACGTTATCAGCAGGTGTATTTGTGGAAAAATAAAAGTATACCTTTTGTATGTTAAATAGAAATTTATTTATAGAAAAGAATAACATGAATTGGTAGAAGTTAATGTTCAATGAGAAACTGCATTAAGAAGTTAAGGGTATTAAGAGTTCGTAGTAGTAACTTGTGTGGCTGTAGGCAAAAATGTATGTATGTATGTATGTATGTATGTATGTATGCATGTATGCATATATGAGCGTTATTGTTGAGTAGGGATGTCTTTGAAGTATTCGCTCAGTCTTAAAGGGTTCTGTTCGGTTATCAAGTATAAAAAGAGATAAACGTGCGAACGGTGAAGAGGAAGAATGTGAGAGAGAAAGAGATAATAACGATCGCTTGACGTTTGTCAAGGGTACATGTAAATTCTTTCTCTCTGGGGACAGTCGAGCTTGCTCCGTCTTTTATTTCGTTTGTGGGTCTCGAAAAGGTCATTTTGGGAATCCACTCCCGGATGTGATTCTGGCCTTTCCATTGGACGACGAACAGACTTCGCGTCGGCTCTCGAAAAGGTGCAAAAAATAATTTGTTTCTGATAATTGAAGATTATATGAATTTTGTTTTTTAGATGTTTCCTATTTTTCTATTCGTCGAAAAAAACATTTCACATCAAGGTGTGAAATTTCACGATTTTTGTTTTGGATTCGCTTTTGCGTGTGTACTAAGCAAAGTTTGTAAATTCGAGTCTTTTTCAATTTCTAACAAAATCAATGAGTCTGTCCTTAGCATTTGAATTTTAAATCTAGATCTTGTTTTGTTCACTACAAGTTCTTTCTTCTCGCTTTCTTCTGCTACCTTCTGAATTTTTCCTTTCCGTGTCTGCTATCCGCGATGTGTCATCTGTTTATCTTATACTGTTGAAATTGCGGCCTCAAATGACAAATTCTGGCAGAACTTCTATCTCTCTCAGAATTGTTTCGCTGTGCAGGTTGAATAGATCCGGTGAGAAGACACATCCTTGTCTTACACCTCTTACTACTTTTGTATATCTGCTGAATTAATTTCCTGTCCACATGCCGGCAGTTTACTGCTAGTATAGTAGTAGGCCTTTGTCGATCAGGGTTGACCATGGGTAGCATCCTAGTTGTCTGCTTGACTGGAGCATCGGTGTCTGTGACTGTAGAAACCGATGCGGGAGTGACAGTCTTTGTTGCAGAGGCTGCATTTAATGTTTTGTTTCTGGTTTGTCGGAGCTGTTATTTTGCTTCTTGCGAACCCGCCTCTCCATGGCGACTTGTGTTAGTTGCTACTCCCTTAATTTGAGTTGTTGGGCCAGGGTTTCTCTCCATTTGAACCGGTTGACTGCTACGCTCTCCCATAACTTCGTGTTGATGCCCACAGCTTTCATATCGCGTTTTATGATGTCACGATACCGCAGTTGTGGCCACCCAGGGGGCTTTTTCCGGTGGCCAGCTCTGCATACAGGAGGTCTTTTGGAATACGACCGTCTGGTATGCAGTGGACATGGCCTAGCCAGCGGAGTCTGCGCTGTTTAAGGATTGTGAATATGGTAGGCAGACCGGCTCGAGACAAGACCTCAGCGTTGAGCACCTTGTTTTGCCCTGAGATTCCCAATATACGTCGGATACTTCTCACGTGGAAGGTGTTCAGACGCCTCTCTTGCCTAGCGTACGTGGTCCATGTCTCACTGCCATATAGCAGTGCATTGATGACACAGGCGTTTTATGCTGCCATCTTTATCTTCCTTGTAAGCTCGTTAGTCGAGAGGGCCTCTTCAGAATCCTGTCCAAATTGGCTGCTCACCCAAACTGATTGAGTCCTTCCATAACAATATACGGGGTACTGTGCAGTTCAACGGCAACATCTCGGAGCCCTTGAACAGCGGGGTCAAACAGGGGTGTGTCCTCGCTCCCACTCTCTTCGGAATCGTCTTCGCGCTACTTCTGAAGTACGCATTCGGCACATCATGGGAAGGGATTTACCTGCATACGAGCTCAGATGGCAGCCTTTTCAATCTCGCCTGTCTCAGAGCCAAGATTTGTACCTTAATCTTGGCTCTGAGACATGTTTGCTGATGATACGGCATTAGTATTCCACACCCAACGTGAACTTCAAACACTGATAGATCATTTCTCTCAGGCATGCAGAGACTTTGGGCTGACCATTAGCTTGAAAAAAAAAAACAAGCATCCTGGGTCAAGCTACCGCAGTACCACCGGTCATCTCCATCAATGACTATGAGCTAGATGTGGTCCATCGGTTTACCTACCTTGGCTCTACCATCACTGACAACCTCTCAATGAACACAGAGCTCGACAAGAGAATTGGAAAGGCAGCCATAACCCTTGCGCGCCTCACAACTGCTAGTATAGGTTCTTGATTATTCTAACGCCTTTTCCAAATATATCAAAGTTGCCGCGCATCTCTAACAATACTTTGTGGCGTACTTTGTCGAACGCCTTTACATATGTTGAGCAACTGGCTTGTTTAAATTATAACATTAAAGAGCAAATACTTTTACTGAATAGGAAGTTGTTTCACATGCGACGTATTTTCTGAACCTGTTATTTTCAGACTCAATTGTTTCGTCTTGATGTGATCAGCAATTCTCAACAATTTGACCATAGTGAAAAATGGCCTCAGCGCAACAAAGAAACAACAGTCACTTCGTTTCGTTCTCTTCTTTCCTGCGGTGGAAAGGAACAACTAATATAAAAGAGAAAAAAACTACTTTAAATGCCGCAAGATATTTAGATTAGAGAAATTTTAATTGTGATTGGCTCTGGAGATAAATAAACGTTTAAAGAAATCAATGTTTTGTTTCGAAACAGAAATAATTTTTATGACTCATGGCATTATTTGACTCGCAAACAACCTAAAATATATTTCGGCTTTAAATAACCTACAAATGGATTATAAACCTTAAAAAATCATTCCTAACCTTTCGTTTAAGGTCATGTGAAAAGTCATCATATTGATTAAATTATTTTCTTTTCTCGTTACAATTGTTATACATTCTAGTTGTAGTTGCTGTTGGAAGTCTTGAAGGGAGGTTTAATAAACGGAGTTTCAATCCTGGCTAGAAGCAACCGTACTGATGAGCTGTGATACAGCGAAACAGATCTATCTGCTGATGACTGTGAGATAGATAGATAGATAGATAGATAGATAGATAGATAGATAGATAGATAGATATGAACAGACTGAGATAGATAGATAGATATGAACAGACTGAGATAGATAGATAGATATGAACAGACTGGGATAGATAGATAGATATAAACAGACTGGGATAGATAGATAGATAGATAGATAGATAGATAGATAGATAGATAGATAGATAGATAGATAGATAGAACAGACTGGGATAGATAGATAGATAGATAGATAGATAGATAGATAGATAGATAGATAGATAGATAGATATGAACAGACTGGGATAGATAGATAGATAGATAGATAGATAGATAGATAGATAGATAGATAGATAGATATGAACAGACTGGGAGATAGATAGATAGATAGATAGATAGATAGATAGATAGATAGATAGATAGATAGATAGATAGATAAGCAAACTACCTTTTATAAGCGGATCATTATTATTATTATTATTATTTTATTGTTATTGATTCTGCTGTTAACCTAATCATTTTTTCTTTTTATAATATTACTAATGTTTGTTTATATACACAGGAGGTGAAAATAATAAAAAATGTGTCGGCGTGATACTGAATAAAGACACGAAGAAATGTGTTCTGAGATACTACTAGATATCTGAAAGAATTCTGATGGTTAAACTGAAAAGGAGGCCTCTCTATGTATCTGTTATAGTTGTATATGCACCGTCAACACAAAACATAGAAGAAATCGAGCGTTCTACTCCATAAAAGACAAAGCCAAGGCTCAGTGAAAGTCATAAGAAATCACAATTATCATGGGAGATCTGAATGCAAAAGTTAGCCAAGATAGGGAAACGGTCAGCAATTTTGAACTAGTAAACCGCAATGGCCGCCGTGAGAAATGGATTCAATGGCACACAGCGAAAGACCAGATGATAATCAAAACCTGGTTCTAAGAGCACCTAAGACGATTGTGGATATGGAGAAGTTCAGGAGACAAAACTCACAAAACCGACTACATCACTCTCAGCAAGAGATTCAAGAACGCAGTCCTTCATTGCAAAACCTATCCAAGTGCTGACTGCGGAAGCGACCACCTGCCAGAAGAATGAAACCTAACGCAGCTCCCAGACTGCAGTACAACAGACTCGTAAACGACCCGAAGCTGCAGGAAATACGAACAGCATGAAAAAGAAATACAACGGACTAATTAGAAACGGAAACATAAAATGGAACGAAATAAGAGAAGCTCTAATGACATTAGCAAACGACATCATCCCAAAGGAAACAGCACGTCGGAAGAAAAATGAGTGGATCACTGAAGAGATTCTTGACATGATGCAAAGGAGGCAGAATACAATGGACATGAAACAGAATGCAAGAAACTACACAAGGAAATAAGGAGCAAATGCAGACAGGCTAAAAAAGATGGCTCAACAACAAATGTGCAGAAATACAGACTGAGCGCGACAAATTAAATAGTTGTGCATAAAAAAATAAAGAACTAACAGGTCGAAAGACAAGCTCAGCAACAGGGTGTATAAAATCACAGGACAGAACGCTCATATTAGATAAAGAAAAATACTTCAGCGATGTGGCGAATATATCGAAGATCTCTTCAACAAAGAGAGCAACCGGCAATAGACAGAAATACCGACAGACCAGAAATATTAAAAATCGAAGGGGAAGCAGCACTAGGCGAATTGAACAGAAACAAAGCAGCAGGACCAGACGGTATTGTAATAGAGGGGCTGACAGTTTGACAGAGAGGCTTTGGCGTAAACAGGATCATCACAGAAATAGAAACATACAACAGTGGCGATATACCAGAGGACCTAAGCAGATCAATTTTCATAGCACTACCTTAGAAGCTAGGTGAAAAGGAATGCGAACTTCACCGAAAAATCAGCTTAAAGAGCCACATTACAAAACTCGTCGTCCGGATTCTGATGAACACGGCGCACCGCAGAATCGGGCCATAGATAGGAACAAGAACAGTTCGGGTTCGTTAAGGATGCCGAAACAAGGAATGTGATATTTATGCTCAGAATGCTATCTGAAAGAGCAATACAAATGCAGAAGGACCTGCAGTTGTGCTTTATAGACTACTCAAAGGCATTTGACAAAGAACGCCACAAAGACTTTTTCGAGATGCTCGTCAACCTCAACATTTTCGGGAAAATACATTGAGGTAATCAAGAACTTATATTAGTAGCAAACCGCTTACATACGGAGAGGAAATGAATTCAGCAGGTAGACAAAAATAAAATAGCGCGTAATATAAGGATGTTTTCTCCCACCGGATCTATTTACCCTATACAGCGAAACAATTCTGAGAGAGAGAGTCTTTGACAGGATTCTTCATTAGCGGCCACAATCCCAACCATATATGATACGCAGATGACACTGTGCTGGTAGCAAACACGGAAAGGAAAATTCAGGACCACCTACAGAAGGTAGCGAGAGAAAGCGAGAAGAAAGGACTGAACATAAACTGAATTTATGGCCATCAGCAAAAAGAAGACACAATTACAGGTCGAAGAAACTAAAATAAAACAAAGAAAATTGAATACCTGGGAAGCGTTCTGACAAAGGGTGGAAAGTGTGACACTGAGATCCGAAGACGCTTTGGCATGGCCAAGGACGCATTTCAAAAGCTAACCAGAATACTGGGAGAGAGGTAAATCTCAGTAGAAACAAAGAAAAGTGTGTTAGACTGCTATGTAATATCTGTCTTTCTGTATGACAGTGAATGTTGGACGATCTCGTCAAGAATGAAGGAGAGGCTCCAGGCACTAGAAATATGGTTCTACAGAAGGATGTTGAGAATAACATAGACTGTGCACACAATTGACGACGAGGTGTTCGAGAGGGTGCAAACGAGAAGAAAATTCATACTTAACATCAGGAAGAAACAGCTTGAGTTCCTGGGAGACGTAATGAGGGTTTGGAGAATCTAATACTCACAGGAGTATTTTTTTTTCTCATCTTCAGCAAAAAAGAAACGTGTAAGAATACTGAAAAAATTAAATCAAAAATTAATAAAAGCTTCCTTGTCGGTCGTTTTTAACGAAACATGTTTAAATGAAAGATTACTGTCCAAACATGCATATATATATATATATATATATATATATATATATATAGAGAGAGAGAGAGAGAGAGAGAGAGTATCGGGGCAACAGATAATTTTCTAAACATATACTGTTAAATATAACAGACAATGAATGTCTAGTATGTTTATTCATGAGCCGTTCTAAACATCGTATTTTGGCTTTAATTTCAGGTGAAAATAAAAACAAAAACTGTCCAACATTTGGATATATATTTTTTTTTATACTGGTTCTAAGCTTTCTGCTCAAACGAGCCATCTTCAGAGAGGTTGAAGGGACGTTAACATAAAAACATTCACCATCAAAGATGATATTACCTTCTGGTGACATAAAACATAACTGAAGATTCTTTTTACTGTGTGTATGTGTGAGTATTATTGTGTTATTAACTAAAATCTGTCTAATATTACCTACATGGCTATATTTTTCTAATAAATGTTGTTTAATTGAACTAAGATCAGAAAGATGGTAGGTAAGTCTACGGGAGAGCGTGGTTGTAGTAAAGCCAATTTATGTAGTGGGTTTATTATTAGTATGTAGAACACCACTATGTTCATACCGTCACACCCACATACATACACATAATTCATCATGTTATATTCAACAGCATGTAAAACATTATCATGTTCACACCCACGCACAACTAAGCATTGCATTTTACTCAGCAGCGATTGGTTGAATAATTGCTATACAAACTATTACGAGACACGTTTGTAATCGCAATTGAGAATAATTCAAACTTCCCATACTCTGTTCAGTACACGATTTCTAATTGGTCGATTTATGACCAATCATATCTTTTATTGTAAATGTAAAGTAAATGTAAAGTTTCCCACGAAGTCTCTGGAGCCTACTAAATAAGTATAAATAGCAAGACTTTCTTTGCTTCTTCAGTAAGATTTCATTTGCTTCTGGGATCCACGTCAGTAGAATCCTTGTCTTACTCACACGGCAAACGCACACACAGACACGAACTTCAGTCAGTCAGTTAAGTGCCATACGTGGTAAACGCTTGGGCGATCATGTCTCGAAAGAGACATGACTGACTGGGCAGAAGATTATCCCGCAGTAGGTTGCCATTGCTTTCTGCGGTAGATTGGTTGCCAACCACGGCTATAGAACCCAATCTGTCCTATTATTTAACCCATAACTGGAGGGAAGAAGATTATCCCGCAGTAGGTTGCCATTGCTTTCTGCGGTAGACTGGTTGCCGACCAAGGCTATAGAACCCAATCTGTTCTGTTATTTAACCCATAACTGGAAGGAAGAGACGGATTAATACCTTTCCCAAGGGTATTTGAGCGTAAGTGAACTTACAACTGTCTAATTACCAGTTGGACACTATTTTGAACACTGATAAGAACTGATGATCTATTCTAGACATAACACTTGAACATTCAAACAACTAATTCAAGAACATTGTATTAACAATTCTTTCATATTGAACAGACTTTATTTCATTCAAACTGAATCTAAACATTCATTGAACAAGTGAGTTTCTTCCAAAGAACATTTGACTTTCTCTGCAGTCTATGGGAGAAAACTCTTTCTCCTACTTAAATATTGTCTACAGTAAATTGCATGCTTTTCTTCCAGTTATTAGACATTTGTTAATACATGTTTATTGTGGTTACATTGGCGCCATTGTTATCTTATTCCTTATTTCTTGAGTCTTGAATTGTCTTATGTTGAACGAATAGTATTAATATGAATATTGGGGGGGATAATTTTGAAGCCAGATCAGCGTAACTGTTGCATCTATCATCCTTGTGCCAGACGAAATCATAATTATTAACGAAGTCCCCTACAAGTACCAGAGATACAATCTCTGAACAGACATGTAAATTGATACACTACATTGGTTTTCTGTAGAGGATTTAGTTGTGTGGTTGTAAGATTATTAGAGACTATGAGGTCAATTGCTTTAATTTTTTTTTAATATATAATGAGCTTTAATTTGATTATTATTATTTATTGGTTTAACATTTCTACGTATTATGTTTTTGAGTGTTGTTTCATCTTATTTGTAATTATTATGTATTTGGTTGCAATAAGAAATAAATAGTGTTATGTTTACTTTGACGTACACTATTATAATTAATATTATCAATATTGTTAGGTATAAAGTCATCCGCAGACAAATCTGTTTCACTGTATCACAGCTCATAAGTTCGGTTAGACATCCAATTGCTTTTAGCCAGGATTGAAACCCGACTGAATTGATGTCAGTCGGTGATTCTACCTGAGAATTCTACCGATTCTGAGCTATGGGCGCTCGGTAGAAGACACTTTTAGCGTGTTATGTACAATGTACACACACCAGTAGCTGAGAGTGTTCTAATTCATTACTGAATGAACGTTATCAATTATAAATGTGTGCTGTAAGGTGTTCGGTTATGCATGACACAAAGCCGAGTTAGTAAACATTAGCCATCTCCCTCGAACTGCACTGGCGACCCTCGACGTCCAAGGAACACGCACCCTAATTCTTCAATCTTTTCATTCCACAGTACAAACACAATATTGTGATTTTCTTTCTTCATTTAATGATAATGCTATTAAGCTTACCAGAGAATATGAAAAAAAAAAACTTACATAAAATAAATAGACAAAATGTGTCTATATTTTTTAATGAAACATGCATCCTACAGAAAGTAATAAACTTTTAATATTAATCCGGCATAAACGTTTGTTGTTTTTTTTTTTTTCAATGGATTTGAGTAGATTCTCCGTTTATAATAAATAAAAAATATACTTATTTTTATTTTTTGTCATCCGGTCTGGTTGTTGGAGCTCAGAAAACACTTTAAAGAACAAATTGCGTTCCCTGGCAAGATTAGAACAGATAGAGAGGGAACTATTGTAAGATAAGATCTGATACGCTGAGCTACAAAAACCAGCCGATAAGGTTGATATTATTGTGTCTTTTTAACAAAATTTCTCCCGTCTTAGATCTCCTGATTATTTATTTATTTTATTTATTTATTTTTCATGTCTGGACTGTTTCGTATCCAAATGTAAACAAAACATTTTTTTTCAAAGGAAGTAACGCATTTTTTTATTATTTTGACAGATTTTTTCTCTTACTGTAAACGTTTTTTTTTTGTTTTTTGTTTTTTTGTATACTTGTATCTAAGCAGACGCTCCTAGGTTCGAATCCATCCAAAGAGCTCAATTTTTTCTTACAAAAAAATTAAAAACAAAAACAGTGCCTCTACTCAAAGCATCAGTACCCCCTAAAAAACTTCTAGAGTTGTAGAAAAATGTATTCGACATGGAAGAATTAAAAATATATATGAAAAAAGTAAGCAGTATATGAAGGGACCAATAAATAAATTCTCATCTGTCTAGAAGGAGCCCAACACAGGTTGCTGTTATTATTTTCTTAGGACGCATGGCATTTGCTCGCCTATGACTATCGCATGTCATATTCGAGGTTTAAGCGGCGATTGTAACACATCACTCATTAAATCCCCGGCCTAACTAATAAAACAACAACTTTTAGGCATAATTCGACTTTATTCATCAACATAGTCTCCATCTAGGGTGATACACTGATTCCAACGTTTCTCTAACAATTCGACGCCTTTTTTATAGAACGATTTGTCTTTGACCTCAAAATATGCCTCAGTTTCCGATATCACTTCTTCATTGGATCCAGATTCCCTGAATTATTCTTTTGAAGTCTGCAAACAGCCAGTAGTCGCTGGAATACAGATCTGGAGAATAGAGTGGATGCGGAAGAAATTCAAAGTGCAATTCATGTAGTTTTGCCATCGTTGCGATTAACTTGTGACACGGCGCGTTGTCTTGCTGAAAAATCACATTTTCTTTTTCATTTATGGCCATTTTGGGCGATATCTACATTGAAATACACAAATAATACTATATAATATTTGCTATTAATGGTTCTTCCTTTCTCAAGATAATCAATGAACAAAATACCTTACGCATCCCAAAATACGGATGCCAAAACCTTGCCTACAGATGTTTGCTTCTTTGGTCGCTTTGAACGGCTTTCATCTGCTGCTATCCACTCAGCTGACTGCCAATTTGTCTCCGAAGTGAAGTGGTGGATCCATGTTTCATTCATTGTCACATATTTGCGCAAAAACCTCCTTCTTGATGCGTTCAAACAGTTGCAAACAACGTTCTGAATCGTCGACGCGTTGTTGTTTTTGATCGACTGTGAGCGAATGCGGCATCCACTTTGAACACAACTTTCTAAAAAAAGCTTTTCAAATGTTCATGCAAAATTGTGAATTCACTGCCTTCTGATATGTTCAACTTCTCTGCTATCTCACACAACTTCAATTTACGATCGGCCAAAACGAGTTTGTAGATTTATTTGGTGTTTTCCGGTGCAACTGCCTGATTTTGGGCCACCTGAGCGTTCAGCATCATTTGTGTCTATACGACCGCTTTTAAAGTCAGCATGTCACCTGATAACCGTTGTTTCCGACGGAGCAGAGTCCGAATAACACTTATCAACCAATGGCTTTGCTTGAACAGTATTTTTTCCCATCAGAAAGCAATACCTTTATCAACACACGAAATTCAGATGTTTCCATTGTTTTGAAAATTTGCAACAGTAGCTTCACTTAAATAACTGTAATTTGTAAACTAATAATCCAATTAGGCTTAAATTTTGCCGCGTGCCATTTGAAGATTAGTACTTCATAAAAATTATGTAAATCTTTTTATTACTGAAGCTATCTATAAGTCAGGCCCGGGATATATTGATTGATGTATTTTATCTTTACGAATCTGATTACCATGCATTCAGTTTTCTTGTAGTTGATATGTAGTCCTTTTTTTTTTTTCGCTTTCTTTAACTACTTCCTGTAGGAGGTCTTGTAGTGTCTTTCCTGTATCTGCTATCAGCACTGTATCATCTGTGTATTTTATATTGTTCAAATTGCGGCCGCTAATAATAAATCCTGGCAGGAGCACCAAACCTCTCAGAATTGTCTCGCTGTATAGGTTAAAACAGATCTAGTGAGAATGCACATCCCTGTCTTACACCCCTTTCTATCCTTGTATATCTGATGAACTTGTTTCCGGTCCGTATGCAGGCAGTTTGCTGCCAGACAGGTTCTTTTACTGTAAGGTCTTTCTCGAATATGTCAAGGTTGTCGAGCGTCTCTAACAGGAACTTGTGACTTACTTTGTCGAATGCCTTTGCATAGCAGATGAAACAGAGGTATACGTCCTTCTGTATTTCTATTGTTCTTTCCAAAACATTTTAAGAATAAATATAGCGTTCATTGTTCCAGTGTCCTTGACGAATCTGCACTGTTCTTGTCCTATTTCCGGTCTGATTCTGCTGCAGAATTCGGATGATGAGTTTTGTTACGTGACTCATTAGGCTGATTGTCTGGTGGAGTTCACATTCATTTTCACTTGGCTTCTTAAGCAGTGCTATGAACTTCCGGTATTCACAAGGAAAACGTCAGCAGCTTCCGGGACCTGAACTTAGAAGAGGAAAAAGAAAACAAGGATAGATTTAGATTTCAAAGGCGAATGACCGCGTACTATTTCCAATAAAACTAGAAGCCAACGCCGCTTGCGACGACGACGAAAAAGAAGTAACAAAAGAAAAAGGAGCAAAAATAAAAAATAAAAATAAAAATAAAGCAGAAAATTCTATAAATTTAGAAAGATATACGGTTATCTTTCTCTAGTTATTTGGGAACGTTTGTCAGAAAATTAAAAGAATTAATATTAATTTTGAACTTTTTATGAAATACGAGGATTTATAGTGCGTTATCAGTTATAGTGAAGTGTATGTATGTTGAAATGGATTAGTTTCGTTTGGCCTTGTTATACCACCATAAGAGGGGTATAAAACGAGAAAATCAAATTGTAAATTGAAACAACAAATTTATATACATATAAGTCAATTAAGGTTTGCTTCCAAATAAAATGTATGTATGTATGTATGTATGTATGAGCGTTATCGTTGGGTAGGATTGTCTTTTTGAGTATTTGCTCAGTCTTAAAGGGTTCCGTTCCGGTTATGAAGTATAAGAAAAGGCAGACGGGTGAACCGTGAGAATAAAGAGGTGAGAGAGAAAGATAGAGATAAGAACGATCGCTTGACGTTTATCAAGGGACGTGTTAATACGCACGTCTTCTTCTCTCTAGTGAAAGGTGAACTTGCCAGTCTTTTCTTCTGTTTGTGGGACTCGAAAAAGTAATTTGGGAATTCACTCCTGGGTGTGATTCTGGCCTTTCCATTGGACGACGAACAAACTTCGCGTCGGCTCGCGAAAAGGTCCGTAAAAGAATTTGTTTCTGAGAACTGAAGATTATTTGAATTTTGTTTTTAAGATGTTTCCTAGTTTTCTATTGGGCGAAAAACATTTCGCTTCAAGGTGTGAAATTTAACGAGTTTTGTTTTGGATTCGCTTTTGCGTGTGTGCTAAGCAAAATTTGTAAATTCGAGTCTTTTTAATTTCGAACAAAATCAATGAGTCAGTGCTTAGCATTTGAATTTTAAATCTACATCTTGTTTTGTTCAGTACAGTTTGTCTTGTTTTTTAATCTGTTAGTAAAATAGAACTTTTGTCTAGAACAGAAACCCAGCAACATGTGTGAAAAATGTCATTCTTCTCAACTCCTTTCGGTAGTCAAATGACTCAAGTGAAGATTTTACTGATAATAGACCTGACAAAACTGTATTTGGAACTTATTATATTGTCTAATTGTGTGGCGCACTGTACAAGCTTGTTTTGTATTCTGCTTGTTTGCGTTTTCTTTTTTTCTTTCTTTATTTCTTTATTTTACTTATTCATTCAACATTAATAAATGCAAATAACTTTCAAATTTCACACCAGGATAAAAAATCATGTGTTTTTTACATGTTTTTTTTTCTTGTTTTGTTTTTGTTTTTTGTTTTGTTTATTTATTTCGTTTCCGCCAACCTTTAGAAATTTAACCTCCTCTCTTCCCTTTCTCTACCCTTTCTCTACCCTTTCTCTACCCTTTCTCTTCCCTTTCTCTACCCTTTCTCTTCCCTTTCTCTACCCTTTCTCTACCCTTTCTCTTCCCTTTCTCTTCCCTTTCTCTACCCTTTCTCTTCCCTTTCTCTACCCTTTCTCTTCCCTTTCTCTTCCCTTTCTCTACCCTTTCGCTACCCTTTCTCTACCCTTTCTCTTCCCTTTCTCTACCCTTTCTCTTCCCTTTCTCTTCCCTTTCTCTACCCTTTCGCTACCCTTTCTCTACCCTTTCTCTTCCCTTTCTCTACCCTATCTCTACCCTTTCTCTTCCCTTTCTCTTCCCTTTCTCTACCCTTTCGCTACCCTTTCTCTTCCCTTTCTCTACCCTTTCTCTTCCCTTTCTCTACCCTTTCTCTTCCCTTTCTCTACCCAAAAATCATCTAACCTTGTGCTTTTTTAATTTTCATTTTGAAATTCCATTTCTTATGATAGGAAGAAAATTTAACAAATAACCGTTTTTATTGTTTTGTTTTGTTTTGTTTTTTAATTGGGTAGTAAAACTCAGGAAGAACTGAATTTTCAGTGGTTAGGTAATAATGCATACGTTAACTAAGAAAAAAATATGAATTAAACTAAAAATAGTAGGGGCTCAAAAGAGGAATGCTAAAAATGGGCGGAACATGTGAACAACAAGGAAGTTTTAAAGAACCATGCAACTTACAATTTGAAAGAAACAGCTGAAATTCTGAAACACATAAAATGAGGAAAGAAAGCCTAGAGTATTTAACACTCAGGGGACAGAGAGAAACTGAGTAATGTACTTAACAAATATTAGCAAAAAATAAAGTAGGACATTGTGGAGAGCCATGACTGACTAGGTCCTGAAATGACTTGGCATGTAAAATAAGAATCGCCGTCTCAAATTTGAAAAATTGATCACCGGAATTAAATGTTGTTTTTTTTTTTATTTTCATCTCAGATTCTACAGGAAAATGAACACATCCTCCCCCCCCCCACACACACACAAAATGTTATGCGTGTATGTGTGTCGTTACTGCACTGTAAAATTTTACACTGTAAATAAAATATACTACACTACAGCGAACATTGAATTACTGACAATTGAAAAATTGCTCACTCGCCTTCGGCACTTATTAGTATGCTTCAAGCATCGTGAATTGATTCTGAACATCCCTTTTTTTGTGCAATGGTAGTATGTCAACGTCTTGTGACTCGTGTGAAACAGAATTTAACAAAATCCGGCACCATTTAAACAGAGAAGACACGTTTTAATATTACACCGTCTAAACCACGTGACCGCAATGGCGACTGCCGAACCGCAAATCTTGGACACAAAATACAAAAAGAATTTAGAGGATCGAATAGAAACTGCTCGAAACCTTAAGAATGAGGGGAATGAGTTGTATAAACAGAAAAGGTTTGGACAGGCAACTGGCAAGTATCACAGGGCTCTACTCCAAGTGAAATTAAATCTCGACCGTAAATCTTGGCCGATGTTACCGGAAGGGTTCTCTCCAAATACTTCTGTAGATAATCTACCTTCGATTCCAGTCCCCGAGGAGTACCACGGTGATATAATTTCTATTCAGGCAGATTGTTATAACAACCTTGCAGGTTTGTATTAAAATGATCTTAAAAAGCAGTAGATGTTCCTTTTTATCATAAAAAAAGGATATTTTGTCATGTATTGTGTAGTAACTATGTTTTTATTTTTTTATTCTATGACATAAATAAAATTAAAAACATAGAATTTATAACTGTTGTTAATAATAATAAAAAATTATCACTTCAGTCTCTCATCCTCTCAATTTGCTTAATTTTAGATATGCTTTCTTTGTGACTGTATCGAGGTTGAGAGCCAAAAACGTCTTACAAAGTTTTAATTCTTAAAGTTTATCCAAGTTCAAATTCTAGTTAAATTCGTTGTATTCACTTACGCGCAAATACCTTTGGGAAAAGTAGTCCATCTCTTCTCCCTCCAGCTATGGGTTCAGGACAAATTGGGTTATATAGCCTTGGTTGGTAACCAATCTAATGACAACCTACTGCAGAAACTATTCAAGTCTCTTGAGACATGATCGCCCAAGCATGTATGGCCCTTTAACTGACAGAAGTAGAAGAAATAATTTTATCAGCCTAATGACTATGCTTCTGATACTAATTCAAAGAGGAGCAGAGGATGTAATTGTACTCAGACATACAGAGCAACCTTTATTACCCCATCCACGACCTACTGGAGGTCGTGTCCCATTTTTTCTTTTTTAGTCCTTCCTGCCTTCTAGGCTCTAGCTTTTGTTCCCTGGCAAGTGCGATGTTTCAGACCCAAGGAGGTGTTTCGAAGTAAACATTTTCTGGGTTTGTTGAAGTTTGATATTATCCGCCTGATAGGGATCCACATCCCACAATTAACTTCAAAGACGGCTATCCTATCAGCAGGTGTATAATAAGTTTATTTAGTCAACCATTATCGTCCCCTTTTTTTATCCATACTCCTTAAGTAACGTTCTACTACATTGAGTGCCCCCACCTCCCGGGTCTTGTACAGGATAAACTACTATAAGGAAAAAAAAAAACTTGTTTTTACGGTTCACGAGTTCCGGTATCATGGTAACAAATGTTCAAAAAAGAATGTAAAAATCATATATTCATATTTGTCGTAACTTTTTATTATGTTACGATAAATCATTTTGCCTTCCATTCTCTATTATGAATTTTGGGTTTGTTATATAACTTAGTATAAATTTTAACTTAGTATAATAACGAAAATCAGTTATTTTTATACTATAAAAATAACTGATTTTCGTTATTAATCAGTTCAAAAGAGAAAGTTGAAGTATTTCTTCTTAACATAAATTACTTTTTGGTTCACTTAAAACTTTTAAAATTTAACTCGTCAGTTAAGTTTTCCCTTTTAAAAGGAAAAAAGTAAAACTGACGAGTTTAATTTTGTAATTTATATTGAGCTAGAGAATGTTTATTGTTTACTATATAAAAAAAAATGCTCACGCAATCTATCGTGAAACATCGTGAGGTGAAGCCTTTTTAATTTTGCATATAATCTTGTTTTCTGTGATGGGAAGGTAAATTAACTTTCACTAAAATTGATCAGGATGGTTAAAGAAAAAAAAATTTTTTTCCTCCTCCCACCTTATGATTCCTATTTTGTATCATTTGTAAGAAAACTAAAAAATATAAATGCATTTTCCAATGCAATTGATTTTTTTTTTTTTTTTTTTTTTTTTTTTTTTTTACAAATAACACTGACTAAAATAATAACCCTGAGAATTTAAGAATACAAAAAATCAAATTTTTCGATGCAGAATAATTTTTTATTTTCGCTTTTTTATTACTTTTTCTCGATCATCCTCCTCCTCACAAAAATTTAACATTTTTGAAATTTTAACAACCTAGTTTCAAGAATTAATTAAATTTAATATTTTTATTACTTTTTTTTTGTGCTCGTACTTAATTTTTAAAAAAAGTGATGGGGGGGTAATAAGGTACAACTTAGGGGAGAGGACCTTTCTGCGTTACTAATGAACTTTACGAACACAAGAATATTTTAAAAGCCAATGACGGGGGTGGGGATTTGATTTCAAGTACCAAACCATGTTTTTTACTTTTAAAATTTAAGAATTTTTTTTTCTTCAAAAATTCTTTTGTCATTTTGTTAGTATTTTTTTTATTGTATCTTTCTTTTTCACTTATTTTTAAAGAAATTTGAATAACGAAAAATTATCACTAACGCGTCTTCAAATCAAACTGACAAAGGCTTCAAAAACAAGTAAAAATTAATAAAAAATAAAATCCCTAAGATGCCATCTCTTAAATAATAATAAATTTATTTTAACATCCAAAGAACAATTCACATTTTCAATCGACTTCAAACATGCGATCTTGAATCTGTCATGTCCCTTTTTTTTTTTTTAGAATAACAAAAAAAATAAAATACGTCAATTTAGGAAGTTCTGACCCCCCTCCCCCGCTTTATAAAAAAAAAAAAAGCTAGATTTAAATTAAATCGGACATCAAATAAGTTTTCCCCCTAAGGTGGCGCGGTTATCTTGAATTTTCTTTTATGTGCCGTCTCCCTTCAGACACCTGCCATAATTTTAATTTAATAATATATTTTAATTTAAATAACGTTAAGTGTTTGTTTGTTGTTTTTTTTTTTTGTTTTTTTTTTGTTTGGTTTTTTTTTGGGTTTTTTTTTTTTTTTTAATGCTTCCTTTGCAAAATTAATTTCTTTCATTTCTTAGCGATAAGCATTCCTAAGAAATGGTATGTTTATCTAACATTTACATGCACATTACCAAATAGATATGAATAGTTGTTTAACAGGGATGCCTTTGTTTTTTGCCTACTGTATCTTTTTATCTTGTCTTACTGTAGCCTGCCTATTGCAAAAGGAGAACCCAAATTACAACAGGGTGCTTGACTATTGCAACCAAGTTTTGATCATATTCCCTGACAATCTAAAAGCTGCATTTAGAAAATGTGTGGCTCTTTATCATATGAAGAAAACAGAAGAAGCACTAGAATGTCTGAAGGAACTTTCTTCAAAACATCCAAATGGTAAGACTTTCTCTTTTTTTTATATATATATATATATATATAATTTTTTTTTTTTTTTTTTTTTTTTTTTTTTTTTTTTTTTTTTTTTTTTTTCTAGCTCATACAGCAAATATTTTGGGTACTTAAATTTAAATAAAAAAATCTATTCTATTAAAAAATAAAGTAAAATAATGATGCTTCCTCTTAAAAAAAAAAAAAATCTATCTTCCATATTTATAAGTTTATCATTTGCCCATGCTTTGAATATGGCTGCCACATATGGCCTGAGGCTTCTATGTTTAGAGATTCCTGGTATAATTCAAGGAATAATTTGCAATGTAATTTCAACGAAACTGGCATCTCAACTTCAGTTTCTCACTGCTGTAACTTAGTTTTCATGTACCTTTTCCTATAAATACTTTGATCGTGATTGTTCAGATGAACTTTCTATGGTACTTAAATTCTAAGTACTTAAACTTTAAATGCAGCACAAAATTAACAAGGTCTCAACAATTTACAGTTGATTTGATGAGATGTAACCGTAAATTCAGTGGTAACACTTTTTCTTGCCCTTCTCACTTGTGGAACTTTCTTTCAGCTTCTTGCTCCCTAGTCAACTTTGTATTTAAATTTTTGAAGATCAATGTCAATTGTTATTTACTGTTTTGGTTCCTCTCCATTTATAGTTCTCACTCTTTAATGTTTTTTTTTTTTTTTCTATTCTTTTATACTTTTATTCTTTTATTCTTTTATACTTTGTAACTCCTTGTAATTTAGTGTCTTTTTCTTGCCTTGCTAGGAGTGAAATTAATAAATATAACTAAATTGGTTTGCCTTCTTACCCCTATTTAGGAGAAACAAAAAAAAAATGAAAATAATTATTAAAATTGATTTGTTAGAAGTATAAAGAAGACTTTAGAAAGAACTGGAAACCCAGTCCTAAACAGGAAACCAGGGATAAACCTCTATTGCTTAAAGCCACTATTAACTGAAACTTTGGGTTTTTAAAAAGGTTAAACTGCATGATGTGGTGAATACAAAATAAAAATAACTTCACTGCAAATTCATGAGCCAGTGTAAAAATCTTTCAACAATAGAAAAAAAAGATCAAGAAAAATTTTTTTTTTTTTAACAAGTGTAGAATATTTATTAACCAATGAACAGTGATTTACAAAAAATAAGTTGAACTTTCACTCTGTAATGTCTTTTTTTTCCCCACCCCACCATAAGTTTGTTTTGAGCTGAGCTGGACCTTCTTATTAACATGGTCAGTCACTGTTGGGTGGTGGGAGAAAGAAAAGAGACCAAGCATCTGAATAAAACTGTTAAATTGCACACTGACACATTATCAGCCTCTAATTATAACTCTGAATTTCAAAGGACTCTATTTAATGGTAAAGCTGAGTACCTTAAAATATAACATTTGTTTATATTAAATTCAGCCATAGAACTTTTGTGGAAAAATACTGTTTCAAATTGTTTTACGCATTTTTTGGAAATTTACTTTGTGCCTGATGATTTAATATGAACATTTTTTTTTTCTTAACTATTCATTCAATCTACAAACTTTTAATGTGTGATTACTTGTCTTGAAACAAGCTACTGACAATTACAAATGTGTAAATTTGTGTGTTAAAAGAAAAAGATCCTATCTTGTGTTAAAATATGTGTGCATTTTCTCACTATTTCACTCTACATCACCTTCCTTCAATTGTTAAGAACTTTCCACTATAGGTTCTTAGACTCTATGAATTTAAGCACAGTACTAGATTGGCAACAAAGTCTCTTCAATTTACAGTCAAAATGTAACCGTAAGTTCTATGCTAATAGTTTCTTCTCTTGCATTTCTCACTTGTAAAACACTTTCAGCTTGCTTCCTTTTCTTTCATAGTTCTTTGTTTCTTTCTTTCTATACAGATATTGCTGTTAAGCGATATATTAAACTCTGCCAAGAAGACATCAGGAAACATGAATTAAATTTGAAGAAGACATACCAGGGATTCTTCAATGAAGCTCACCAAACGACTCAGAAAGTGGATTCTGTCAGCTGAAATTTGAAATCTGGTGGGAGGGGGGTTGCAAAAGGTTCATTTATTTCATTAATTACAGCCACTTTATTTTTATTTTTTTTTTTTTTTTTTTTCTTCTTTGCTTAAAAAGAAAACGATGACCTAAACGATCCTTTAAAAAATAAAACACAAGACGAATGGAAAAATGTTGCAGGATATTATAAACTTGTAGCCATATTTGGGGAATTATTTCTCCCCCTCCTCTCTTAAAATTCATCTACCATGATCATATTATCATTTTAACACAAAATAAATTCAGACAAATGACTTGTTTTTTGGGTTTTTTTTACTTTTCTCTTAATGCCCAACTTATGTTTCAGAGTTGTACAGAGAATCTTCTTTATCTGGAACACGATTCCAATTCTCAATTTTATTCACCACACCCTAACATTAAACAACCAAGATATCTATTGATTAATTCTAAATCAGTAGTTTATATAGAGCAGTGATTCCCAAAGTGAATGGAACTGTCATCTCTGGGGGTAGTAGAAAGATCCAGCATGGTGGTGGGAAAGAAAAGTGAGTCACCTGAGGAAGAGAAACAGTAGTACACTTTCTCTGAGATGACATATTGTAATTATTTATATTGTTTGAAATTGCTCTCATTTTTGTTGCCATATTTGCAGCATTTTTGGCCATTGTACACTCCAGCCTTCATCGCATTTTTGGCCATTGTACACTCCAGCCTTCATCAGGTGACTTGAATCATTTTGTTCACTAAGATTGTTCTAGTTCCACATGCCATACGTCTTCCAAGTGTCTCAATTCTCTAAGTTTTTATTCATTTCTGCAATAGCCAGGTATTGAACTCACAACTCTGCTTTTATTCACTGGCCTCTCTATCTAAATCCAAGGGTGGTTGTTTGGCGTGTCAGTAAGACTGTGTTCTGGTATTCAAAGGTAGGTTTGAACTACTGATGACAGAACAGTAAACCTAAAGTGTGTTTTTTTTTTTTTTTTTTTTTTTTCCTCTCTCCTGTGAATTTCTAATCAGCCAATGACATAGTAGGTAACAATTTTGTGTATATAGGCTTTTAAACAACCTGATGAATTTCATTTTAATACATTACACATGCCTTTTTTTATGGGGAAACTAAAAATTGGGCGTGCACAAAAACAAAAAGCTGAGTAAACCAAATTTGATTAGTTAAATGAATTCCACAAACCACTGTTCCCCAATTTCAGGTAAGCCACTCTCCTCACCAAAAAAACTAGACATCTCTGAATGAGTATATCATGCTTTTATGCACCTAACCAGCCCTTGTTCACCCAATGAGCATCTAGAACCAGCCAATAAAAATGGTTACCATCAACACCACTGCTTTTGTCTGCACAAAGTGCTGCCTGATTCACCTTCAATCCAAAACTTGCCAATTTGCTGTTTCTACACTCCATTGCAAAATATGCGTGTGACTCTAGCCCTTTTGGGTGGCCAAGGTAATCTCTGCTACAAAAACAAAATTAATATCTCAGCCAAAGCTCAATTTATTAGAAAAGTGGAATATTGGTTATAATAATAATAATAAAAAAAAAAGAATCACCCACTTCCCACCCTCAACATCTACCATGGCCTCGATTTCCAACTCTGTAATCTGGCACATGCAGCCTTCATAATGCTTCTAGAGAGAGCCCCAAATGCCTCCTTAATAACAGGTAGTGCCATTGATGTCTTTTTCAACCATATCCCACACAATAATAATCTATGGGGGTCAGAGGGCTGATGAAGTTATAAGTATTACCTGACAATCACTTCTGACTCTTCCTGGAGGTGTAGCAGAGAGCTAAATCTCACTGCCACACTTATGGCCTTCAGCTTCACCACGGTATTGAGCAATTCCATATAGTCCTGCAAATTGAGCCTGAGTTTCTGTTCAAAGATGTGAGGTGGCATCATTTTGCCCTCATCAGAAACACACCCAGAAAACCATCAATTTGGGGAAAACTTAGTCTACATGATATGAGGAACATCATATGGATATCAGCTGGTCCTGACAAAAATATTTTTCATCACAGAAGAACCAGATAGACCCTGGTTCAACAGAATATTTCACCTTGCTCAGTAATTTCTTTTTGTCAGACAGTTTTCTCAAGCCTTTTTTGGGAATAAGTTAACTGTTACACCTTTTGTATGACTGGTAGTGGTGGTTCTCATTCAAGATCAGTTTCATGGTGAAAATTGCAACACCCATTTTACATGTCAAAGTCCATATTCCCTTGCCTTTCATCAATTTCTGCTTCAGTTGTTGGATGAATTCTGGTATATGGAGGCAATCAGAATGCCTGCTGTGTTCATTCCTACAAGCCACAGCCTCGTAGTCTCCATTGCAGCTCTCTATTTTACCTCTTCTTGTTTTCATGGTGTTCAAAGACCATTGAGCATTCATAGTTGTTCAGAAAATTAAGGAGGGGTGGTTGAAGGAAGTTAAACAATATGATTATAATCAAACATGTACCCTCCTCCAGAGAATACATAATTAGTAAAAAAAACTCTTCCAGTGAAGGCGTATTTTATAAACATAGCCAATTTTATAATAATGCCCTAAAGAATACTGGCTATAAAATTCATGATATCAAAGACATAAAAATTATGACTATAACAAGAAAAATAGAAATAGAAAAATTATTTGGTACCAACTCCCAGTTAACCAAGCACCAAATTAGGGCTGAAGTTCCTCAATTCAATTAAGAAACATTTCCCTAACCCTAACCCTCTAAGTAAAATTTTTATTAAAATACCCTTTAATTAGGTTATAGTTGTACAAATAATATGGAAAAATTATTAAGTCATAATAAAATCTTAAATCAGCACAAAACCAAAGTAACAATAACTATTCAAATAATGAAAATAACAATAATACAAAATAATGTAATTGTTGAAACCCTAACAATTGCCCACTAGAAAACAGAAATTTTAAGCAGAAATGATATTTGGATTTAAATTCCTTAAAAAATAACACCTACCAAACAAACATCCCTTTCTGCATGTTTTTGGCATAAGTTCTATGCTAATAATTTCTTTTCTTGCATTTCTCACTTGTGAAACTCTCTTCCATCTCATTGCTTCCCACTCAACTTTGATCTTCAAAAATTTAAATTGTTATCTTCTCTCTTCTTAATACCTGCTTTTTACAGTTCTCTCTCCTTAATAATGTATTTTTTTCTCATATTCTCTCACACTCAGTAACCCCTTGCATCTTAGTGACTTGTTTGGGTTAAAATGATTTTTAAGAAAAAAGAAAAAATGGTATTTGGTTTAAACAATATATAGGTTTAAGTTTATATAGAAAATTAGTTATATAAAGATGCTTTCAAACTCCCTTTGTAGAACTAGAAATTTTTTACCTTATTTAAAAAAAACTAATCCCCTCCCACTAGCTTCTCCATTTTATTGTAGTGAAAGAGTCGATTGTATGAGAAAAAAGTGTCCTTTTCATACAGGTCTGATAGCAAGGCATTTTTTGTATAAGATAGCACAGAAGAATGAGAAATAGGTTGGAAGGGATTATTTAAAAAACAAATTTCAAAGATGTCTGAGTTAAATATTCAATTAAGCTTATTTTTATTTTTTTTTTAATATTTTAGTTAAATATTTGTACAAACCATGTAATTGAAATAAATTGCTTTAATAATTGCAAAAACAGACATACTCTGTAGTAATTGTTAATTTAGTTGTCAACACCTGTGAAATTTCCACAGGTTTTGCTTCAACTCCCTGCAATGCACCTCCATAATGTTTATCAACCTGATCAAATCAGGAATCAAATATCATTCACTTTGGCTTACTCTAGCACAAGGCTAGAATAATGGGAGCATTCAGTAAAGAAAGAATTTGTTGCACTTGCAAACTGGTCTTCCTTTGGCACAAACCCCTCAAGTATGGGACACACAGTGAGGATCATACTTAAAGAATCGTAAAATTTAGTTTTGCAAAAGTACACAATAATGGAATGGGGCATCTAGCTTGTACATTGACAATTGAATACCCCATACTCACAATTTAATTTGTGAAACCTAGTTTATCAAGACCCTACCCAAGAGTCAGTGGAAGAGCCTTATGCCCCCACTCAGCCTGAATCTATGATTCCTCCAATCTATGATATAGGAGCCCACATTACATCTCAATTTTTATAAGCTAGCATTCATATAAAAAAATTTATTGTAACCTAATTATGTACAATAATGGGCCATTGACAATATTATGAAAAAAGAAAAAACTATTAATATATATTTTTTGTAGGAAAGAGACTAGAAAGAATGGAGATCAAGTGACAACAAGGCACAAAAATGACAAGAGATACTCAGTGAGATTTTTTTTTTTTTAATCATATCACCCCAAGCAAGGCAGTAACGCCACTGAAGCACAGGGGGCTACGTAAGAGTGAAAAAAAGAGAGAAAGCCGAAAACCACATCCTAAACAGGGAACAAGGGATGAGCCTCTTCACCTGTTCAATAGACGTGGGTGGAGTGTGAACCAGGCGATAGTTTCTATCTAAAACCCTAAAAAATTTTAAAAACAAAAAAATTTCACGAAATATCAGGGATACACAAATTTGGTGGTTTGTGCATTCAGAAAAGAGGAGAATAAATTTCTGTAAAAAGCAACTTATTTTTTCTAAAATAAATTATAAGTTTCAATGGTAGTTTTGGGAAAAAAGGTTAAGTTTACCATCAAAATCAGTCAAAAGCTAAGTATCCTAGAAAAATGGCATCGTATACAAAACAATGCAAATTACAAGGAACAGGGTGTAGAGGATTTTTAGTTCTTTACAATTTATATTATTATTCATCCAACAAGAAAAATAAAAACAACAACTCCAATTTGTAACCAATAAATTAAAATATATTCAATAAACAAACAAAACAAGTAATAGCAGTATACATAGAGTAAAAGGAAAGAGTCGTTCCCCTTTAGCTGTTCGTCAAACAAAGTAAGATGTAGGAAGTTTTTTTCTTTCGTTGAAAAGGTTTGTTACAATTGTTAGCAAGATTTTCATGTAAGAACAAATAACATAAAAAGTACAATTATTTTGAATGTAACTGTGAGTGATACAAATTTTGGTCAAGAGTTCAAAGATCAAAAGTTCTTGATGAAAATGTTCAGGCAGAAGACAAAGTTCTGTGTCTGTGTGTGCGTTAGGCAAGGAATGAGCAGAGAGAGACCTACGTGTAGTGTAGTCTTTTAGCCAGCCTGTGGGTCCACTGACGAGCTTGCGAAAGTCTACAGTTTTATTAGCAGAGAGCGGATCAAACAGCAGATGCGGGACAAACTTTGTTTACATAAGAAAAATATATGATTGGCTAAAAATTAACCAATCACCAACACACACGTAAAAGTTGCTTCAGAGCCGAAAGATTACAGGCGACTGCGATTGTTAAATTGTCCTATACAAGAACAATAGTGATTTATTACCCAATCGCAGACGAGCAAAAAAAATGACATGGACAGAATGTGGGTAAGAAAAACATAGCAACTGCTATAAGGGTACAATAAAAAAAATGGTTATATAGTGACATTGAACACACTTAAGGGTATATTTATCTTGAAGGTATAAAATGTGAATGTTCTAGTTCTTGTGGCTTGATATGAGTTGCTGAAGTTCGTGACAGAATCTGTTTGTGTTTTTTAGAGTCTTACTCTTCAACGTAAGAAGAGCACTGTTTTGAGGTGCGTTGTGGTACAGTGGATATCGGCTCGGAACGAGAAACCGGGGAGCCGAGTTCAAATTCCACTTGAATCCATTGTATTCACTTACGCGCAAATACCCTTGGGAAAGGTATTAATCCGTCTCTTCCTTCCAGTTATGGGTTAAATAACAGGACAGATTGGGTTCTATAGCCCTGGTCGGCAACCAGTCTACCGCAGAAAGCAATGGCAACCTACTGCGGGATAATGTTCTGCCCAGTCAGTCATGTCTCTTTCGAGACATGATCGCCCAAGCGTGTATCACGTATGGCACCTAAACTGACTGACTTGTATCCTGTTATGGAAACAAATATTTTGTTTCAATAGTTGGAATGAAAATGTGGCTTAATTAATTTTGTCATGAAAATGACAATTAAGGTTGTCAAAGTTTTGTTAAGGAGCAGTTTGCGCAGCGAGTTCTTTCTGAGTCTATATTCGGTCAGATTTTCATATGTTTTGGAAGATGTCTTGTGCTTGTCTCACATTCTCTTATTGCAAGGATTTTTATAAGCCAAAAGATTTAAGTTCCAATTTAGCTGAAAAATTTTGGTGGTCAACACAAGAATCTCTGATTTTCAAACAGCTCAACGCAACTATTGGTTTAAAAAAATCCCGTTCTCACAACATTTAACAATGTAGCAGAAAAACACTTCTGTTTCCCCGCCCCCTTTCCTTCACCTTCAATTGATCCCTGCAGTTTACTCCTTGGTTAAGAAGCTTTGTATGCAGGGTGGCAAGGTACAGGCTTCAGTAATTATTTTATCTTCCTCATTTCTACAGAGAGCCGAGTGAAAAAAATTAACAATATAGGTGAACAATTCAATTCAACTTGAAAAATTGAAAATAAATACAAAGTATCAAATAAACCAGAACAACAATGTATTGCAACAATTTTTCAGAGATTTTTCTTGTTTAATCATTTTAACACATTCAACATTATGTTTTTAAAGACTCAGCAAAACAAATTTACAGATTTAGACGAAAAAACAGATTCCGAAATGAAATTAAAATCCGCAAAAATGTTTCATTTAATAGGGAGACTAAGAGAGACAGTTGTGCTTAGTTTAGGCAGAAAAAAGCAAATGTTGATAAGATAACAAGGGTCACAAAAAGCACTTCTTGGGGAACCCCAATCAGTATTGGCCTCGTTTTAACAGCCGAAAAGTTATTATGTATTATTACTGACTATCCAACAACGCCAGTAAGGATTTTTTTATTATTATTAGGTGTTTTATTTTATTTTATTTTTGTTTATTTTTCATTTGGTTGCTTTTTTGTTTCTAAACTTCACCCGTCATTCTACCATATTAACGCACTGACTCTGGTTGCCATGACAGCGATCTACTACACAACTTACTAACATCATCAACAAAAAACCATACCGTAACCACATTCCATGGATTCATCGGTATTATTGTTTTCTTTCGTTGTCATCTCATTGTTGTCCACGTGAATTCTAGCTGAAAATTTCCACATTTTTATTTTTAAAAACACAGATTTTATTAATTTTTCTTTCATTTAAAAGAAATTCGAACAAGATTTTTGACACTACTGACTAGTGACTAACTTACTTGGTTAATCGACTACAACAAAAATTTTAACGTAGTTTAAAAATGTAATTTTGGTTTTTACACAGTTCGATTTTATATTTGTGTATTTATTTCCTTTTTAACACTAGCACTGACACTGATGTTCTTGTTTCATTCACCGAGAATTTAAATAACCTATCGGGTTTAAAAACAATAACCTGTTCAGCTCCAGTACCTGGTTGGGTGGACGAGCGAGGGTTAAAAATTCCTTGTGCATGCCGAGGTAACAAGAGCAATGTTGTTTTTGCGCCTATTCTCATGTACATGTGGGCCCGGCCTTGTGTTGCATTCTACTCGAATGGGCATGCGGATGTCACCATTAACAAAGCGATAACACGATTTTTCTACCCTGCCCATTTGGTCCTGAAGTTAATCAAATAAATTAAATAAAAACTTAGAAAACATTTTTATTTTTAATATTAAAAACCTCGTAAATTTATCCGCGGATTTAAACAGATTTAAACTTTGGCTCGTTGTTCAGTGAAAAAAAAAAAAGAGGCACTTCTAATAAATACTCTTTCATTTAGTAATTAATTGATCAAATTCATTTCAAGTTTCTTTTACGAAATAATAACCCAACACTTGTGCTCCAAAAATCATAATTGAAGTTTTACGATTGTGCTTTTTTACCTTAAAAGAAGTCTCATTGGAATTTCTCTCAAATGACCAATTAAAATTCCAACAGTTTTAAATTTAAACTATTTCAACTCAAGTAAATGGGAAATAACTTATTACTTTGGCATTAAAAAAAAATCATAAGATGACTGACTGTCTTTGGGTTCTCACCCATCTACTGTTTTAATTGGATAAACTTTAAACTTTAAGTGAGATAATTTTTGCCTTAGCTTTTTTAAGACAACCTATAAAAAAATTAACAAATCCTTTTTTGTTGGTAAACTAAAAATGTTTAAAAATTAAACTTTCAACGCCTCTGAAATTAAAAAAAAATAGTACAAGCCACTAGCAATTGTGCAATTTTCTTTCTTTCCCCAATTGTAGCCATACGATGGGGGTCTCAACAAAGGCTGTACCAGTCCTTCTGGAAGTTGCTCGGCTTTTACTTGAGGGGGTCCCCCAAAAATGGAAGTACCGGTGGTTCTTGTCTTTTTTTTTTTTTTTTATGTACGCATGGATTCCCACTTTTAAGTAACACACTCAAAATTTTAAAAAGTCTTTCTTAAATCGCAATTCATTTTTCTGAATTCTAGCGGCTAGCCATATCTCGTCCAAGAAAGCAAACTTTTTTTCTAAATACTTTCAATAAATTTTGTCATTTCTCAACAAATAAGAGATGATGAACTGAAAATTATAGTTCTCCTGTTTTTATCAACTTATTAAAAGAAAATATATTTAATTTTTAATTTTAATTTAAATTCCATTTTAAAATATTTTATTAATTTCGTTTTGGGTTTCTGGCGCAGGTAGTTCCAACTCCAAACTTTTTAAATTTATTTTTGTTTTTTCAAATTCCGCGATCTATTGTTCAAAAATATTGAAATAAAGTTTAGTTTTTTAAACTTATAGGGAAAAAAATGAAATGAATCGTATTTTAGATGCAGGACGTTTTGTTTTTGTTTTTCTCAAACCCAACAAAGTACTCAAAATATGAGTGAATAAAAAAAGTTTGCCGAATATAAAGGGAGATAAATCAGTGTAGAAATCGTTTGAAACTGAAATAGACGAAGTTATTATAATAATAAAACCCAAATAAAGATTTATCAAAGAAATTCAGTCAACTGAATAATTATCATTTCGGTTTATTTGTATTATTTAATCTGAAAAATAGCTGAAACCACATTTTCATTGAAGAATTTTGAAAAAAGTTTGGCGATTTTGTTTTTCTTTTTCAACAATCAACAAAAAATGTTGTGATTAATGTTTTTATCGTTTTTTATTTTCTTCATTATCATTTTCTTTTCAATCTTTTATTAGTTTGTTGTTTACCTTTTTTTAATTTTAATAAATCCGTTAATTTTTTTTTCTTATATCTAATTTTACTTTTATTTAATGTATTTTTTAAATTTTCTCTGTCATAAAGCTTTCGTTGCTTTCGTTTTTTGAAATATGGCACACGGTTCGAAAAAACGATACCTACAATAAAACAAATAATGTAAATTATTGTTTTTTTTATTCAAATATTACAAAAAATACGAGTCGATAACACTAAATTTGAATTTGAATTCATGAATGAAATGTATTAAAAATGATTGAAAAAATAGGATAAACTGTAAAAGTTCGTATTATAAATAAAAATCGTTTTTTATGGTCTTTTATTTATCTTTCTGTTGCAGAAATATTCAAGTGGAACTGGAATCTGGGATTTTAATATGAAAAACAAAAGCCTAGAATTCAGGTAAAATTAACAATATATAAATCCTAATAGTGGCTTCCCATAACAGCAGAGGTTCTGTGGTGTAGTGGTTATCACGTCTGCTTTACACGCAGAAGGTCGCGAGTTCGAACCTCGCCAGAACCTCGTTACTCTTTTTAACAAATTATGAAATTCAACAGCTTTCCACACAACGTTTTACTTGCGATATCAGTTGCAGATTAACTTAAATAATTATTAATTAGTTATTGACCGCCTATTTGCTGTTCAATAACTTGACCTAAAAGTAAAACTAGTTCAGATCACGATTTTTTTGTTTTTCTTTCTCTCTTTTTATTTTCCTTTAACATTTTTAATAAGAAAAAACATGATATCGTCTTTTTTATTTTTTCCTCTTCCCAAATCAAATATCATATTTTTCTTTCAAAATAATAATTTTTAAGAATTTCAAAGAAACAATATTTTCAAATATATTTTTTTATTAGTCAATATGCCTAGCCTAATGGCACTTGTCTCTCTGTTCCATTAGTTAGCACGACAAGTACGCCCTGCCAATACCTCATAAATAATCGATGATTTCGTTTTCATCGCATAAAAAGAGAAGAAAAGACGCTACTTGGTTTCAGTGAGAAAATGTAAAAGAAAAAATGAAGGAGAGAAGTGGAGAGAGAGAATCAGATTAAGTTGATAAAAACAGATACTATACTTTGATCTTTAAAATTAATTACGTCAATTTGGCAAAAGCCTAGGATAAAAGAGAGCTACTATAAAGGGCCTGTAAAATCATATTTTCAATAAATCAAATATTCAATTGATTTACCTCATTGCACAACTCCAGAGTTTAGTGTCAAATTGCTCATCAAAGCCAGATATTCGACTAATCTATTATTATCAACAAATTTCATATTTATATTCCTTATAACAAAAACAAATAATAAATTTGACATTTTTGCCACATTAGTTTTGTTAAAAATGTAACATTTAAATTTAGGACCAGTTAATGTTTCAAATTATTTAACAGTGAACAGTTTTTCATTAGTCTGTGATGAACAGGTAATAATATATCCTTTTCTTTTCCTAATAGAGTGACAGAGCCTCTCTCTCTCTCTCTCTCTCTCTCTCTCTCTCTCTCTCAAACATACTTCATTTTCCTCTTTCTATTCTTTACTTCTGGTTGGAGACAAAATAGCAGACATGACCCAGACAGTAACTTATGCAAAATATGGTCAGCAGAGGTCATGCTATGAAGAAGAGATGAAGTGATATGAAATCATCCAATGACTACCACTCCCACCAAACTCAAGTCAGCAATGAGTGGGTGTCAAAGAGATATAAAAGAATTAGTGAATACATGCGTCAGTCAGTGAGATCTCCAGAACTGAAAGAAGAAAAACCAGTGGCGGTACTACTTTGCTTGGGGAGAAATGATTAAAAAAAAAAATCTCATGTGCAAGTCAAAATGTGTGCAGTTCATCTCCACAAAGAGAATCTTCATAATATGCTAAAACAAAAACATGGAATTGCGAACATCTTGGAGATTACAACTCATGCGCTAGAATACACAGAACATTTGATAACATAGCGCAAACAAGAAACATTTAATTCCTTCTACTGAACACACACACACACATACACACACAATAAAAGAAAAGCAATTAAAATTTGAACACAGAAATATATATACAAATATTAATATAATAAAAATATCCACAAGGAGACTATAATTACTTGTACCAGAAATATATAGCACAAAAAAGACAATAATGGTTATATTCCACACACACATATAAAAAATAAATATAATTTTATGGAGTCAAAAATAAATGGTGGTATCATCCACCTGGTTTTTTTGATCTTATTCATTATCTTATTTGATACATGTTACAGAGGCTCATGTATTATGATGCCCCCATAAAAACATGTGGCAGGGGAGGGTTATACTATTAAGTCTGTTCTATCTATTTAGCTTTACTGTCTTAATCCCACTATTTGTCTTTTTTTTAATCATTTCAATTCATACAAGGTGGAACCACCACTTGTGTGCAGGGGGTTACAGTGAGAGAAAAGACTGGGTACAGAAGGTTTTGAAGAAAGGATAAAAGATGAATGGGATTTAAGGAGAGAAGATGGCAATTGACATTGTATTTACGTTTTTGGAGATTGTAGCTATCAGGGAAACAAGTAAATGGAAGGGAGTTCCACAGTCGAAAAGTGTGAGAAAAGAAACTGTTGGAACAGAAGTGGCATTTACATTTAACTATTTCAACAGTAGAAGGGTGAGACCTACATGCCAATCTAGTAGTATGCTTAAATTTGCATGGATGCGACACCAGGAAAAAAAAAGCTTGTCAGAGCAGTTACCATGAAAAAGACAAAGGGAAGCCATCTGACATTGATAAGAAAGTGACTAAAGTTGAGATGCCAAGTCAGGACTGATTACACTACATATCCTTCTTTTGATTTTGTCAAGAACCTTGAGATGAATAACGAGAGCACCTAACCAGATATGGCAACAGTATTCAATGCATGGACGAATGGTAGATTTATAAATGTGCAAAATGGATTCTGATGAGAAAAACTTTCTGGCCTGACACAGAGACCCAACATTCCTAGCAGTAGATACAGCTACAGATCTCGTATACTCATTCCAATTCAGGTCGATTGAAAAAATGAAAACAAGGATTTGCAGTGTGCTGCTCTCAAGGAGACTAGCATCAGCCATGCTGATGGCGACCAGGAAAGTTTCTCTATAGTGGTTAAAGGAGAGCAATTTTGTTTTTTAAGCATTAAAATTTAAAAGCCATTTCCTGTTCCAGTTAACCACTGATTTGCGGTCTGTTTCAAGAGCAGCAGCCAGGTTTATTTTGTCAGCTTTGGCAGATTTTCTATTGAGATGGGAGTAGATGGTGGTGTCATCTGCATAGATGCCTATTTGGGAACTGATGACATCAGTAAGATCATTGATGAAAACCAGAAACAGTGTAGGACCTAGGATAAAGCCTTAAGGGACACTCAAGTTCATATGAAAGGATCTGAAAGCTTGTTATTATTTTATTTATAATTTTTCTGTTTATTTTATTTTACTATTTACTGAGGTAACTAATTTGAATAAAAAGAAATTTTGAATAATATCAAAAAATTGAGTTTTAATACAAAGACAAACCATCTAATTTTTTCTTTTCTTTTTTTTTTTTTTTTCAGACCTTTTGCAAATGCTGATTTGGCACTGACAACCGCTAAAATTGACCAGTAAGTAAAATAAAGACAATTGCAATTGCTATATTGGGAAACCAGTTTCAAACCAAGCATGCTTTACCATTAAACCACAGGAAGTCATCACAGCAAATAACTTTGAACCTATTTAAGAAGCAGTCATTTCAAAGTGTACAGTAGCGAGCATAAAGATCAGAATGATGTTAAGAAAAAGTCCAAATATGAAATAACTTTTTATTTTAAAGTTTCAAAGAACATTTTATCAAGGAAAAAAAGGATATAAAAGTAAATTATATAATTCCAAAATATAAAGCTCAATAAACTTATTTTGATAAAGTTATAAAAATAATTAAATAACATTCGAAAATAATAGATGATCAAAAACATCAGAATGATTAAATAAATCCATAAAATTTAATAATTATTTAGCATTATTGAACATTATTTTAGGGCAAGAATATAAAAATCGGGTATTTTACTAAATTACACTGACTCTTTACTGGCTCTTGCATTATAAACATGGCGAAAACATCTGTGATGTCATTGGAACTTAGAAAACTGATAGTCAAGTAATGTAAAGAAGATAAACTCTCGATTGGGGATATTTCAAAGAGTGTGGGGAAATTTAAAAGTTTTATTCATAGTATTTTGAGAAAACTTGAGGAAATTGGGTCATGTGAAGCCAAGAAACCACCTGGTAGGACTAGAAAACCTACTACAAGGAAAGACAGATGGATTGGTAAAGAATAAAAAAAAGAGCTAATGCTAACCTTGACATTAAAATATCATGGCACACTATTTCCCGAAGACTTAATGAAATAAATCTGAACAGTCGAGTAGCCTCTATGAAGCCTTATATTTCTAAAAAGAATCAAATGAGCCGATTGTAATTTGCCACTGAACACCTCATATGGACAGAAGAACAATGAGATTGTGTTCATTTCAGCGATGAGTCAAAGTTTAACCTGTTCGGTTTTGAAGGGAGAAGGTTCGTTCAACGCAGTCCTAAGGAACACTAAAAGAAGTGTTAAATTTGGAGGAGGAAGTGTGATGGTGTTTGGCATGATTTCACCTGCTGGTATGGGACCTCTTGTTAGGCTACAAGGTAAAATTAATGCAACTGTATACAAAGAGATATTGAAGAAACATGTTGTACCTAATTTGAGAACTGCAGTTAATCAACCAACTGTAATTGTACATGATAACGTGCCATGTCACACAATGAAGTCTGTTAAGACATTTCTTTCTAAGGAGGATGTTACAGTTATGGAGAGACTTGCCCAAAGCCCAGACATGAATCCTATTGAGAATGTTTGGAAGTTACTAAATGAAAGAGCGAAGGAAAAGAATCCAACAAACGTTGAAGAACTATAGACTAATTTGAAAGGAGAATGGGAGAAAATATCCGTTAATGAATGCAAGACATTAATTCGCTCATGTAGCAAAAAAGATGTCAAGCTGTTATTGAAAGCAAATGTTTTTCACATCAAGTACTAATGAATTATGAACACTGTTTTCATTTAGATATGATGTATCCATTATAATAGTATGATTTTGTTAATCGTTCTGATGTTTTTGATTATCTATATTTTTCGAATATTATATAATTATTCTTATAACTTTATCAAAATAAAGTTAGTGTGCTTTATATTTTGGAATTATATAATTTACCTTTATATCCTTATTTTTCCTTGATATAATGTTCTATGAAGCTTTAAAATAAAAAGTTGTTTCACATTTAAACATTTTCTTAACATTGTTCTGATCTTTATGCTCACTACCGTATATTGGTTAACTTTATTTTCATACTTGAAATATATAAACAAAATAAATTCTTTTAACCAATTAATTTTTTTAACCCAGCGATTTATGTTATTACAATAAACATTATATTTTAGTGGGCACTTGTGTTTGAGTAACAATTCCTCTTTTTTCTTTCTGCTCTTTCTTTTTAACAGTGAAACTAATATCTACCAGCCTAGAGATTGAAAGTCTTACTAAAGAAAATATGCCTTCTGACAGAGAACAAACTAGATTTTCCTTGTAATCTGGAGGTACATTTCTCACATTAGTAAATTAGTTTATCTCGTAAATTCCAAGTTTTTTTCCTTCTACTGTGGCCAGATATTGAAATCACAACTCTTTGGGTCAAGTCACTTTTCGAATTATTCAGCCAATGCTTTTACTCACTAGGCCATGTGTTCAGCGAATGAAAGCATTAGTTGAAGCAGACAAAAACTTTTGTTCTCTCTACTGTCGTCAGGATTAAGCTCACTTGAAAAGTTATCAAGGATTTAAAATTTAATTTAAAACTGAGATATTCAAAAGCATGGCACATGGAACTAGAACAATCAACCCCCATGGTTCGTTTTGAAATTCTAACATATGTTACCTGAGGAAGGCCAGAGCATACAACAGCCGAAATGTCTGTGGTAATAAAAATCAGGACAACACTCCAAATAATATAAATAGTGTAAATAGCAAATAATAAATATCCCAAATATAAAATAAGACACTACATAAATAGACTGGGTCTATTGATGAGAAACAGGGAAAACTTCTTTTGAAAATATTTTATGTTTCTTAGGCTTGTCAGTCAAAATATTTTTTATAATCATTTCACCCCAAATAAAGGCAAAAACCACCACTGGTGCAGGGGTTACAGTGAGAGAAATAACAAGATACAGGGAATGTCAAGGAAAGGATGAAAATCAGAGAGACAGAAGATGGCAACTGATGTTGCATTTAAGCTTTTGGTGATTGTAGATATCAGAGAAGCAAGCAAATGGAAGGAAGTTCCACAAACAGGAAGCATGAGAAAAAAAACTGTTAGAGTAGAAGAGGTAGTTATATTTAACTATATTTTTTATTATTGGGTGTCCTTCTTATAATATCAATATAGTGTCAAATTGATCACTGACTTTTACAGAGTTAATAAATTTCGCTTGTTTTACATGCAAAAACAGACATTTTAAGCTTGGAACACTAACCATCAATTAAAGTTACATCACTACTAACCATGGGTATATCATACTCAATTGTGAAAATATCAAAAAAATATTAAATATAAATTATTATTTGAGATATTGGACATGTAGGTACTTCAAAATTTGTACTTTCAGTTAACATTAATAGGAACTGAAAAACATTATTTAGGTAAGAAAATCAGGTATTGAAAATTTAATTAAATTGTAATTAAAATTGCATCTCCGGCTATATCGTGTTCAATACACCGGTTCCTGTCCAATCACCAAAGTTAAGCAACATCGAGCCTGGTCAGTACTTAATTGGGTGACCATTTGGGAATACCAGGTGCTGTAAACGTAAGGACCAAGAATGGTCCACCGGTCCTCCAGGTTTGGGGGTTGGGCGCGGGGCTAACAACCCTGCTCCGTAAAAAACACATTGTTACAGAAACAGCAACAAAAAGCTGCTGCCCTATGCACCATCTGGGTGTGATGGATAAATGATGATGATAATGATGAATTAAAATGGCATTATTTGTGCTGGGTACTATATACCCTTGGTTAATGTTCTCAGGTTAAGAATAAAATAAATGAAAATCTACATTTTTAATTAAAGAACAAAAATTTACAAATATTTATTATGAAATTATGTGTATGTTTATTTTTTAAGATAAATAGTTTGTGCATAGAATGTGCGTGGGTGGTACAATGGATATTGGCTTGGAATGAGAAATTGGAGAGCTGACTTCAAATTCCAGTTGAAGTCACTGCAGCCACTTATGTACAAATACCCTGAGGAAAGGTATGAATGCATCTCTTCTCCCTCCAGCTATAAGGTGAATAGCAGGACAGATTAGATTCTATCGCCTTGGTTGGCAACCAGTCTACTGCAGAAAAAAATGGCAACCTACTGCGGGAAAACCTTCTGCCTAGTCAGTCATAACTAGAAAGAGACATGATCACTCAAGTGTGTAGCATGTATTAACTGACTGATCTAGATAAAAAGTTTGAATAGCAGGACAGATTGGGTTCTATAGCCTTGGTTAGCAACCAGTTTATCGCTGAAAGAAATGGCAACCTACAGCAAAAAAATTCTCTGCCTAGTCAGCCATGGATCGAAAGATATAAGATCACCCAAGCATGTCTCACCTACGGCACTTAACGGACTGAGTTTGTGCATGTACTTCCAAAAAAATACCATACAAAAATGGTTTAAAAATTTATGAAATTAAAATAAAACTTGCAGATGGCAATGATGTCTGCACTGTTTCAAAGCTGGCTTTTGTAAATAGCAGCTAAGTGAATTGGCCTATGTAAAAAAATAAGGATCAGTTTGACATTGCATCAATATTATTAACAGGACTCCACTTTTAAATCAATAGCACACCAATATTTTTTTACTTTAATATTTGCCACAGCTTCACAGAGGTCTAAAGAATGCTAATCTACAGAAATTATTTACAAAAAATCTTTATTTTTCTTTTTTTTCTTTTTATGCATAAACCAATATATTTAAGTAGTGCCAAAAATAAAAATGAATTATTGTTTACTGAGTTTCTCTATTTGTAAAGTTTATTGGTATACTAGGTAGATTTTAAGGTATTTTAAACTAAGAACCTAATTGTTTCATTTAAACTAGACTTTAAATTAAAATCTTAAAGTATGTACATTTATTTTATTTTAATTTTTAACTCATAATTCTGTGTGTAATACCATCCATTTTGGGTTTTACAATGAATTTCTATAACTATAGTGTTTTAGATGTTTTGCAACATCTAACAACACAAACCTGTCAATAGGGTATTTTATAATAAATGCCTATTTATCTCCACACTCATTCAAACTATTTGAAACAGGAAATTATTAACATGAATGACACTATAAATATTAAGAAATTTAATGTAACTTTTTTTTCTTAATCCTTTCAATCGAATTCTATTTACAGGTTAAAGTCTTTTATAGAGCGAAGATCATTATGTCCATCAAGTAAATCTGTAACAAATTCCTCAACAAATGATACAGATGTTGTGACGTTAAATTTACTAAAAAGTAAGTAATAGCTACTTATTGGTAATCTACACACGCTGTCCAAAAATGATAGGATTTTTAGGTATGAGTGTGAGCTGAAAAGTTCATAGGCTGACTATGAAAGAGTGATGTTATAGCAGTGAAATCTTGCATGCGTTAATTTCATCTCTTCTTATTAATAACTGCATTCAAGGAAAACTATATTCAAGGAAACTAACTGGATCAGCCTCAAACAATGTCAGATTTTCCCATGATGTGCCAAGTTTGGTGAGCCTTTGATCAGGTATAAGAAGATGTGGCACCAACTGAGCAGAAACCTTTGTGATGCCAAGTTCATTGTGCAGAATATTCTCAACTCTTTCACTGTATATTCCAATAGCATTGGCTATTCAATTTATAGTCAATAGTCTTTCACTCATGGCCATGTAGCAAACATGACCAATGTTTTTCTCAGTAGTAGCAGTACAGAACATGCAGACATTTGGTCATTTTCAAAACCTTCTCTTCTGTCTACTTTTGAAAATGCTGGAGTATCATCCCCTACTACATCAGCATGTTTTGGTAATTTTCTTTTCTTTCAGAAAATATAACCTGCTGCAATAGTATTTTCACTATTGCCCAAAGTAATAACGAAAAAGAAAGAAAAAAATGCAGATTAGATTCAATTACAAAGAAAAAATATTTATTTCTAACCAGCTAAACAAGAGTGCTTGCAAAAATTAATTCCTTTTTGCCGAGAATAAGATAACCTATTCTCTGACTAGCACAATATCTAAACTTATTTATAAATGGAACTTTGTCTGTGTGTGTATCCATTACCTATAGACTCCGAAATGGCTGAACCGATTTTCTTGAAAATTTACACAGTTGTAATATAAGCATCTGTGAGTGTTCTTAGCTAGGTTTTGTGTTGAGGTACCCCCGATAAATATCGAAAATTGATAATCGAAAAAATCGGGTTATAGGAGGAATGGTCCGATTTTAATCAAATTTGATACATTCATAGACAGAGACATAAGAAACGATATTCAGAAGTTTCAAGGTTGCAGTTCTTACAATAGTGCAGAAAATTTGATATCGATGCCAGGAAACCAAAATTTGACTTACATCCATTCATTTTTCTTTCAGCCTACCGTTTCGCTTTAACTGGAAACAACTATTGCCTTTTAGTCTTTCATGCCAACTTCCAAAGAGTCTGAGCTCCAGGACCATGGATTAGTTTTAAAGCTTTCATTACACCCGAAGCAAGACATATATCAGAAAAAATAAAACTCAAAAATTATAATGCACAAAAAACAAACAAAAAATTGGGCTATGTGCTGTGTCAATGATAACAAAAAAACCGAGGGAGAGCTCTTGCTCTACAGCACACTTTCAGTCCTTTCAAGGTTCAAAAGTTTTATCTTTTTTTTTCTCCCTTCTGTAGATGAAGTTTTCTTCTTGGTGATCAAGTGCATTGGCCGGGAAGGTGAAAATTTACTAAACATGCAGTAAAACACTTTATGAAAATGCACGTGTTTGCTCTTCCTTTCTTTTACTCAAATGGCCTTAGCTCCAAACTCCACTTATGGACTTCTTTTCAAGCTCTCTTTTCTGGGGCTTCTTCGAGAGGACTTCTTTTCAAACTTTCTCTGAAGGGCAAACTTGCCTTTAGCAACTTTGTTACGCATGCATCCTTTACTTATAGGCAAATGCAGTCTGCTTTTCAAGCAGGGAGAGAGAAACAAACCTCTTGTTTCTAAGCTTGCTGCTAAGGTCCCATCACAGTTCTCCCTTCCCCTTCAAAGAGGTCAGGTCACCTTTGAACTGTCCAATCACAGTCCATTAAAAAAAATCAGCAGGTTCTTAGGGCCAGTGAGTGTCTATTGTTATCCCTTCCCCTTAAAATTTTCAAACATGAATGTCTTTTTTTTTTGAGGGGGCGGGTAAGGCCCTTTTCTTTGCAGGTACTTGATAACAGCACAATGCAAAATTATGTCTATTTTCAAGAGAAGTTGCTACTCGTTACTTTTGAACAGTCAGATGTCAGTTTACCTGGAAAGAAACAATGCAGTTAGGAATAAGAGTTGAAATTTATGCATGCAAGATTTCACAGCTTGAGCATCACTCTTTCGTAGTCAACCTATGAAGTTTTCAGGCTGCTTTTGTATAAGGGGTATTCTGAAAATAATGCCTCCATTTTCACAGAAACTATAACATGTATATGGAGCACAATTAAACCATTTAACATAGCAGGCTTTCACTAAAAAATGCTATTTTTCTTTATAGTCACTAATAATGGCTATCCATTTTCACCTGTAACAAGTAAGATACCATACTAGTCACCACTGCTGAAATACATACCACCTGTGTTCACATCAACTGTTTGGTTTCCATAAATGTTCTACAATCATTTGTAATGTCAATAGGTGTCATTTTTTCCTCATATGCTGAAATTCTGTGATATACCTTTGCTTCATACTGACTTAAATGATAAATCTCTATTAATTACTTATTAAATAATATTGACATTAATGCATTATGTATTTTAATGTATATGTGTTCTACATATATGGCATTAATGTATATGTGTTCTACATATATGGCCATGTAGTTAGGATGTTTGCTTTATGAACACAAGATCTAGGTTCAAATATCACTAGTTGATTTGTCAGGAAGGTGAGTTCTTAGTGTTATTGATCTATGGAGGCAATCTTAGTGCATGGTACTTTTGGAAAGTGTCTGAAAACTATACCCTGTGAATGAAATCAAGTAGACAACATTATTTTGTAGTCATCGATGATTGTGTGAACATGAAGTCACAAGTCTCTGTGACTAAAGGTTCAAGTCTACCGGCCTTGTTCAGATTGTTGATCATGCCAGATAATATGTTCTAACCCAGAAAACTATTTTGTAGTCATCAATGATTGTGTGAGCATGAAGTCACAAGTCTCTGTGACTAAAGGTTCAAGTCTACCGGCCTTGTTCAGATTGTTGATCATGCCAGATAATATGTTCTAACCCAGAAAACTATTTTGTAGTCATCGATGATTGTGTGAGCATGAAGTCACAAGTCTCTGTGACTAAAGGTTCAAGTCTACCGGCCATGTTCAGATTGTTGATCATGCCAGATAATATGTTCTAACCCAGAAATCTATTTTGTAGTCATCAATGATTGTGTGAGCATGAAGTCACAAGTCTCTGTGACTAAAGGTTCAAGTCTACTGGCCTTGTTCAGATTGTTGATCATGCCAGATAATATGTTCTAACCCAGAAATTGTAATTACAGCAGCAGTATAAACCACAAGTGGGCTCTGTAGGTCTTGAACAAATACAAATGTGTCTGTGTAGGTATCTGCAATAGGGATTGGCTAAGCACTCTAATAGACAGACATACTCAGATATCAGCAGCCATTATTATCTCATTATAATTGTGCTTATCACCCACTTTGTTAGTTAGCATGACTGTTATGCCCTGCCAATACCTCATAAATAATAAATTATTCCACATTTTTATTATGTCCAAAGATATGACTTGGTTTCAGTGAGAAAATGAAAGAAAGAAGGAAGATTGAATTGGAGAGAAAGAAAAAAATCAGAATCAGATTAAGCTGTTAAGAACAGATACTACACTTTGATCTCAGTCAAAAGGGTGAGAAGTATTATCAACTGTGAAAAAATCTAAAAAGAAAGAAAGAAAGAAGTGTTTAATATTTCCTGCCAATACCTCATAAATAAAGGACTATTTCATTTTGCTTAGGAAATCAAAATATATGAATGAAAGGGAAGATAGAAGTGTTTACTTTAAATGTTGTTTCAGTAAAATGGAAAAAGTTGTCAATTTCAAATCTTTTCATTTGTACCCACTTCTTAAAATAACAACCAGCATTCATATTTATGATTGTTACGGCAATACTTTGTTAAAAATTGTTAAGTTCAAATATTTCAACAATGTGATTGGGTATAGTACCACTATGAGGCTTAGGGGTTAAAACAGGCAGTTGATTTACCTGCATCAAGAATATTATGGACAGATGATAATGATGAGGAAACATATCTATTTTTAACAAAACAAGATAAGGAATTTATTCACAAATTTACCCACGCTTTAAGTAGAATAGTGTCAGTAGCTCATTTCAGAAAAATAAATCTTAATTATTAATGTCCATAGTTTTAACGTATTTTCATGAAAGAGAAATGTTCATTCTGATAAAATAATATTCAAAAACATCAAGACTAAGAGAATTGATTGCTCACCAAAGGAACATGTGGTTTGCATATGTGCAAATGTAGATGAAGAGAGATCATTTGAAATACTTAGCTTTCTTGGATTGTTGAGAGAAAATTCTTTGAAGTTCCCCATGCTGGTTAGTAACAAATAATATAATTGGTGAGTAATTTAACACTGGCGAAAAATTTAAGACTAGCCATGAGAAAATGAATTGAAGCCTTTCACTTAACATCAATCACCCTTCTCTTAAATTTAATTTTTCTCTTCATTTTATATCAAATAAATTTTGCATAGGTTCTTTACTTCCTTTCCTTCTTACACTGTCCTCCAAAACTGAAGGGAATGGAAGTATTTCTTTCGCACTCACTACAAGGAAAATTTCTACAGATATTTTATTATTATAGAAGTTGCCATGAGTTTGCATACTGAATTAATTAACTGAAGAATTATGATTGTTCTGAAAATTCAAATAGAAAACCATAAATTTTGCACAATTTTTTTCTAGTTATTATTTATTCTACATATAATCTCTCCATTAGTAGGGGGGCATGTTTGAACACCCCCTACCATAGTATGAGTTTCCTTAACATTTAGAAAGTGGAAAGTCTAATTTTTATTATTCAGGTATCTTTCTAAATATCTGTCACGTAACTATGAGGTGTTTCTAATTTTACTTATAATATTTGAGTAAATTACAAGCAGATTTATTTGTTTACTGTAAATAAAATGATTTTTTGCAAATTCGAAACTTACAAATTCATTTTTTAATACTGACCTTTTGATTCAATTTTTCAAAATGAAACACTTTTTTATTTTGACCCAATGAAAACCATACAATATATAACAAAAAAAATAGAAACTAAATGATATGCCTATATTTTGTTGTGACATCGGCAAAATGGACTTGCCCTATTTTGCATAGAGTCAAGCAACTAATATAATAAGTTAGTCGTCATTCTGCACAGTGGTAGAACTTCTATATGACAGACTATAAGACAACATAACATTTTTAAATGAGGTGATTGAAAACTCCATGTTACTAATGTTATGTCAGTTTCCCACAGTACTAATAGAAGACTTTTTACTATTGTTCACCCAGTACAAAATCTAAGTGCCACTCAGGGTAAAGGGTTACTGAATGGAGATGTTTTAACAGTATTTTAGGAAGGAGCAAGAGTTGCATATTATGAGGGAGGATATGTAGGATAAATAATGATTGACCTTTATAGAGGTTAAAATTGTAGTGAGCAGAGAAACCTTTCACTAGGCGTTAGTTCCACATGGTAACAGTTCTAGGGAAGAATCTGCCTGATTGAAACCTCCTCCTTACCAATGGAATATGTTGACTTGGTGTACATGGCATAGTAAAGCTTAGCTGTGAATATTTGGTCTGGTCAAATCAAGGAATGTCATTTTCCTAAATATCTGCCGTGAAAATAGTGGCTAGCAATGTTTTATTTGTTGGATAGCGGTTGACAGCTGGAAATAATTCATTACCTGCAAGGCTTCACAAACATTTTTGAACTCAATCGAAGCTGGAATCTGAATATTAGGCAGCTCCAGCCAGATGTGGCAGAATTACACCATTTTTGATCTCATCTGGATCTTGTAAAGATAGAGCATGACTGGTTGGAGTTTGGTACTTTCTGGAGTGGTACAGGGTCCCGACCATTTTTCCAGTGTATTTAGCAGTGAATTGTATGTATGAGTTCTGGTGTGAGCTTGAGTCCCAATAGATGTTCCATGCAAGGAGCCTCATTGAAAATACAAGCATTCATACTGAACGGCCCATCCTGGGTATGACGAAAAAGTGTTTCTTCATCTGGCAGCAAGGCCTCTGATTGGGAGATTGGAGGTTTTGAGGAGCAAGGAACCACCTCTCAACTGCTGTTGCTCCCAGGTCTATCCTGACTCAGGGTTGTGGCATTTGTTGGGGTCCCAGCTATAGGCAAATAATGAACCCTCAAACAAAAAACCAGCAGGTTATTTTATAATAAAATGACCAACAATACATTTTTATAGCAAAATGACAATCAATACAAGATTAAAAAAGTGCAAAAATACAAGCAATACATTTTAATAAAAACATTAGTAACAATACATTTTTGTAATGAAATAACATTTTATGATTTACAAACTAAAAACATAGCTTTTAGCCTGTAAGTATAAAATTATCTACATAATATTTAAATTTCTGTATTAAATGACCCATAAAGACATCGATATGTGACTAAGCAAAATCAACCAACCAACAAATACATATATGCACAAAAGCTGAGTATCATCTACCATGTATTAAATTGTGAAAGCAAAATAACATATAATAATTTTTTACTTCAAAGCTCCCAAGAAAATTTCAGCATTAAATGATCTATAAGGAGTTGATATGCTGTTAAACAAATAAGTCAATCAATCTTGATTAAAAGGGTTTAATGAAAATTCAAATAATATTGATGCTCACTGAGTTTGATTATTGACCAATTTAAAAACATATTTCCATTCTCTTATGGTTTATAGATGTTGCTGAAAAGAAAACTTCTCAAGAGATAAAAAATATTCTGGAAAGTTTCTATGTATTTTACAAGTAAGTCAAAATTAATCAATTCTCCCCTCCAACCATAAAATGGGACAGAGTTTAGTAAGAAGTAGATTTCTAACTTTGTTATGGGCATTGTCATAAAGTCTGTATAAATTTATTAAAATGTATATATATAAAATCTGATATAAATATTATTAAAAACAACAGACACATTGTGTCAATTAATGATCAACTTTTCCAAATTACTGATAATCCTACTCAGACATGGAGGAAATTCTGTCAGGAATTGTCAAAAGTTCATTTTCAAGGAAAAGTACAAGAAATATGGTCCAAGCTTTCAACTTTCTTAAGACATCGTCAGGGTAAGTAGAGATTAATAGTGAATTTTATAGAACTAGTGATTGTTTTGTGATGTAGGCAAAGAATATTGTAACATAAGTGAAGTGTGTGTGTTTTATATATATAAATATATATATATATATATATAAAAAACTCATTTCCAAATGAACATATATATATATATATGAATTGTTTGAACATTATTTTTTATCGATACTCATATTTAAGTAGATATTCTGTTTTTAATGAAACAGTATTATATATTTATATCTACTGGCCTGATTATTTACGATAAATTTTTATTACAAAAATGTGTGCCATTCGGCAGGATTCAAACCTGCAACCCCTATCTATATAGGGGAAGCTACCATTTTCGTCAAAATTCGTTGATTTCCGTAACATGTTTATATATATATATATATATATATATATATATATATATACATTTGAGGATGCAAACTCTTAAGTTATAATTGTTTTTATTTATTGATGTCTGAATATTGCTTCAAGCATAAGTCTGTTTTTGCTATTTGATTTTACTAGTATTTTGGTATTGTTTTTGAGTAACTGTCTAATGATATGATAAGGTACAATGATATATAAAATTGTGGCTGATAAAAATAATTCTTACTTAATCTCTTGAACTTTGACAACATTCTTATACATTATATTTGAATACTTGAGTAAATTTCACTATTTCAGAACAGCCTGTATACTAGAAGAGTAGCAAATGGCCAGTACAAAATTGCTCGTGGAAACACCCTTCTTCTATTTACATGTTAAGCAATGTAATTCTTTTTGGTGATTAGATGCCATTCTTATAATACAAAACCAAATTTAGTTGGTTAATGACTCCAACTGCAATTATTCTGAAAAACAAATAGATGATTGTTTTGTTTCTTTTACAGCTCTGAGCAGTTTGACAAATTTTTGCTGAACCTTCTTCAATATTTTCACTTTTTCTTTGAGAAGGAAGAGTTGAATCGGAAACACATGAATGATTTTTTGTAAGTTTTCAACATTTTTTCAATCATTTCACCCCAGTGCCACTAAAATGCAAACAATACTACCAAAACATCAATTTATGCCCCGGATTTTTTCCAATCTCACCTTTACTTATGGAAATTATACTAAAACAGACTAACATTCATAATAAACATTTCAAAGAAAATGGTTGAATTCCCTTCATTTTAACATCTCTTGACTTTGCGCTACATGTAAGAAATTCTAAAACAGACTTACACACAAAATAAACAGTTCTCAAAGAAAACGGTCAAATTCACATTTTAATATCTTGTAACTTTACACTACACATGAAGAAATTCTAAAAACAAAAATATTCTGTTGATCTTTTGAATGTATTTGTGAGCATCTTTGTGGTTACCAACACTGTTTGTTTATAGATACGTAATTTAGAATAAAGCTCATTTTGTCTTTTTGCCTTGAAAAAGTCCATCACAGGATGAAACGCGGAGGCGATTTAAAATACAGTTTTCCTTTTGTCTTTATTTTATTTAACCATTCTGTCCTTAATCTCAGATTATAATTGAGTATATTTTTACAAACAATATGAAGTAATAACTTCCTTTACTAACTCATTTCAAATTCGGGTGAGCTGAGAGAAGAGACAAAAAGAAATTTGTGAACCTGTGTGAAATTTTCTTTGGACCAATGAAAATTTTATTTTCACTGGAATAAACCATTGAACCTGGACACTAAAAAAAAGAAAATAACAAGCCTCTGCATTTTTATATAATATGTGGAGAAAAATGAAACCAAGAGAAGAGTGTTTGAAATCATATGAAAAGTTTCATTTCTATTCAGTGTTCAGATTTATTTCCAGTGTCAGATTACTCACTAATTATATTATTGGCCTTAACAAAGCACTTGGCACTTCAAAGAACATTATTTCAATAATCCAAGAAAGCTAAATATTTCAAAGTATCTTTCTTCATCTACTTTTGATTGTATACAAACCATAAATTCTTTCAATCGGCAAGGCAACAGACTCCCTTACCTTTGTCTTAAACATTTTTTAATATTATTTTCTGTCAGCTCATTTAATCCAATTTATGAATATTTCCTCTCTATGACAATTTGTTAAAACTACATGAGTAAGGCTTCTACTGGTCATAAAGTGGGAGATCAGTTTTATATTGTTATAAAGTAATAAACTGATCCTCCATTTATTACTACTTATTAATAAAATACATCTCTTCCCCATCGAGCTATGAGTCAAATAACAGGACAGGTTGGGTTCTATACCCTTGGTCGGCAACCAGTCTACCACAGAAAGCAATGGCAACCTACTGCGGGATAATCTTCTGCCCAGTCAGTCATGTCTCTTTCAAGACATGATCACCCAAGCGTGTTTCACGTATGGCACTTAACTGAAAAAAATAAAGCTAAGTATTTCAAACTATCTTTCTTTGTGTACTTTTGAATGTATGCAACTGTATATCCCTTTGGTGAACACCAAACTCTCTTACCTTTGTTTTAAACATTTTTTAATATTATTTTCTGTCAGCTCATTTAATCCAATTTATGAATATTTCCTCTCTATGACAATTTGTTAAAACTACAGACTTTAAAAATATTTATTTTGCTGAAATGCTATACTGACACTATTTCAAGTGTGTAAATTCATAAATAAATTTTTATTCTTGTTTTGCTAAAAATAACCTTTGTTTTTCAGTCTTCATTAATCTTCTTAGCATGGATAAACCAACTGTTTATTTTAACCCTAAAGTCTGATACCATGATAGGAAATAAAAGAACAAGGATTCAGAAAGATGGCCATTGACATTGCATTTAATTTTTTAAGAATGTAGTTAACAAGGAAGCAAAAATCTGGAAAAGAATCCCACAGGTGAAAAGTGCAAGAAAAGAAACTATTAGAAACATTAGTCTTAGTTACCAATGTAGCACTACCACATAAATTCATGCAGTTAAGGGAACAAGAAGAAAAGTTCAACACAAAAATTGCCATGAAAATATTTGTGGAAAAGACAAGAAGGGAAGCTATGTTATGGTTGAAAAATGATGAAATCTGTAATACCAGGTCAAGATAAATAAATTTACAGATTATTCTTTGGATTTTATCAAAAATCTTGAGATATGAAGCAGGAGCACCAGATCAGATGAGGTGGCAATATTCAGTGCATGGACAAATGGTAGATTTATAAATTTACAAAAAGGAATTCTAGCAACAAATATAATGCCTGGTACAACACAGTAAACCAACTTAATAAACACTGAAGTCTTACTCTTTTTTGTTTTTACTCTTAGGTCTTTTAATCTTTGCTGCTTTGTGTCTTGGTGTATTTTACAAGTTTCCAGCCTACATTTACAGTGTATCACAAAACTTTAAACAAGTGGTGGACTGAGTCTAAATATATTGGTTGCCAGGAGACAAACAGGGCCCACTCACAGCTACAATGCAATACATTTTCCTAATGAATAAATAAAATTTTCAAAAACTATATATAGAAAAAAGAGAACAATTTAAATCTTTGTGGCAAAAATGTATATGTCTTAGTAATTACAGTGCACATATATATTAAATTTTACTAGCATTAGATACCAAATGTAAATACAGAATATTATACTTTAATAATAGTAATACAGAGTGCTAGAGTTAGCCAATTACAAGCACCAAAATTGTAATATGAGCCTTAGCAAAATTGGTTATTGAGATATTAGGATTATAAATCCCCAAAATTCATACACTGATGTCCACAAGGACAAATGGTTAAAAGTGTTGAATAGATCCAGTGAATTGACCCAAAGAGTTGTGAGTTCAATACCATGTAACTGTAGTGTTGAACTGTTTTGGAGATAACTAAGCCATCCAGAAGTGGCATGACTCATGGAATGAGAAAAATCTACGCCAGTAATTGAAATAAAAAATTCCGGTCAGAATGTCAGTGTACAATGACTGAAATGTCATAATTATGACAATAAAGATGAGGACAACAATCCAATGTAAATAATTATAATCTAATTTTTTAAAAATTTAGTTATTGGTTGATATTTTTAAAAAGTTGACTGTAAAACTTACACATTAACAGGTCCTTCTAAAGCACAATTGTATACAGCATTGTATACAGTCTCTATTTTAAGTTATTTGTTTTCATTAGATGATTGTTCAAATCTGTCAATAATTGCTTCTGCATCCAATTCATCTAACAATTCTTTTTCAAAGTAAAGCAACATCTATGATTCCAAATTCTCCTCAGACAGTGAATGTGTTAACATTGTGTTTATGATTTTTAGCTTTACAAATATCCTTTCACATTGGCCTAGAGTAACAGAAAGATGTCCTCTGACATTAGCCTTGAATAACAAAACATTGTCCTCTCACATTGGCCTAGAGTAACTGAAAAATGTCTTCTGACCTTAGCCTTGAATAACAAAACATTGTCCTCTCACATTGGCCTAGAGTAACTGAAAAATGTCGTCTGACCTTAGCTGTGTATAGCAAAAAATGTCCTCTCACACTGGACTAGAGTAACTGAAAAATGTCTTCCGACCTTAGACTTGAATAACTAAAAAATGACCTCTCACATTGGCCTGAAGTAACTGAAAAATGTCCTCTGACATTAGCCTTGAATAACTGATTGTGTACAGATAACCTTATAGTTGACTTTCGTTTTTTATTTTTTTGTTAACCACTACTGTTGCCAAGTATTGAACTCAAAACTCTTTGGGTGTAGTCACTGGCTCCTTTTTATCTTCTTTGGGTATAATCACTTTTTCACTCTTATCTACTGTCCTTGAGAACATCAGTGTATCAATTTTGGGGGCTTCTAAAACAAATGTCACAGTAACTGTTTTTTACCAGAGCTCATATTACAATCCCTTTTCTCTGTATGTAGATCATGTATTTGGTTAGTTTACAGAAATAATATAGAAAACTACATAAGTTATTTTTAAGAAGGTTGTTTTTATTGACTGTAGCAAATCTAATACTGTTTTTTCTTTATGATAATTTATCAACCTAATATTAGTAGTATTAACAAAGTTTGTCTTTTTTCAGAGGAGCAAATTAAATTCGAACCAGTAGTTATCACTGTGAAGATATAAGCAGTGGCTTGTGTGTACAACTTCAAAGGTTCTAATATTTAATTGTTGAAAAGAGACCGTAAATATTGTTCAAAACGCCAAAGTGAATATAATTTACACATGAACTAGTGTTGATTTCATGCCTGCTGTGCATAATGAAAGGTTAAATTTCTAATATGTCAACAACATTTTTTAATCATTTCACCCCAAGCAAAGCAATAAAGTCATTAAGAAGTAAGGGGTTACTGAGTGTGAAAGAATATGAGAAAAAAAATACATTATTAAGGAGCGAGAACAATAACAGAACAGGAATTAAGAAGGTAGAAGATAACAAATGATATTGCATTTAAATTTTTGAGCATCAGAATTAACCCAAGAACCAGAAGAGAATTCCTCCATGAGTGAGAAGTGCGAGAGAAGAAACTGTTAGCATAAACCTTACGGTTACATCTAACTATTTCAACTGTAAAATGTCATGGTCTTGCTGCAAATCTAATCAGTTAAGAGCCATACGAGATACACACTTGAGCAATCATGTCTCAAAAGAGACATGACTGAATGGGCAATAGACTTTCCCATAGTAGGTTGCCATGACATTCTGCAGTAGACTGGTTGCCAACCAAGCCTAAAGAACTCAATCTGTTCTGTTATTTAACACATAACTGTAGGAAAGAGATGGATTAATACCTTTTCCAAGGGTATTCATACATAAGTGAATGCAACAAATTCAACTTGGCTCTCTGATTTCTTCTTCCGAGCTGATATCCACTGCACCCTGACACATATCCTAGCCAATCTAGTACTGTGCTTAAATTCATAGGATACAAATCTTATATCATCCATCAACTAACTAAAACACACAGAGTAACATTACACACCCGCAAAATCGGATTCAAACAACTAAAAACATTTTGGAAAAACTCAGACCAAAGCAAATTTCACAAGTTAGTGTGAAAAGCAAAATTCTGGATTCTAATTTGATAGGAAATCAAAAATTGATATATGCCATCAGTTAAATTTTTTTTCACACCTAAAGAAGAAAATGCCTCCTGGAGCCAGTCACATGATGAGATTCACTACTAAAGGATGTCTCCTGACCGGTCAAAGACAGTTAGAATGGGAATTGGTATCTGATAGCATCTCACAATGTAAGGAAGAAACTTCAAGATGACTCAGTCATGTCTCACCTTTACTTCTAATTTTCTTTTCTTCTTTACTTCAAAGAAAACAACAACAACAACAACAAAAGGAGGCTCTAAGTACAATTTCTTTATTTGTTTCACCTTCTCTCTCACCCTTTACATTCTGCTACTATCAAACATGGTCTCTAAACTTCTGTGGGACATTTTAAATATTTACAGTTCTCTTTGAACAATTTTAACTACATGCATTTTCTCAATGAACATTTTTCTTCTCACAAATATGTTTAAGTGTTCAATTAACAAAATTTCACTTGTATTTTTCTTCTTACAATTTTGTTATTCTGTTAATAAATCTTTACTTTAATGTACAGATGAAATATTTTATCCTTCCACATTTCAACATTCAACCTTCAACCTTCTGATATTTAAATTGTGGGGACTTTGGACGTGTTTGGCACAAGGCCAATTTACCAAGCATCACCAAGGCTCCTACAAATTCATAAAGTTTAGGTTAGATAGAAGAAATTTTATCTGACTAATAAATCCAATTTGGTTACCTTGATGCATATTTGACAGAAAAACATACAAATCAGGTAAATTCAAAATTGGAAAGGCTTATGACCATATCATGTTTAAACCCTGGTTCTCATACAATTCCTGAAGTTAAGTAATATCAAGCCTGGTCACTACCTAGATGTGTAACTGCTTGGGAATACTAGGTGCTGTAAGATTGAATGTGTGTGCAGTGTAGTGGATAATGGCTTGAATTGTTAATTGAAGAGCTGAGTTCCAATTTCTTGTTGGGTTCATTATATTCACTTGTATGCGAATACTCTTGGGAAATGCATGAATCCATCTCTTCTACCTCCAGCAATGGGTTAATTATTAAGACTTTTATCAATAAATCATTATTATCTACACAAAATTCCTACAATCTAAATATATTTTCTGGTTTTAAATAACCTGTAAGGGGGTTGATAAACCATAGAAAACAAATCAATTAGTAAACATTAGAAAAGATTTTGAATTGCTCAAAATTAAGTTTGAAAAGAGATCAACAATCAGTTTAATATTTTCTGGATGAAGGGAAACCAATAATAAAACAGGAAATTTAATTCCTTATTACAATCCATTTGTTTTTATCTATTTACAAAATATTTTTCTTTTCTATAAGGTCAACGCCATCAAGCCACAGCAATGTCCATCACAAGTTAGGAGTCTCTCTGAAGTTGTTGGGTCAATCTTACTGTTCACTTATTATGGGGATTGGACTTGAATCTCAGCACCACATGAACTGTGGCAAGTAAGTAATTTTTTTAATTTTTTTTATCATTTTACCCAAAGCAAAATAATAATGCCACTAAGTTTCAGCAGGTTCTTCTTCATGTGCCATGTCCCTTCAGAACATAGACGATCATGGATTTCCACTTTCCCTTATTCCTTGTCACTCTCAACATAATCTTATTTCTCCCAAACTTCCACTTGCTCAAACCCATCATGTATATCTTGCACTGCTTTCCCTTGTCTTACTTCTCCTCTATCTGTCCAGTGAGTATCAGATTCTCCAAGCTCTCCTTCTTTATTACATGTCCCATAAACCTTGGAGTTCCAACTTGTAGGTGGAGCTCAATGAGTTGGCTCTCCCTCTACAAGATGAAGCTCCCTCTACAAGATGGAGCTCCCCTACAAGTTGAAGCTCCCCCTATAAGATGAAGTTCCTTCTCCTCCTACCAATTATAATGGTGGTAATTGGTGCAAAGAAAGCATTGGAATTATTAAGTTATTTGTAATTCAAGTGTAAATAAACTGATTTACACAAATAAGAGAATTTTAACAGGTAATAAAGACAAACCAACGTGAGAGTAGTTAATTATTTGATTTATAGACAACAACATATAAAAAGAAGAAAAAGAGGCAGTTTCAAACTATAATTCAGTTTGCAGGAGATACTTCCCTGGCCAATTCAATCTTAATCTCTTCAAGACAAGAATCAATTGTTATATATCCTACATGTCCTCATAATATGCATCCTTGTTCCCTCCCTATAAATCCTTAAATAGCCTCATTTAGTAACCCTCTACCTTGGATGACACTTAGGCCTTGTATTGGGTGAGCAATTATTTAAAAAATTCAAGAAAGAAATAGAAAAAAAAACAAAAACAAATGTCAGACCCATTTTCCTTCCACTCTCTTCAAAATTTGATTAAGATAAAATAAAATAGCAATGCACCACAACTAAAAGGAAGAGAAATATTTTAAACAAAGCTAAAATATGTATTTGTATGCAGATATATCACAAACAGTTGGGACCTAACAGCCACTCTTTCTACATTTTTGGTTTCAGATCCAGAGTTTCTGCAACAGAAAATGACCAGAAAACATTTGAAGTAAGTTTCCAGCTCTCTCTCTCTCTCTCTCTCTATATATATATATATATATATCTTTTCCTTTTCCAATCTTTTCACTCTTACGTAGCCCCCTGCACATCAGTGGCGTTATCGCCTTGCTCGGGGTGATATGATTTGAAATATATATATATATATATATATATATATATATATATATATATATATATTTGTTAATTTATATTTTTGTCTTTTTCTTCTTGTTTTCATTTTTTTACTTTTCTCTCTCTCTTGCCTTCCTTTTTTGTCTTTCATTTTTTTAAAAAAATATTTTTATGTGTAAAAGATTGATGAAAAACCTGCCATCTTTCTGCGACTTCTTCCACAAATTCACAAAGCCATCTTTTATTTGCTACAAATAATAACAAAGACCTACTCTTTCATCACTGATCAAAGTGGTTAATGTGATGTCCATGAAGGACAAGCACTTTAGGTAATGTAAGATGCAAGTTCAAATTTCAGTGGAATGTAAGAATACAAGACCCTGTCCAGCTTTCTATTGAATGGCCAGTGGGCAGAACCAATTACAGCATTCTAACCATATTTTTTTCTCTTGGTATCTCTTCCAAACCCTGTTCTGCCATCCATTTGCTTCAAGTAGGTCTTCTGCTGCTTTCCCCTGTTTCTTTTTCTCTCTATACTTTCTGTGAGTATTAGGTTCTCCAAGTTCTTCATTTATTTTCAATTTTAAGAATTATTTCATTCTGTTTAGATTTCTGGAATTATTATTTACAATCAAACTAATGTACTTACCTTTGCTATTATTATCATGTTTCAAGAATTCTACCCCATAGCCTTCTTCAGGTGCCTGCTGAATCCTATATTCAGTTTACAGGAGTAGATTGTTCTCATTCTGCTGTGCAAGTACATGGATATCTTGTCTTGGTTAATTGTCCTTTCTGGTACTGTTTGGCTTTGTTGTCAAGAAAGAGTGGGACACACCCTGGTTCAAGAATAAATCTAGTATAACTGTTAGATGAAACCAAAATTACAGTCCGATATCACCCAGATTTGAGGCATTCCTCAACGGGATCACTGATGAAAAAAAAACTGTAAAAGGACCCAGCACAAGCTCAAAAACTCTTTCAGACAAGAATTTGATGCAGTCAAGGTCGAAGTATAAAAATTGAATAGACTAAAAAACTCTTAAGGTGACACACAAAGTCCGTGACATCCCTGTGATAGTTATCAACATTAGTCAACACCAGCTGAGTGCCTCTGTTCAGTGCTGAACAAGGGTCTCAACTTTGCAACAACCATCAAGCAGATACCATACTTGGGCATCATTGCCTGAATCAAGGAAATAGACTTTAACATTCCTCAGGCTCAGGCAGATGAGCTAAGATGGAAGGTGAGGCAGACACTGGAGAAAGCCAAGCCACCTAAATCAAACATCACAAAAGAGGAATGACAACATCATGATGGACAAAACAGAATACACTGAGAAAGTGGAAGACCTCATTACATATCCAAGATACAGCAAAGTAAAGAAAATTCCAACACTGAAAACAGAAACTCCAATCAGTTGAAGAGGTCTGGAGCGTACAACAGTTAAAACATTGTGAATATGAATATGAAAATAAAGATGAGGACAATAGTCCAAATAATGTAAATAGTGTAAATACTATCTCATTACAGAAGTACAGACAAATAATGTTTTCTTCCTTTCATTTACATTTTTTTCAACTTTTCCCAACCATTCTTTTTTTTTTATTAGTGATTATGCAACCCTGTCTTTAACAAAATGGATTCATTATAACATGAATTATTTACACTATTTATGCTGATTGAACTGTTGTCTCCAAGTTTTTGTTCTCTCTGCTGTATTCAAGGATTGAACTCACTTTGAGAGTTATCAAAGGTTTAGACGAAAAAAGTCAGGATTGCCTCCCTTAGATAGTAATTGGATCCCCAATGGTTCGTCACACAAAAATAAAAAAAATATATATAAGAATATGGTAGAAGTCTTCTACCTCTGGATTCGATTTATAGCATATGGAGAAAATATGCATTGAACAGAGTGGCCATATGGATAAGACAGTTTTGTTTAATTAATAATTTTATTAATAATTAGAAGAAAGTCTAGTTACTGTGTCTAGCAATTCTGAATGAACAAATATATGGTAACAGTTTGTGGGCACCTTAATATATTTATGTAATGATGCATGCATTGAATACTTTGTGATTATTTGGATGTATTCTGAAATAATCTTGAAGTATCCTGTGAAGCAGTTATTTTTCTTTCATGTTGGATTTGGTTTGTCACTACCAGATCCAATATCTATTATAAACAAGATAATCCATATCAGCCAATCAATGGACACCTAATGATGACCTGAGGGTACTTTGGTCGAAATGTTGTGTCTATTATAACATCTATATCAACCAAGATGAGAACAATAGTTCAAAATAATTCCAAGATTATTGAAAATTACTCATCTCAGAAATAAATACAAAAGTATACTGAAATGTTATGGCATGAGCATGTAAACTTATCTGGATGTGAATTCTTTTCCTTTCTTTTCTTTTTTTTTCTTTTATTCTTTTAAAATTTTATCTTCAATCAAATTCTATTTTGGAGTTTTAATTCCCTTTTTATTTGGTTCTGCTCAAGTGCCTCTTCTGGATTTGTCTTTATAGGAAGCATGTTCATTGTTCATTGTCTTCAGAGTTGCATTCGAAAGTCTTTTAAAGTGATTTTGTTCATCATTGGCAAAGAACATTTCTTTCTCATTCTTGCAATGCTTTGACCCTTTTTCATGGTTGGAATACCTCGTACCTTTAGCTTCTCATTGTGCTAGGTATTTTTTCGCATAGATCGTGATGATATCCATACGGTCTCAATTCATTTCTGCAATTACTTTATATTTTATTTTCTCTCATGGGTGCTCTTCTTTCACGCTGCCATTTTGCCTTCTAATTGGCTGTTGTTGTCCAATCAGAGTTATTTACAGTTTTTGAACTTTTGTGTTCTGACTCATTGGTCTGCTTTAGCTGCTGCTGATTGCCTCAATTCCAAACTATGATTAGCATGTCTGTCCACTGTTGCTATGGAAGTGAAAGGGTGTGAGTACATAGTGGTGATGTTTCTTTATAAGCATCTATCACAAGGGGAATTAACTAAAAACTGAGATATTCAAAGGCATGGCACATGGAACTAGAACAATCTACTCTCTTGGATTAAATAATGGGTTTGGTTTTAATTTCCAACAAATATCACCTGAAGAAGGCCAGAGTATACAACAGCCAAAAAATTAAGAGTTTGGATATACTCAGACTCAGTAGAAACAGAATGAACAATAACTGAACAGTTTGAAATTCCCTAAAGATTATCTAGACACCTGAAAAAGGCTGGAGGGTATGACAACCAAAACATTGATAGTAACTACAAAGAGGATAACCTGCCCTTAATGAGGTTAAAATTTTGTTTGCTAATAGTACAAAGCACTGCATAGTTTTTAACAAGTTTGGTTCTCATGACCACTGACATCTCCGTAGTAGTGTAATAAAGGTAAGTTCTTAAACCCTTCTCTTTTAACTCAAGTTGAAATATTATTATTTTCTGCTGATAAATCAAAATGGTTTGCTTGTAAATTCTTTTCCAATTCTACTCTTGACTCATCTAGAGTATCTTTGTCTAACTTTTCCATTTAAAACTAAGTCTCTACTGTATGATATTGATATAACCTTGTTCATGATTTCTGCTATCATCTCTAAACATGATCCTCACAAAGCATGTGGACTTGGTAGTATTCCTGCAATTGTCTAAAAGAAATGTGCTCCTGAACTGGCTCCTGTTCTCTCCAAGCTCTACAATAAATGCCTCACTGCTTCTTGCTTTCCAGCTTGTTGGGAAATTCTTTTATATAGTTCTTGTTCTTAAGAACTTGGGTGAATTCTCTGATCCTTCAAACTATCTAGCAAAGGCCAAGATGTTTTTATCAATTTGGAATTGGTTATGCATTACATCTCACAGGGTTTTCTATCATACAAACAATATGACTTTCACTTCTCTAGGTCTATTGCTGATGGGTTATCAGTTATTGCCAAGCTTTAAATAAGAATGGTAAACCTTAAGATTTAGCTTTAAGCATTTCAAAAGCATTTGACAGGTTTTGGTCTTCTTCACAAGTTGAGGAGTTATGATGTTTCTTGCTGAATTTTAGAATTTATACAATCTCTCTTATCAAATTCATGAAGAGAAGCTTGTTTTGAACAGCCGTTCTTCTAGATTTTTCTATATAAATGCAAATGTCCTCCAGGGCTCTATCCGCAGGATTGCTTTGTTCCTAATTTTTATTAATGAATTTCCCGATGTCATTATTTCTCGACTTGATATCTATGCCAATAAGACAATTAGATTTGATAAATTAAAATTGGCAGCTGATCTCAAAAATGACTTATAATCTATTATTAATTAAAGCAAGAAACAGCATGTTAATTTTCATGCCTCTGAAATGAAACTGTCGTCTTTTATTCATGTTAGAGAACCTTTTTGGCCTTTCATTTTTGCACATGGCTAATGCTGGCAACCAGGAGAGTAACTCATTGCACCTTCTCAATCTAATGTTTTCCACTGAAATGAATTGTAACAATTACAGCAAGTCAATTGCTATTTTTTTTTTTTTTGATAAGAAAATCAGTTCACTGTGTCATACTAGATAATTTTATTGCCAGAATCTGTCTTTTTGTTTTTAATTATTTCCCCTCAAGCAAGGTGAGACCACCACTAGTGCACAAGAAAAAAAAAAGGTGCACAGAGATGTGTCAAAAATAAATAAAAGACGGATGGGATTCAAGGAGATAGAAGATGGTAATTGATGTTGCATTTGAATTTTTGGAGATTGTAGCTATCAGGGAAGCAAGTAAATGGAAGAGAGTTTCACAGGCAGTAAGTACAAGAGAAGCAACCGTTAGAATAGAAGAGGTGGTTATATTTAACTATTTCAATAGTAAAAGAGTGGGACCTAGATGCCAATCTAGTAGCATTCATATGGTTTGGGGCACCAGTGAAAAAAGCTCATCCTCAAAAAAAGGAGAAATAGTACTGGGAACCTCTTCCTAAACAGGAAACAAGGGGTGAGTCTGTATTTCTGTTCAAAAGAAGTGGAGTATGAACCAAGCAATAGGAAAGCCTATCTAATTCTATTGAAAAAAAATGAAGTTTACTAAGTTTCAACTCAGGAATATAAAGGTCTTTATAAGTCAACCATTTGTCTGTCCATTGATTATTGTTGCCATATCTAATCTGATGCTTCTGCTATGTATCTAGAGATTCTTTACAAAATTCAATCCATGACTGATTAGGCAGAAGGTTGACATTACTTTCTGTGGTAGACTGGTTGCCAACCAGGCTATAGGAATCCAGTCTGTCCTGCTATTCAATCCTTTTATCCAGATCAGTCAGTTAATTGCCATATGTGATATACACTTGGGTGATCATGTCTTGAAAAAGACATGACTGACTAGGCAGAAGATTTTCCTGCAGTAAGTTCCTATTACTTACTGCAGTAGACTGGTTGCCAAATAAGGCAATAGAACCCAATCTGTCCTGCTATGCAACCCATAGCTGGAGGAAGAAGAGATGGATTCATACCTTCCCCAAGAGTATTTGTGCGTAAATATATGAAACATGTTTGACTGCAATGTGTTTCATTCACTTACACACAAATACTCTTGGGAAAGTTATAAATGTCAAAACATTGTCTACAAGACGACAAAAATAACATCTTAGTTGCAGGTTGATATTTTGTTGATTCCTGTCAACTACAATCTTCAAAAATTCAAATGTAATGTCAATCATCACCTGTCTTTTTGAATCCTATTCTTTTGTTGTCCTTTCAACTCAATAATGTTTTCTCAGTTTCTTTCGCTCTCAGTACCTCTTTGGCTTTTCATGGATTCATCACTTTGCTTGGAGTGAAATGATTCATGATTAAAAAAGACAGGGTGTCAATAAAGTCCGTGTGCACTTTAAAAAATTTATAACTTTATTTGTATTTGTGATAGAAATAATCTGTAAAAAATGTTATAAAGTTTAATATACCTAGTTTTAAGTATAATTATTGAAACAAATGTGATTTCAGGCATTACTGCAAATCATTTGGCAAATGTTTTCCGTGAACTGCAAAAATCGTATTACCCTTTGTATTGCTAATGATGGAGGAAACTTAAATAAAATTTCAATAAAATCTCAAAAAATATAGATTTACTTCTTTCTAATCCTTTTTATAAATTATTTCTATCGCAAATACAAATAAAGTTATAAATTTTCCAAATGCTCACAAACTTTATGGGACACCCTGTATTTCCTTTAATATTCACCTTTCTTTTCTTTTTTTTGTTTCTCACAGATTTTGTATAAATTCTGTGCTAATTTTGTATGGATTGCTTTCCTCAGAAAAAATAGAAAAACTGTAGATAAAGAAATTGGAAGGTAGGTCGTTATTTCTTTGTTATTTTTTATCCTTTATCCCAATGTTAATTGTAATATTAACCATTTTCTTATAAGTAAACATTTGACATTCATTGACCAAACAACCAGTGCTACTGTTGGTGGAGTTCATAGAATCATTCTACTAAAACAATTTTCAGGAAAATAGTTTTCACTAGTCCAGTACCTGTTATCCCCATTTCTAGTATTGATGAGGGTTTCCTTCCTAACCTTTATTTTAAAGTAGGGGGAATGTCAACATCTTGGTTATGTCATTATTTTATCTTTGAGTTATATGGGCTATCCATTTTAGTTGTTGCCACTGTTGGTAGTCCTCAAGTGATGCATCTTCTGTTAGGTTTTAGTTTGTAAATCTGTAGTACCAGTCTATGAGGTTCAAAGATTTACAGTTCTCTCTAAGATCTACAATGCTTATTCATTGGAAACCATTTTTAACCAATGATCCGAGAAAACAGTTGCATACAGTTGACAGTTTAGATATTTTGGAACAGATTGGCACCATTCATGACATCCATATGGACTTCTCAATCTTATGAGGCTATATAAGAACACTAGCAATTTAGCCCAGTTTCACTTGGGTAGTTTAAGGAATAATAAGAATAAAAAACATATGATGAATTGACATACCAAATACTTACACAACATCAACTCTTATAGATATAGATAACAATGTAGAATGTCTCTATTGGATTAGAGTAGGAGAGGGAGGGGCAACATATATAGATAATATAAAGTGGGGTGATTGATTCTATGTTACAATCAATACATAAACTGATCCCTGATTTTGTGGGGTGATAATATATATTTTTCTACCCCTAATATTTTGGCTTTCTGAAAAATTTCAAGGTATCATTAGCTTTTTAAAATTTTGATCAACATCTGAGTGCAACTCTCGTCAAGCTAGACTGCAAAATGCAGACGCTAAGTTGAGTCTATCAAACAAACAAATGCTTACACAATGTCCACCCTCGTCACACTTACAGATAAAGATAATTTTAGTTCTTAGGTTAATGATTTAGTTTTGTAGCCTTTTACAGTATTTCTAGCACAGTCTATTTTATATTTAATTTCCTTATTTCATACTAAATTTGTTATAACTGATCCATACAAAAAGTATTTGAAATGTTTAGTATTTAATATGAGAGTCATTCAATAAATAAGGTGAATTTTTTGGTATGACTTCTAATACAGATAGAAGCTTACTTTTTTTATTTTTCAATGTAGTCTCCCAAGAGTGACACACTTTTCCTATCTGTGCACAAGCTTTCTTTTTTCCTCAGCATAAAAATCTTTAGACTGATGTCTCAGCCAATCAAACTTTGTGCCTCTTGTGAATGCTTTCAAGGGACCAAACAGGTGAAAGTCTGAAGGGGCAAAGTCTGGGCTGTAAGGAGGATGAGGGAGCAGTTCCCAGCCCAGCTCGTTGAGGATCTGCACTGTTTGGGCTGCTGTGTGAGCTGACCTTCGAGTAGGCAAGGTCATCATGGACAATTTTGTGTGCTGTCCCAACAGATAGGCTCAAAGTCCTTGCAATGTCATCCACTGTCACCCTTCTGTCAGACTGAATGAGGTCATTGACTGATTTGATCACCTCAGGAGACCTCACTTCTGTAGGCCTCCCAGGTCTGTCTTCATCCTCAACACTGCTTCATCCTTCTTTAAACAATTTAGGCCACTTATAGACATTTTTTTGGCTGAAACATGTGGCACCATACACAGTTGACATTCTCCTATGAATTTCAACTGGTTTGCACCCTTCAGCAACCAAAAATTTGATAACTGATCTCTGTTCAATCCTTGGAGCATGCTTCTTGGTCGGCCATTTTTGTTAATCTCTAAAACTCTCAAAGTTTTTTTTTAATCTGCAAATAAAATTAAATCCCTTTGAAAAATAAGTAAAGGAAAAAAATTTTAAAAAAAGTAAGCTTCTATCTGTAAGTCCTTATACCGAAAAATTCACCTTATTTATTGAATGACCCTTGTAATTCCACATTCTGAATTTTTATGATGAACTCAGGATAGGTGCCTTCATTGCTTTCATCCCAATTCCAGATCATTGTTTCTTTTTTGGAAAGGTTTATATTGAGTCCTATCTTTTTGAAGCATTTAGAAGTACAAGGTGGATTTTTTTTTATTTTTGTTCAAGATTATTCTTATCCCATCTATGAATACCTATGTCATCAGCAGAGCCCTTTCATCATCACTGATTTTGGAAGGGAAAACTGCTTCTGTTAGTAGATTTAGTTGTGATGTGATATGAAATGCTTGAATGATTAGTGCCAATCTCTTCACATCTGTGTTTGTACATGTATAAAGTATAGTCTTGAAATCAGCTGTTGTATACTTATCATGCATTCCAAAAAGTGGCAAAGTATGCAAATGAATTAATGTTATCTAAAATTAAACAGTGGCTATAAATTGAGTTAAATATTAAATTTTTAATTAATTATCTAAAGTTTATAAAAAAAACTTGAATTTCACACATTTTTCCCCACTAATCAATCAGTTTTTTATATTTCTTTGTAGATTATTACGGTCTGAAAAGTTCAACCCAGCTCTTCGACAAATATCCATGAATGAAAATGATAGTATGTAACACTTTGTTTAATGTTTATGTCATTTCAGAATAAAAAGGATGGATATAATTCTGAAAAATAATCTTTTAGATACACTTGCTCTTCATGTTTTTCAGGGCTACTTAAATTCTCTCTGATTGGTTTGCATTTCTAATAACAACATAATAAATTTTATACTATGTGACATATTTTCATATGTATATTTTACAGTAAATCATTATCAATTACATAAAGTTTGATTTGTTTTATAGTAATATAAATATTTATATCAATATATGTGCCAAAATGGTGAAGTAACGGATAGCAACTTGAATTGATGAACTGAAGATTCAAGTTCAAGTTGAGCTCATTACATTCACTTGCATGTAAATATCTTTGAAACAGGTATGGATTCATCTCCCACCCCCTAGCTATAGGCAAATAACAGAACAGAATTTCCCAAGTAGGAAATTCAAATGGATTTTAAATAATGACAAAAAGAAATTTTTGCTGAAAATGTTATTCATACACTAATGTTTTAAATTAATCATGTGTGTACAGAAAGAATTTATATCTGCCTTGTCAAAATTCAGTTGTAAGTTAGAAAACCTACAGCATTTATAACAAGCATTGTTATCATCTGATATTTCAAAATACTACAAATTAGTTTTGGTGGAGCTGGAAAAAAAAATATGAAATTATCTAAATAAGTCAAAAATAAGATTTTCTTAAAACTTAAATAATTAAACAAATGAGAAAATACATATGCTGTATTAATTCTTGTTATGGTTAGCTTAATGTATCTATGTTGAGAGTAAGAAATTCAGTTCACTAGATATATTAAACCTATACAAGCTAATTCTGGATTATCTAATCTGGCAAAAGGTCACACATATGGATCACCTAACGGAAATTGGTATCACAGTAAAATGATCAAATATCCAATATGTAGGTGTGATTGAGATTGATAAATAGATAAAATGATAAATATTTAAGAGAGGCATAAAAAGAAAGAAAAATTTATGAAAATACTTAAATCTTCTCACCAGATTTATTCAATTAATATTGAGCATCAGCAAGAGACAACTGAAGTTCCTAGGACATGCAATGAGGAAGGAGGCCTTGGAGAACCTGATACTAACAGGCCAGACAGAAGGAAAAAGAGACAGAGGAAAACAGCGGATAACATATTTGAAGGGCCTGAGCAGGCGGATGACAGAACGGGGGCTGCGAGACATTACAGGAGAAAGCGTGCTAAGAGCCATCAGGGATAGGGAGACGTGGAAGGCCATGATCACCTACGTCCTAAAGGGACAAGGCACATAGAAGAAAAAGATGTGTATAGATGATAAAATAAATTATTAGCAATTTTAAAAAAAATGTATTACTGGTAATTTCACTACAAAAATGTCTCTTTGGTAATTTTTACATTTTTATATATTTTTAGTGTCACATTGATTGGTAATTTAATTTAAAATATAATGTTGGTGATTTTATTATAAAAATGTCTCATTGGTAATTTTACTATAAAAAGTTATGTTGGTCATTTTATTATAAAAGGCAATTCTGAAAGTTCTAGAAGTCCTACCAGGATTTGTCATCGGCGACCACAATCTGAACAATATAAGATATGCAGATGATACAGTGCTGATAGCAGACACGTAAAGGAAACTACAAGATCTCGTACAGAAAATAGCTGAAGAAAGTGAAATTAAAGTACCACAAATAAACTGAATGCATGGTCATCAGTAAAAAGAGGAGCCTAAAATGTCAAATAAAGGTCAGAGATACTAAAATCAAACAAGTACAGAAATTTAAATACCGGGGGTGCTCTGAAAGAGGATAGAAAGTGCGACACTGAGATCTGAAGGCATATTGTTATGACCAAGGATGCATTTCAAAAGCTGAGTAGAGACAGGAAAAAATCACTGGAAACAAAGAAGAAAGTACTGGATTGTTATGTGATGTCTGTCCTTCAATATGGCAGCAAATGCTGAACAATTTCATCAAAGATGAAGGAAAGATTTGAAGCAACCAAAACATGGTTCTACAGAAAGATGCAAAGGATACCATGAACTGAACATGAGGTTTTGGAGAGGATGCAAATTAAAAGGAAACTGATACTTAAAAAGACAGATGTAATGAGGAAGAAGGGATTCAAGAATCTGATACTCACAGGACAAACAGAGGGAAAGAGAGACAGGAGAAAGCAATGTATGTCATACTTGGTGGGATTAAACAAAGGAATGGTGGATCAGGATTTGGGAGAGGTAGCAAAAGAAAGGGTTTTTAGGATTGACTTTTTCTTTTGCCTGAAATTGAGATGTCATTGTCACTTTTGTGACAATGGGAATTTTAAAAGCATGTATTAAATAATATATTAATTAATAATGTTTTTAATACTAATAAATAATAATAAATAGCTCATTTGTGATTCTGTAGCATTAGTCCATAAAGTAAATAATTATTAATAAATTTATATAATTGCTGGAGATTTTATTGTAGAAATTAACTTGTTAGTGTTTTTATTGAAAAAAAGTTTATTCTATGTACACTACCGGCCATAATTATTAGGCAACCCCAGTTTTTTAAAAGAAATGATATATTTCATACTATTTTTAATATTTATTGCCAAGTGGATAATTCTCATAGAATGGTTTTTTTGTTATTATTATTTTGCAAAATTTTACAAGGCAACGAAGAAAAGATGAACTCATCCAAATCACCCTAAATTTTTTCATTCTTTCATTGATGAAACTGCAATATAGTTAATTATTAAATATTTATAAATTCAATTGATGCATATGTTATTGCGCATTATTAACAAAAGAACCATTCTATTTTCATTTACAATTATTCACTTGGCAAAAAAAAAAAAATAAAAAAATAATATGAAATACATCATTTCTTTTAAAAAACTGGGGTTGGCCTAATAATTATGGCTGGTAGTGTATATATTGGATATGATTTAAGAGAGGAAAGTTGTTTGAATTTTTCTTCAGTTTTGTTAAAAAATATGTGTAATTGTTGCTTTTTATTCAGATAAAAAATTCTTGAAGAGAGCAGAGCTAAAGGATAAAGATGTAGAAATCATTGTCAATAAACACCAGAAAGAACCGTAAGTTTGCATGGTTTTTCAGTAATTGACTGCAAAATAGTCAAAATAACTTCTTTTATCTTTTTATTTTTCTTTCATCGCACAATATCTTCTGAGAATTTCTCTTGCTATAATTATGATATGGTGATATGGAGCAAAAGCAAGGGACCAGATGTTCGCACCTCACGACCAAAAAGCAAATGACCAAAAGTTGTAGGTGCGCATCTGGATTCGCGCAGATGTTCCGGTTGAAAAATAAAAATTAATTAAATACTAAATTTCCAGTTCGTGAGCCTACACAAATTTTATTTATCAGCCAATTGGGAAGCCCAGAATCAAATACAAGTGTGAATCTGCTGCGATCCAAAAAGTCGAAATAAAAAGCCAATACAGACAGACGCAGACAAACAGACTGATGCAGGCCGACACACAAAGACTGACTCAAGAGAGAGGAGTGTAATCAGTATCCCCTTGACCTAAGTCAATCAGCTTACTACCCTAGCCTCCCTTCCCTCGCCTCTTATCTTTCGCTGTCTCAAAACCACTTACTGACCTAAGGAGCGAATACATCAAAGACATTTTATTACTTACAACGCTCCCACATTCCTAAGCATTAATTCTCTTTTCAGTATTTTATTGCCATGAACATTTTAACATCCGTTGAACCTATACTTCAAGTATTACTTTAATTGTAAAAACCTTAATTGATATGTGTATATATAAAATGTTATTTTTCAACTCAATTTGCTTTTCTTGATTTATAATCATTTTATGACTTATAGTGGGCTATCTATAATGAGGCCAAATTCCGCTAACCTTCAACAATATACAACTACCCTTCACTAGAACGGACTCCCACTATAAACTATGGATAACCCTCTATAATGACAGTCGGCCATTCTTAAAATTTCTAGTTCAACATTGTTGTGAATTAAATGTATTAAATGGGAATTTCAAGTGGATGAAGAACAAGTAAGCCATAATCCACCTATGGCAGTTGCAAAAACCTAGAAATGAAGGTAAAAAGCATATGCAATGAACCAAATGCAGGAATGATGACAAGATAAATCTCTTCGTGCCAATTCTATGTCCCTCAGTGGTTGTGGAGTACAAGATCAAAAGCTGAAAGGATTCTTATTCTTATTGCACAGGATAAATGCTTAGTAACTAGAAATTATTATCAAGCAAACATATTGAAATATTGTGTTGACTCCAAATGCAGATTATGTGATGTATATCCAGAAACAATTGTGATCAAAAACAATGTGCTGTCTTATTGATGTAGCAGTTCCTGCAAAACTTTGAAAATATTCAAAAACTATCAAGGATCTTGAATAAAAAATCTCAAAAATCTGGCACAGGAAGACATCAATGATTCCAGTTGTGGTTGGGGCCGTCTGTTTGATTGTAAAGGGTCCTGACAGACTCATTAATGGAATCCCTGGTAGCCTATGCTTTAAAGAAATGCATAAAAATTTATTCAGCTCACTATCAAAAAGAAACTTATCTATGTAAAATGTGTATGATTTTAGGTTGTTTTATTTTTAATTTAATTTATTTTTTGTTGCACTAATGTTCAGTAGAAAATGTCATGATGTCATGATGCCATTCCAGACTTGAGGTTTCTCTTTAAAACTCAGAAAGAAATGAGAATACAACAGAAATCAAATGAAATAATGATAATAATATGTCAATAATTCCACTTGTGGTGTGATCTCTCGGTTTGATTGGAAAAAGTTTTGCATTTCTTTAAGGCATGGGTGACCATGCCTTAAAGAAATGCAAAAAAAATGTTCTCACATGTCCAGCTCACACCTTACGATAGGCTTTATCCATGTAAAATATGTAAACTCTTAGGTTAAAAAATGTTTAGTGGAAAATGTTAGGATGCCATTTCAGAACTGAGGTCTCTCTTTGAAACTCAAAAGGAAATGAGAATACAACACAAATCAAAGGTAACAATAATGAATAATAAGAGGAGGAATCTTAGTAATATAATTGAGTTAGTGTGTGATGAATTCAGTCAGTCAGTTAAGTGCCATACGTGATACACGCTTGGGCGATCATATCTTGAAAGAGACATGACTGACTGGGCAGAAGATTATCCCGCAGTAGGTTGCCATTGCTTTCTGTGGTAGACTGGCTGCCAACCAAGGCTATAGAACCTAATCTGTCCTGTTATTTAACCCATAACTGGAGGGAATAGATGGATTAATACCTTTCCCAAGGGTATTTGCGCATAAGTGAATGCAAGGAATTCAACTGAAATTCGAACTCGGCTCTCCGATTTCTTATTCCGAGTCGATATCCACTGCGCCACAACGCACATCGTGTGATGAATGCCTGATACTTCCTGTGCAGACAGCCATTTGCAATGCAGAAAGTGTGAATAAAATGAATGTTCATGATATAACTTGAAAACTCATTGAAGAAGCAGACAGTTTAATACCAGTAGCCATTGAAAGAAACTAGTTATGATCTATGGCAAACCAGGTGTTCCACAATTTATGGTGTTGGAGTGAATTACTTTTTTCTTTCTGTGATGGAAAACCCATTTTGTGGTCTGTTTATGTGTTTGTATCACAGAATCAGCCTGCTCGTAGGAACACAGAGATAATCTTGAAATAAATGAAATAAACTTTTGAGTAAAGGTCTGTAAAAATACACCACATAATAATATTAATCTTTGAAATGGAAAAAAAGAATAAATAAAATTTATTATATATCCCTAATATAATGAAAGCGTAACAAAAAACAACAAAAATCAGATGAAAGAAATATTAGTCCGAAATAATTTTAGTTCACAGTATGTTGCCTTTGTATTATAATTTTCTATTTTGGTTTCTTTTTAGGAGAAGACCTGCCGTCAAAAGAATTATTCAGTGAGTTTAGAATTTGGTTTCTCTCTATAATAAGATTTTCTTTTTTTAAAGTCAGTTTTAGTTTGTTTATATTTATATATGTCTAATTTGAAGTCACAGGTCAGTTGGCGAAAGAATTTCACCAAATATTTGCAAATGCCTGATTGGAGGTCAAAGGTCAGCTAATGAACAGCTTCTCCAAACAAATATTTGTGTGCATATATATATATATATATATATATATATGCACACAAATATATAATAACATAGTGATGATCCACGTATACTGTCTTAATATGTATAGGAAAGAATATTAGTAAAAAAGTTTTGAATTTAAAAATGTACTTTTTTGGGACAGTATTTGTTTATTTTTATTATTGTATTTTATATTTCAGACCGCCCTCGGTCCTTCATCAGAAACAATGATGAAGGACCGAGAGCGGTCTGAAATATAAAATACAATAATAAAAATAAACAAATACTGTCCCAAAAAAGTACATTTTTAAATTCAAAACTTTTTATTAATATTCTTTCCTATATATATATATATATATATATATATATATATATATATATAATGTACTGAGGAAGCAGATAATTATCTAAACATATACATATATATTGTTAAATATAACAGACAATGGAATGTCTTTTATGTTTAATCATGAGCTGTTCTAAACATCATATTTGGGCTTTAATTTCTGGTGAAGATAAAGACAAAAATTGTCCAACCTTTGGATATTTTTTTATTACAATGGTTCTAAGCTTTTGGCTCACATGAGCCATCTTCAGAGTGGTTGTAGGGACATTAACATAAAAATATCCACGATCAAAGATGATTTTTCTTTTGTGTTGACATAAAACATTGCTATGCGACAATAACAGTTACTGAATAGCAGACGCAGGTTGTAAATTAATAATGGGGTTCTATAACGTCACGCTATGTGAGAGACTGAAATGTTAACAGCAGAACCATATGCCTAAATGCAATGTAATGTGTTGTGACTAGATTGAAATATAATTTTATTGAGTGTGGGTTGCTTTGATTTCATGTAGATGGCCTCTAATATCTGAAGGTTCTTTTTACTGTGTGTATCGGTGGGTATTATTGTGTTATCGAATAAAATCTGTCTAATATTACATACATGGCTATGTTTTTTTAAGAAATGTTATTTAATAAAACTATGGTCAGAAAGGTGACAAGTAAGTCTAAAGTATTATTGTGTTATCGAATAAAATCTGTCTAATATTACATACATGGCTATGTTTTTTTAATGGTCAGAAAGGTGACAAGTAAGTCTACAGGAGAGCGTGGTTGTAGTAAAGCCAATATATGTAGTGGGTTTATTATTAGTATCAGAGATACAATCTCTGAACAGGTACGTAAACTGATGAACCACATTGGTTTTCTGTAGAGGATTTAGTTGTGTGGTTGTTGGGTTATTAGAGACTATGAGGTCAATTGTTTTAAATTTTTTATCATATATGATGAGTTTAATTTGTTTATTATTGTTAACTAGTTTAACATTTCTACCTATTATGTTTGTGAGTATTGTTTCATCATGTTTGTAATTATAATACATTTGGTTGCAATGGTATAAGTTAATAGTGTTATGTTTATTTTGACATACACTATTATTATTAATATTATCAATATTGTTAGAGGTATTATTAAGTTTATTGAGATACATTTTAATTTGTTAATCAATGATGGAGTTAGGAAATCCGTTGTTTACAAGTGTTTGTTTAATGTTGTGTAATTCTTTATAGAATATGGATGTTGGAGAAGATATCATTTGTGTGCATTGAATTAAGTTTTTTATAACAGCTAACTTATATCCTTGGGGGCATTCATTATTATAATTAAGAAGACACAAGTTTATGCTAGTTGGTTTCCTATATAGAGAAGTAGTATGTCTATGTGTGCTAGAATCAATAAATACATCAAGGAATGGAATTTTATTAATATTAACTTCTCATGTAAATTTGAGAATAGAGTGATTTTCAAATTTGTTTTTAAATTGTGTAATTTGATCAATATTTTTAGCCAAAATGAAAATGTCATCAATGTATCTTACATATATAGGGGGTTTATTAGTGTCATAAAGTATTTCATTTTCTAAATGTGCCATATAATAATTAGAAAAGACATGACTTAAAGGAGACCTCATGGCAACACCCTCTATTTGAGTATAAATATTACCTAGAGGGTCATGAAAAGGTACTTGAGTGATGCATGCTAATAATAATTCTTTTAAAATAGAGGGTTTAATATTGATTGGTGGGAGAGTAGCATGATTGTATACATCACAGATAATGATGTCAATCATTTCATGAATAGGAACATTAGTGAATAAATTTTGTACATCCAAGAATGTGATTATTTGGTTGTTTGGTTTTACAGAATCGAGACTTTGTATAAATTCATTTGTGGAGTTAAAACCATATTTACTTGTTTAGATTTCCATAAAGGTAACCAAGCTGATAGTCACCAATAATCTTTTGAAATTTATAAGATCCTGTTTCAGCATAGTTCGCAGTAATAAACTTATCATGTATAATGATTAACTGACTGAATATTCCATATATTCTAATTTTATCTCAGTCAAAGATCACCAGTCTTGGAATCTGTCTTTCCATCTGCAAAGGACCAGTCTCCTTGGCTCTTTAAAAAATTTAACCGCACGTAAGTTCCTACCTCTTTTTCTACAATATTGTTGCCATTTTGTAAGAACATTGTCATTTTCCCCCTTCTCTTTTGTAAGAGTATTGTCATAGTTGCAGTTTGTCAAATTTATGATGGATCTTCTGTCCAGTGTACCTCAAGTTTTATTTGAAAGCTCAGGTATCCTAATTCATTTTTTATAAATTCACATAAAGTTAACTTTTGTTGGCTTCTTTACCTTCCATCTGGAGAACCAAACAGCCCACATTATTAAAACATAAAGAACTTTTATATATATTATTAACAAATGATGTTTACAACATTAGCATATTTTAATAAATACAAATTCTTGTGTCATTTATTTTTAATTCAAATTCTAAAAACTGTCATAAATAGGCAATGTTTCTGGATTTTTTATTTAATTGTGTGTGTAGAAAGAATTTATATCTGCCTTGTCAAAATTCAGTTGAAAGTTAAAAAATCGACAGCATTTATAATAAGCATTGTTATCATTTGATATTTCACAATAATACAAATTAATTTTAGTGGAGCGGGAAAAAAATTATGGAATTATCTAAATATGTCAAAAATGAGATTTTCTTAAAAACTTTGCGGAATTATTTAAACAAGTGAGAAAATTTTTGCTGAATTAATTTTTGTTATTAGTATATTAGAAAGTTATTAAAAGATTATTTATTTCATGGTTAGCTTAATGTAACTCTGTCCAGAACAGAAAATTCAGAATAGTATAATAACAAAAATAACTTTAAAAATTAAATGTCTTGCTGAAAATGTTGTTGATACAAAACTTTTAGGGGTAAGAGAAGTTTTATGACAATTTTTCTTTGTTCATAGGATTGGCAATCATTTACAAAATAAGTGGTAATATTTAATTTGCATAATTTTTGAAAGCCTATTTTAATAAATATTACACCTGTGTTATATGGAATTTTCTAAATAAGTTAAATTAATCTGTTTAATTAGAGTTTTCTAACTACCAAATTCTTTTGAACAAGTGAAAAAGTAGTAAAAGTTTTCTGAATTAATTTTTATTATTATTAATAAAAAATTAGAAAATTATTTTAATGTTTCTCCCATAGTCTATGTAGGTATATCCAGAGTAAAATATTTAAGTGGACTTAACTTTCCTCTACTTGTGTAATGGGTATTCATATTGTGGTAGTATATTTATTTTATTCTATTTTTAATTATTTCATTCTAAGCAAAGTAATAAAGCAGTAGCAGATAAGAAATTCATTAAAATCAAACCTTCTTCTTCACTTTCACAAAAATTCACAATTACGTGTGAAACCAGATTTCGCAAGTAGGTGTTAAATGGATTTTTGACCAAATGCAGTGACTTGCAAGACCAAAAGGACCTCACGAGTAAGTGCAAAAAATCTAGATTACAATGACTTCATCAATGTCAGTCAGTCAAAGAGTCAGATGGGAGCCGCCAAACGCCAAACGAAATATCTAAAATGTAACTTCAACTTCAAGAGACTCAGACATTGTCTTCTTTCTCTTTCTCCTTATCTCTTCCAACAATTACTACTACGAATATTTTGTACAAACTCTTGATACCCTTTACTTTCTCATTGAACATTCATTTCTACGAATTCTTGTTATTCCTTCTTTTAATAAATTACTATTTTGACACAGAAAATGTATATTTTATTCTTACACTATTCCACACTATTTCACACATTCCATCCTGCAGACAACCATCCTTTTAATGATAATTTTTCATAGAACTTGTAAGTTGTAGGGAGTTCGGTTATGTCTGACACAAGGCCAAGTTAAAGAAAAATTAACCAACTCCCTACACTACAAAGCCACTAAGATGCAGTAGGGGGGTGTTACTGTATGTGAGATAATATGAGGAAAAATAACATTCTTAAGGAGAGGGATCAATAAAAGAAGAGGAATTAAGATATTAGATAATGACTGATATTGCATTTAAATATTTGAAGATCAAAATTGACTGCGAAACAAGAAGCCAGATGAGAGTTCCACAAGCGAGAAGTGTGACAGAAGAAATTGTTAGTATAGAACTTACAGTTATATCTAGCCATTTCAACTGTAAAATGACAAACTCTTTCCGACAATCTATTCAGTTAGGTGCCATACGTGATACAAAAATAAAAAGATTTTCACACAGTAGCTTGCCATTACTTTCTGCAGTAGACTGGTTGCCAGTCAAAGCTATAAAACCCAAATCATCTTGTTATTTGACCTATAACTGGTGGAAAGAGGCAAATTAGTACCTTTCTTAAGGGTATTTGTGCATAAGTGAATGAAACTAATTTAACTAGAATTTGATCCCAGCTCCCCAATTTTTTGTTCCAAGCTTATAACCACTGCACCACAATGCATATCACTAGTACTGCACTTAAATTCACAAAGTCTAGGTACTATAGAGGAAAGGTCATCAGAACAATTAACAAGAAAATAATTTAATTTTCAACCACAAACCACAGTTTCAAAACAATTGTTATAGAGGATAAGAGTCTAAAGTTTATTAGAGTAATTGAACGCAATGCTTTTTCATGTTTTAAAAAGTGATTTCAAAATATTTTCCAGCTTGAAAAACAAAGTTATTTCCCTTGAAAATGAGAATCAAGATAATTTAGAAATATTTGAGGACATTGATCCGTCAAGTTTTAGGTAAGTCTTCATCCTAAAATCTAGCTCTTCAAATAAAATCAAAACAAAGAACTCTTATAAAAAAAAAAGACTTATATGGAAGCAATAAAGAAAAGATTGTTTTCAGTGTTTTCTACTGAATTAAATATCAAGTTTTGTTATTTTTTTTTTTTTGTTATCCATATCTCAGTTCTTCCATGCGATGTTTGTAAATTCAATCAGGTTTTCACGACATATGGATAAGAAAAACTGGAAACATTTGAAAGGAGTAAAAAGAAATTAATAATTGCAATAGAAACACACATTAAAATTAAACAGGTGAAAAAAAATATTTTTTTATTAGTTATTAAAGCTAAAAACAGCACATGTTCTGTGCACAACAAAGACAAGCTTTTATATATGACCTGAAAATGTTTTAATTGCCAAATATTGTGCGAGAGGTTGTCATGAATTGTTTTTATTTCCTCTGATTGAAACATGTTTTTCATTATGTGTCACTTATTGAGTTGGTTTGACAGTTCAAGAGTGAGAATTGAGTTTTGAGTTAAACCGATATGGATTGATGTTGGAGATAACCCCTTTTTGCACATAAGAATGGACTTGCCTGATGTGTACATATAATTCTACCTATAAAGAGAACAGGAGTAGTAATTGCAAAGTAGTTGTAAGCAGCAGCTGGCATTTGCCTCTGTTGTTACGACTATGACACTGTCAGCTCTCTGCCTTCCGAGCAGAGAGCACTCTCTGCTCAGAAGCAGAGCACTAACCCAGTCATGGTTCTGCCGAAGGGTAGAATCACGACTTGGTAAAAATAGACAGACATATGACTGGGATGACCCACTATAAAATGACCTTGTGTCACATCTAACCTTGCGTGGGAAGGTTGGTAAAAACAGTTGTAAAGAGCAGTGCTTGCCTTTGCTACTATGACGCTGTCAGCTCTCTGCCTTCGGGTAGAGAGCACTCTCTGCTTCTGAGCAGAGAGCACTAACCCAGTCATGGTTCTGCCGAAGGGTAGAATCACGACTTGGTAAAAACAGACAGACATATGACTGGGATGACCCACTATAAAATGACCTTGTGTCACATCTAACTTTGCGTGGGAAGGTTGGTAAAAACAGTTGTAAAGAGCAGGGCTTGCCTTTGCTACTATGACGCTGTCAGCTCTCTGCCTTCGGGTAGAGAGCACTCTCTGCTTCTGAGCAGAGAGCACTAACCCAGTCGTGGTTCTGCCGAAGGGTAGAATCACGACTTGGTAAAAATAGACAGACATATGACCGGGACGACCCACTATAAAATGACCTTGTGTCACATCTAACCTTGCGTGGGAAGGTTGGTAAAAACAGTTGTAAAGAACAGTGCTTGCCTTTGCTACTATGACACTGTCAGCTCTCTGCCTTCCGAGCAGAGAGCACTAACCCAGTTGTGGTTCCGCCGAAGAGTAGAATCATGACTGGGGCAAAATAGACAGACATTTTTTAGCCTGGCTATATGGCCGGGAAGACCCACAATAAACAGACCTTGTGTCACATCTAGCCTTGTGTGGGAAGGTTGGTAAATACCGTTGTAAAGAGTAGTTGTACAGAGTTTAGTAAGGAGTCAGTTGGTCCAGAGTTAGTTGGAGTTGTTTGGATATAGACTCATTACCCAGACATACTATTTCACTGCAAGACTATATATTGATTTCTACTAATAGTATTCCTGAATTGACTAACCCATGCTCCAGTTTGTATATTTTTGTTCAATATAACTTACATTTTCTATCTCATATCTGTTTTTGATATTTATTATTTTGTGTGGTTTCTCAACCGAAATTCACAACAGTTGAGTTAACACGATACATGTTGTCACATGACTGCCTACCTTAGAAGAACCTCCAAATTTATCTAGGTTGGTCTAGCACCAGGTTAAAGTGTTACATCCCATAGAAACTATGGATTGGAATTATAGCTGTCTCCATACAAGTGATAAACTCTTACCAAATACTGTACTGAACAGAACTATATATATATATATATATATATATATATATATATATATATATATAACACCTTATTGCTAATTTCTCAAAGATTTTTTCTTATTGTTGGTCTTAGCTCTGTGTGGATCATCGATACATCCAATTTTGCTGACTTTCAATTCAAAACATCTTAACGATTAATCAAACACAACATGGGACAGGGCCAAGTTTGGAACAAAGAGATTAACTATCAATCGGCCACAGAGATTTGGGGCATTGATATAAAGGACCAGTGTGGGAGGTTCACATTTTTATCTTTAATTCTTTTCCTCACTGATCTTGTTGTTTTTTTTAATCATTTCATCCCAAGCAAGGCAATACTGCCACCGGTGCATGCTGGGCTACATAAGAGGTGAGTGAAGAGAAAGAGGAACGGGTCACTGGCGGTGTCAGAGAATGGATAAGAGAAGGATGTGAACATTGGTGTGAAGAGAGCTGCATGAGTGTAGAGTGGAAAGGGAGAAGAACATGATACAAGGGTTGTCAGGGAAAAGATGCGAGTCAAGAAGATAAGAGATAGCAATTGACATTGCATTTAAATTCTTGGAGATTGTAACTGCCAGGGAAGCAAGTGTATGGAAGGGAATTCCACAGGTGGGAAGTGCAAGAAAAGAATCTGTTGGAGTAGAAGTTATGGTTACATTTGATTGGTTTCACTGTAAAAGAGTGAGACCTAATCGCTAGTCTAGTAGCTTGAGTAAATTCATGCAGAAGGGGTCCCAGGGAGTTAAGCTCATCAGAGCAGAAGCCGTGAAAGTATTTGTAGAAAAGACAGAGAGAAGCCACATTATGTCGGTGAGAAAGTGAATGGAGTTGAGCTACCAGGTCGGGATCTATTACATTGCAGATTTGTAAATATAAAATTTTTAAATGCTCTCTATTAAAATAAATATTGTTATATATATATATATATATATATATATATATAACACTAGTTAAACTGATTAGTTAGCCTGTTTTTCAATTTTATTTTTTTAAATATTAGTAGTAATAAAAATGAAAATTTTTGTCTGTTTATGGCATATATATATATATATATATATATATATATATAATAAGAAAGTGAAACAATACATAGGTTACAACCCACTGTTCAAGCAGTGGAGTGTGAACCAGGCAATAGATCTATCTACTCCAATTGAAAAAAAAAGAAACGAAAGTGAGAAGATTGGAAAAGAGAAAGCCGGAAACCACATCCTAAACAGGGAACAAGGGATGAGCCTCTTAACCTGTTCAATAGACGTGGGTGGAGTGTGAACCAAGCGATGACAGACAAGGTATTATCATTAATTTTTTACATAATTTTTCATGTGTTCATATAATTTTTTTTCTTTTTGGAACTCAAATTATATAATAAAACAAAGTTTTTCCAAAATGCTGTAGTATTACTTGTTGGTTGCTGGGTCATGTAATTTAAAAATTGTGTATTTGGGCAACAATCTATTTTATACAGGTTTCATTAAAAAAGTTATATGAACATATGAAAAATTATATTAAAAAAAAATTATAATAACTTGTCTGTTATTTTTAATGAAACATATATATATATATAGTCATCTGCAGACAGATCTGTTTTGCTGTATCACAGCTCATCAGTCCAGTTAGACATTCGATTGCTCTTAGCCGACCAAATTAACATCAGTCGCCGGTTCTACCTCTGAGCTATGGGCACTTAGTAGAGGAAGGCGGACTTTGTTACATCAAATGTAAACACATGCCAGTAGCCGAGAGAGTTCAAATTCATTACTGAATGAACAATATATACACATTATTTCCCTCCTGTCACACACATGGAGAAAGAAAATAGCAAGGCTGCATCAGCTCAGTTCATTCTCTTTACCACCAATTATTGAAACTCTTGCCGTATATTTGTATATATTTTTCTCTCCTATCACACTCAGAGAGAGGTTGATTATTTTCTTTTTTCTTATGTTTTAATGTAAGATAGTCAATAGTAGGTACATCAAAACATTATATATATATATATATATATATATATATATATATATATATAAACACGTAGGTGAGTTAAATACAGTTTTCCTCTTGTCTTCTTTTTATTTAACCTACACGTTTCATCCTGTAATGGACTTTATCAAGGCAAAAAGACAAAAAATGTTAGGCACTGTTAGATTATGAGTGGACTCATTTTAGATATGCCTAATATTTTTGCTGTAAATTCTCAAAAACAAAAAAAAAAAAATCTATAAATTCACTTCCATCATGTTTAAGCTTTATTCCAATTCTAATCATCACTTTTTAAGACAACAAACATTGCCAAGGAGTGAAGGTAGTTAAAATAGCAATGTCAATTGAAGTTCTGCCCTTTTGACATTACATCTTCTTGTAGGCCAAAAGATCCCCTATTAAAGTATTTTTTAAACTAGATAGTCATATATCTTAACCTCACACATATGCTAAACTAAAGTTTAGTAAATACCAATTTGTTTTCTATGTTACTTGCACTAATTTAAATATGCCTGGTGTCATGATAGATAGATTGCAGGTGAGAGACTGTCCACTATATACATCTAAAGGAGAATATAAAAAGAATCGGAATCTTTGGTATAAACAAAATTTTGTTCACAAGTTACTTAGTATATTTTAGTAGCTATACTAAGTAACTTGTGAATCAAACTTTTCCTTATGTCCATTTAATCTTTCTTGAATATGAGGTTATTTAAAAATTTATTAACTGTTTGTGCAGAAATTTATCCAATTTCGAAAAAGTGGAAAGAACTCACTAGCAATGGCCTTTGAGTTGAACAAACTATTATGAAAACCTTCGATAAAAATATTCACCAAGTGACAAATTTCTTTCATTTCAGATATGGAATTTTGGGGGAACAGTTGAATAAATTCACTGAAGACTTGGAGGAGAATGAAAATAAAGATTTACCCGGCCCTCAAAGCCAGTAAGTTTAGGAAAGCTTAAAAAGCAAATTTTTAAACACATGTAAAATCACATCAATATTAACACTGGCAAATAACCATCATTAATTTTTAACTAAATATTTTTGCCATTTTACTACAACTACTAAGACCATCAGTTGAAGGTTGTTAATAAACAAGTAGTAATATTCTATTGAATTTTATTATTGATTTTTTTTTACTAGTATTTTAGCCAAATTTAAGTTGCTTTTCATTGTAACCAATCAGATCATTAATTGACAGCTGTTAGTAAACAGGTAGCGTTTTACCCCAAGCAAGGCAATAAAAGGCACTAAGATACAAGGGGTTACTGAGTGTGAAAGAACGAAAAAAAAATAATAACTGCCCAATTCTTCATGACCTGTAAAAAGAACAAGTGGTTTACGCAGATTCTGGTTTATAATAGAATTTGATAAGTATCTAAAGAAATAATTTCAGAATGCCTTATAATTGAGATATATGTTCAAATTCCATTGGAAACTATCGCTATTTGTTTTTCTTTTTACTCTCATTTCAATTAAAAATGCTCATAAAAATCTAAAGAGTCTAATTTTTATACATATATATATTTTTTTTTAATCAGAGAATCATCTGCACATGGACTTGACCTTACAGGTAAGTCACTCACATACAGTAATATTAATATATTTAACTAACATTATTTAAACTTAAGCTAAAACACAACCTGCAGAAATTCATTATATGAAATAGAATATCAAATGACTTGAATAAAAAAAAAATCCATAATCCTCAGTTACTTTGAAAAACTTTATGCAGATTTTTTACATAACTTACTAACAAGACCCTAAATAAAAACAATTCAAAATCAAACTTAAATTTTGAGTCAGCAAACATGCAAACAGTCTCTTAATATAATTTCTTACTGTAGTAAGAAGGATGTGTGTTGTGGTGCAGTGGATATTGACTCGGAACAACAAATCGGGGGAGCCAAGTTTGAAATCCAGTTGAATTCCTTGCATTCACTTACACGCAAATACCCTTGGGAAAGGTATTAATCCATCTCTTCCTTCCAGTTATGGGTTAAATAACAGGATAGATTGGGTTCTATAGCCTTGGCTGGCAACCAGTCTATTGCAGAAAGCAATGGCAACCTACTGCAGGATAATCTTCTGCCCAGTCAGTCATGTCTCTTTTGAGACATGATCGTCCAAAGCGTGTATCACGTATGGCACTTAACTGACTGTAGTAAACATTGTTTTGCAGAGAACCGTGTTTAAATAGATGGGAAAAGAAAACAACAGCAAACAATTACAACTCAAACATGGGGCAGCCACTGAATAATGTTTGCAGTTGTAGGAAATGAAACTGGATTAAATAAAGGCAAAATCAAAAAATATATTGAATCCTTTGAGATCCTCTCCCTATTTAGATAGATAGATAAGATAAGATGAGATAGATAGATAGATAGATAATATAAGATAGTTTAAAGATATACAATATTTATGGATTGAAGTGCTCAGTATCAAGGATATAGCATGTGGTGACAGTATGATTTCATGCTTGAGCCCAATCTTCAGGCCACATGTGGTGGGTCGACTATTTCTGGTTTATTGTATTCTCTTAGTAGTTATTAGGGAGGAGCCAACAAGGCAAAATGATGTTTAGTGCTAAAATTGACATTTTTAGGCAAGCAGATTTTTTTGTCAAAGTGCTTGCTATCAAAGGTAAGGATAAAGCATTAACAGAATTTCTATTAACACTATCTATACCAAGACAAAAAAAAAAAAAAAAAAGCTACATTAATTTATATTGGGTCTGTAATCTTAAGTACATTGAGCTCTCCTCCTGTATCATTTTTAATATAAAAAAAAATTATATATATATATATATATATATATATATGAAAGAGCGATATCAAATTAAGAGTGTATTTGTGAACATAGTTGTTTATTAAGCATGGGTTTGTTTTGATAGTTGTGTCAAGTAAGGATTGAATTCACTATTACAAGATCACCTTACTAAATTGTCCAAAGCCAGAATGGACATTCAGTTGCTTACAATGTTTAAGAAATGGTCAGGATAAAATTCACTGCAAGGTTTGGATCCCATTTCAATTTTTAATAAGGTAAATTCAAAACTTTTTTTTTTTGTTTTGCTTTCATTTTTGAAAACAATTTTTCTTTGCAGATGACAAAGCAGATGAAAGGAGGCAAGCTATCTCTCGGGCTACAACTGAGGTATCCAGTGAAGATGATGAAGACTGAGTGTTTAAATCTCTCCTAACATGAGCAACTGCACTTTGTAGGGATGGACCGATGATCATCCAACTATAACTTGCTACCATCTTTGTCATAACAACGGCAGACTGTTCTGAGATGCTTATGAAAATATTCATTTGGCATAATTGACAAGTAAATATATTTAAGACTCACACATGAAAACTTAACAACAGTAGCAAAACTTCACACATGTTGCGTGCACACACACCAAAAAAAAAAAAAAAAAAAAAAAAAAGGCAATACCTTTTTATTTTTTTTAATCAATATAAAAATCACACTAATTTATTAGTCAGGTAAAAAAGAGCTAGAAATCATCTATATGAATGTAAGTGGCGTAGAAAAAAAAAAAAAAAAAGCATTTCCACAAACTCATAAAACAAACGACAATATTCACTTGTATTTGGAGATTTTATTTTATTTTAGTTACTTTTCTCCTTTATTGTATTTGAACTGGAACACTTATCTGCAAATAAACAATCCCATAGAGTACTTTCCCTTGTTCATTTGAGTGTTTCCAAGGCAGCCATAAACATCAACCATTGCCAGTTTCAGAATTCCAAAAGAAAAGCACAAGATGAATATACAATAATTTTAAGAAAGTAGAGAATTTTGCTGATATTATGGAAAGTTGGTTAGTATATCAGGATACTTTTGACTGTTTGATAATAACCTAAAATACTAGCCCTACTCGACAAACAGTGCAGTAAGACTTAAGTGTAGATTTGACTCTTAATTTTAATTAAAAGAGTAACATTTACTTCTTTAAAAAACACTAAGCAAACATGGACCTATGTGTCCACAATAAGATTGGATGTCAAATGGATCATTTTCTCCATGAAAAAAAAAAAAAAAAAAAAAAAAGCAATGATTAGAATTAGTTTAGGTTTTACCTAAATAGACAATGAAAGTGAATTTATACATTTTTTTTATTTTTTTTGCTCGAGAATTTACAACAAAAATATTTAGATTGTTTATTTACAAGAATAATTTCATATTTACAACATTCTAAAAACTAATAAAGTTAGTAAATTATAAATATTGCATTAGTTCTAATTTATAAAGAAATAAACATGAAAAAAAATTTTATTCATAATTTTATAAGTATTTACGAAATCATTAAAATATGTGAACTAACTCTAAGGAAATGTTTATTACTTATCATTTTATAAAGTTTGAATAAATTGGCAAATTTCTAATGTTTTGTCAACTATTTCAATAAACAATACAAATAGGGGAAATAAACAATCTAATTACATAATTTTTGTTGTCACTTAAGAACAAAGAATATGTATAAATTCTTTCATGTTTAGAGTTTATTACAATTCTCATTTTAAAACAAACATTGGTGAGGGAAGGTAATTAAAAATGGTATTATGGGAGAAGCCGTTCTTTTGACACTCAGTTTTATTGCAGGCATCAAGGTCCATATTTGCCAAGCCCTAGATGCATGCCACCAAAAATCAAATTTAAAAGTGTGTGTATATATAATGAGAGAGAGAGAGAGAGAGAGAGAGAGAGAGAGAAAAAAGCTTGGAAAAAAAAAAAAAAAAAAAAAGAAAGAGTATGTTGAAATCTAACTGTTGAGATCAGAAAGCAAGGAGAGAAAAAAAAGTGTCTTTACACTCCAACATCGAACTCTTCTGGCAGATATAAGCTCTAGTAATGTTTATTGCTTTGATTCATAAATGTATTCCCACAGACGATTGGCTGAAAATGCTGCAGCTGTAAGAGCTCAAAAGATACAAATAAAATGTCTAATGTTTTTACACATTTTCAAGGTCAGATATACTTTCCCTTTTTGCCAACATTTTAATTCACAAAGACCAAATGCAAATTCAGTTTCTGCTTGCCTGAGCACTACATATTTCAATAGGTGGAAATTTGTCAGATAAATTAAAAAAAAAAAAACAGTAAAACAGTCTAAGAGTTGAGGGTGGATGTTAGGGTCAAGTTAAACTTCCCATAATGCAACAGTAAAACCTCATTATACACAACATAAAACGTGATAGTGATACTCATCTTTTGAATGTGTGGCTTGATTGTAGTAATGATGTATGAATGGTGGATAGCAGGAAGAATACAAGTGAAACTGGATTTTATTTTAACCTAAAAAAAATTGCAAAATCATCAACATTCCTGTTGTCTTTAAAATAAAAAAATGATTAATAAAAAGTAATAATATTTGGTGGATGGGTGATCAACTCAAAGTGCTCTGATTTCTCTTAATTTTTCTCATTTCCCCCTCTCCCACAAAATGTTTCACTAGAGATGTAAAGATGGTTTCCATTAATACATGAATACCCTCCCACTATAAAAGAAAAATCTCAAAGATTAACACACATGAGAAGGAGGGGGAAAAAAAGGAGGTGGGGTGTTTATTTGTTTTTTTAAATAGTTTGGATGAATTCAAACTTAATTCCAGGACAGGGTTAGTGTTCCGCTCCTGACTAGAGTCAGTCCTCTTTCCTAATATTTCTTCTGAATAATTCTTTTTTTCTGAATCTGAAGAACTTATTCAATCCACATCCAGTCATTCTTTTCTTCAGTATGTTGTCATAACTGGAAAAGAAAAAAATTATGGTTATATTTTCTCAAAATTCAATTTGGTTAAAGACAACAATAAAGTGAATGCTCACAAAATTAAAACACAGAGGAAAGGATAATAGAAGACAAGCTGCGTTCAAAGTTCTTTTATAAGAAAAAAGAGGGACATACATTCCAGGGACTCAAGAAAGGTTGTGTACCATTCAATTTTATAGGAAATAACTTTATTACTCACTATTAAGGTCTGCAAATCCTGAGTTGGTATTTTGTTCCATATTTGAAGATTCTTCATTTAAAGTGACCAATTTGAACAAAGCTTCTGGAAGATATTTCCATTCTGATTTGGTTTGTTTACTATTAGCCACAAGACATTCTACACACAGCCTAAAAAAAAAAAAAAAAAAAAAAAAAAAAAAAATGCTTATACAATTTTAAATAAATCAATTTTATCTTATAACAATAAAATGTCTACAAGGTAACTCATGCCTTTTCATTATATGCACAAATAAATGAAAATAAATAAACTATGCTAGCTGTTTTGTTTAATAAAAAAACAAAAAATCCCTACTTTTTGTGAGAACCTTGAAGATGAAAGTTGGGATGATCATGCAGTTTTGACTACAAACAATTGCAATTAGTTGTTGAGCAAAACCTATGTTAAAGTATCAGAGAAATGTCTCAGATGCTTGGTGTCAGCACTGCAACAGTTTCACATCATTTGCAGAGTATTGGCAAGGGGGAAAAGCTTGATAAATGAGTTTCTCATGATCAATAAAAATCAAAAAGTTAGGCATTTTGAAGTGTGTTCAATGCTTTTTCTACGTAACACCAATGATCCCTGTCTGGACCAAATAGCCACTTGTGATGAAAAGTGGATTCTTTATGATAATTGTAAATGATCAGGTCAATGGCTTGATCATGATCAGGCTCCCAGACATTTCACAAAGCCAAAGTTGAATCAGCAAAGGTTATGTTGACCATCTGGTGGTCTGCAATTGGTGCTGTCCACCACAGCTTTCTAGAAGTCAATCAGAACATTAATGCAGAGCTTTACTGCAATCAACTTGTTGAAATGGATGCACATCTACAAAAAATGGGACGGGCAAAAGAGAGCAAAAATCTCAACAAATAAAAAGTAGGTCTGTCAGTTTATTGTCATATATGATACACACGTGGATGATTGTTGGGGCACCTCCCCTGTTTACACTAATATGGACTCTTCCTAAGACTATATATAGTAGTAGTCATTAGTAGACTACTGTGTGTTAGTGTATCCCAGCGATCTAGTCCAGAGGGTAACATTGCCAAGTTTCACGTCTCGTATTATCTAGTATTCGACTAACCATATTGTATGACGTTCTACTAACCTCCACTGAACATACTCCTCTTCAATATATTGCATTTTCTACTGTATTACTATGCGTTGTGTATTTATTGGATCTAACCCCAGATCCACAACAGTGGCGATGAAGATTACAAACAGTCACGCGGAGGGAAAAAAAATACGTTAAGTCAGTCACCACCACAACAGTGGCGACAGTGATTCAAACAGTTCACGTGGAGGAAAAAATACATTCCCAAGTCAGTGACCACCACAACAGTGACGGCAAGGTTCTGAACAAAAAAAAAAAAAAAAAAAAAAAAAAAAAAAAACTTACGGGAAAAACAGCAGTCACAAGAAAGGATTCAAATAGAACTATATATATGGTCGACCACAAACAGTGATGAGAAATTACCAATCACTACAGTGGCGGAAAAAAGAATCCTACTATGACTATAACGAGTCTTACACAGAGGAAGAATATGATAAAAATTAATACCCAGGGGGGAAAAAAACAGTAAAAATTGTTTCCCCCTCTGGTAAAATGGAAGATTTCAAAGCAACGATAGTAGAACTGGTGAAACTCCAGATGAGTCAACAAGAACACAATGAGAAAATACAGCTCGAATTCCAAAAAACCTTAATGGAGCAACAACAACTTAATGAGAAGAAACAACTAGAAATACAAGAGCAACAGCAAAAAATGCAGTTTGAATTTTTACAAAAACCGCTGGAATTACAACAGAAAGTTGACGGGAAAAACAATGAACAACAACAAAAGACAAGAATTAATCCGACAAATTATACTGGCAAAGGGTAAAAAATGAAGAAAACGAAAACACATTCGCACAAAACACAATTTGGAACTCAATTGAAAACTTAATTACCACCCGGATGAGGAAAAAACCTTTGCTCTATATTATAGATGATACCAGGACTTTTATGAAGTCAATTGTAGCAGCTGGTCAGATCAGAAGAAAGTACGTTTACTACTTTGCAAACTGGGAACACACAAACACAACAAATTCTTGGATTATATACTCCCAAAGAAAATGCGTGAATTAAAATTTGCTGAAGCTATAAAACTATTAACAGAGATGGAAAGGTTTAAAATTACGAAAAAAAGATGACGAAGACTACACCACTTTCGCATCAGTGGTGAATAAACTATGTGATGAATTTAGATTAACAGAACTCATGGCAGATAATTTCAAATGCTTAGTCTTTGTACAAGGTTTGATTGCAAATAAAGATGCGGAATTGAGAAGGAGAATTTTAACAAAATTAGAAAACAAGCAAAATCTAACTCTACAAAAATTAGCTGAATATTGCCAGCAGTGCATAAGCATAAAAAATGATTCGAGAAACATTGAAGAAGCTGGAGTAGGTAACATAAAACAAATACATAAGAAAACATGTTTTTCCTCCCCTCCTCAAATGACAAAATCAAGGAACAACTGGCATTCGCCTACTAGATCATTTGGAAGATCAGAGAAAAAAACCACCTCCAAGCCCTTGTTATAGATGTGGTGAATACCATTGGTATCAGGATTGCCCTTTTAAATTTAAAACATGTCAAAACTGTCACAAAAAGGGACGTAAAGCCTCTAGATGCAGAAGCAATAGTGTGAAAGCAACAAGGACCGACAAAGACAAAGGTACTAACATTCGAAAGTACTTACAATTCAAAATGTTAAACAACACTGTAAACATGCAGTTAGACTCTGGATCTTACATCTCAATTAGCTTTCAAACAGAGACATCTGAATAAACCTACTCTATTAAAAACCAAAAAATGGCAAGATCAGTCAGGGGAAAGAAAATTAATTTCAAAGGAGAAGTAATTTTGAACGTGACATTCAATGGAGTTACAAAAAAATTAAAAATGTACGTATTAAATACCAACAACTTGTTTGGGACTGACTGGATGCAAAGATTTAACATTTGAGACTTACCAATTAGCGCATATTGTAAAAAAATCGAAAGCCTGACTACGGAAACCGAAAATATAAAGTCAGAATTAAAAAAGACCTTCCCCGAAGCATTCTTGGACAGGTTAGGCAGATGCAAAAAAATGTCGGCGAAAATACTGTTAAAGGATTATTTAGGAAAAAAAGAAATGTGCCTTTCGTTGCACTAGAAAAAATAAACAGCAAACTGGACAGATTACACCAGTTCGGGAATGCCAACCAAATAGAACCAAATATATCCTGCTGTTTAACCCATAGCTGGAGGGAGGAGAGATGGATTAATGCCTTTCCCAAGGGTATTTGCATGCAAGTAAATGAAACCAATTTAACTGAAATTCCAACTCTTCTCTCTGATTTCTCATTCTGAACCGATATCTACTGTACCACAATGCACATAAAATTAAAATATTTAAAAACTAGGTTTTATATAGCTTATTTTTTAAACTAAATGTATTTAATTAAAAAAAGAGCATATTTCACACAATCTGTGCATATATAATGCATATACATAAGTCTGTGTTGCACATGAGTGACTGACATGCTTTATCATTTAATGTACACACACACACACAAGCACCCAATCGAGTTTAACATATGACATTGGAATAATACATTCTCCTCCCACTCAGTCTGCACAATCTCTACCCTAGGCCAAGCAATAAAATCATAAAATGGAAGGTGAGGGATTTAAAATTAAAAAAATCAGATTAGATTTTACTGAAAAATTATTCAGTAAAAATTAGAATCTAGTAATATTTTTAGGCTTGTCATTGAATCAAAATATACATGTACGCACACGCACACACAAATTTAGTTACACACAATCTGAAAGATACTGAAATCGGCATCTGTGCCATAAGAGCTAAATTTCCCTATCTGACAACAATGCCTGGATAACAGGAGTACAAATCGGAATGTGTTTTTTTTTTTTTTTTTTTTTTTTTTAATCGTATCACCCCGAGCAAGGCGGTAACGTCACTGATGTGCAGGGGGCTACGTAATAGTGAAAGGATTGGAAAAGAGAAAAACTGGGAACCACATCGTAAACAGGGAACTAGGGATGAGCCTCTTAACCTGTTCAATAGACGTGGGTGGAGTGTGAACCAGGTGATAGATAGATCTATCGACTCCAATTGAAAAAAAAAAATAAAGAAACCAAAGTGAGAAGATTGGAAAAGAGAAAAGCCGGAAACCACATCCTAAACAGGGAACAAGGGATGAGCCTCTTAACCTGTTCAATGTGGACCTTTGAAATCGTTTTCATGATTCATTCCGTATTTAAACTGAACATATTTTCAAATAAATGTAGTATCTGAAATGGACAAATAATTTAGATTTAAAATTTGATCATCTTACTGTTTGTAAAGTGACAAACTAATAAATATAGTAAAACTAGTTAATTTATTTTATGCTGACTATTCCATCCTGTATCTATTTGCTTTTCAACAAGAGAAGATAACCTCTTTTTTTTTTTTTTTTTTTGTAAATAAAACTGATTACAGTTTACCTTACAAGGGACTTAGGATTCACCCGTAAACAGAGCACTTCGTTTGTATGTACCTGAAAGGAAAGAGAAGTTAGATAAACATAACTGACAAAAATGAATTTTTTTTTTATTTTGATTTGATTTTTGTTAAAAATAATCACACTGCAAAACATGAGAAACATGTTCCAAGACCTATCCCTCCCACCATGTAGATACCAGAAACTATGTATCATACCGAATTTTATGTATACTATACAAGATAAAAATATAAGTATGCTATACAAGGTGCAATATATATTTTATATTTCTAATTTTGGACATGGTTTTTGTCAACTGTACAGTATAGTAGGGCCAGTTGGGCATTATCTATGAGAAAAAGAGCAGCATGGCACAATTCAATCTGCCAGGAATTTGAAAATGGCCTGCTTGGCATTCACACTGGAAGCTTCAATACAAAGATTTCAGAGTTCTGTGTGTCAATCTGAGGACAGTGCAGAAAATTTGGAAAGAGTTGGATGAGTCTAATGATGATTAGTGTTTAGAGCCCTATGTCTAGCAAAAGGGATTATGAATCATGCCACACAAGCAGGAGGACCCAATCATGGCTGTCAGACAATTTCTGCGACCACATCACCCCCTTACATTTGGCCACCTAACACCCCAGACAGCTATTCTCTTGATTATTATGTGTGTGTGTGGCATAGTTGAGCAAGAGACCAACAAAACTCCTTGTAACACAAATGATGAACTGAAGGCAAGGAGTATAACAGCATTCACCAACTTAAACAAGGAGACTGTCCAGCAGAGTTGTAGGAGATTCTGAAATCATCTGGAGGCTGTGGTTGAAGCCAACAGCAATTTTATTTTATAAATTTATTCTTTAGTATTTCAAGATATTTTTGTGCAATTTTGATAAATATACCAGTTAAAATGAGACATCAGTGTTTTTTTTACTTTTGTGTAAATCAGATGACAATTTATTCATTGCATCCTGTATCTGTGGGTTTAAGTGTTCAATATCAGAGAAACAAAGTGGACACTGAAATCATCACCAAGTGACAAGTGTTTCATTCTTGAACACAATATTTAGGGTTACACACACATTTATATATATTGATGCAACTTTCATTAAATAATATAGACAAGTTTTGTCTATTTTATGTAAATCTTCATATTGTCTGATAAGCTTAATAACATTATCATTAAATGAAGAAAGAATAATCACAATATTGATACATAATTTTTTTTTTTATACTCCAATCTAAGCTTTTGGCTGACATAAGCCATTTTCAAAGATGTCAATTACATTATAATATAACAATTCACTGACAAACAATGGCAGTCTGTTGTTGCTTGGAAATCTCCCATGTAAACAAAAACTTGTGCATACAAGCAAATATCGCACCACAGCTCATGACATCACACATGACCATGCAAGAGTAAAAACAAGAAATATTAAGTATAGGAAGCCATTGGAATAAACCAATAGCTTCTGTTATTAATTATAGGAATTTAAGGATATTTGTGGAGAAAATTATTTATATATATATATATATATATATATATATACACACATACACACACACACAAATGATAAAGTTTAATCTATAAATTAAGCACAATTAGACATTTAGAACAATATATTTTAATAAAATTTCATGACAAAAGCTTCATTCTTACTGCAGCTCTTATATATTTGAGCATAGGTTTTCTTATCTTTATTACAAGACAGCAATTTTCACCTTTTTTATATAAAAAAAAAGCACAGCTTATCTTTAGCTGACATGATAGAATTATTATTCTTGTTAAAAGTGTTTATTTTTGGTTTTAACTGAAGATCATTTCCATTACACAAAATTTACAAATTATTTAATATTAAGATCTTTTCTAATAATGGTATTCATTGTTATTTTTTCTTCTATTTTTTTTCAAATTTTTGAGGTAACAGGAGAACAAAGAATTAAAGGAACAATCCAAACAGTTTTTTCCATTGCTTATTTACTAAAAGCTACAAGAGTAGATCAATAAGTTTGTATCCAGATAGCAATTATTAGCTGAACTTAGATTAAAAAGTTAAAGTTTATTATCAATGTGATTTTTATTCAACCCAGAATTAAATAAACACAAGAGACTATAATAAAAAAAATTATTTTGGGTGTAAAAAATAATTCTTTTTAATTATTCAGGTGTAGGCATATTAATGTATCTAACTATACCACAAGTATATTTTTGATAACCTTCAAAATACATAATTTGATGCCTCATGAAAAGTAATTGGAAAGATACTTACAGCCTCTCTTTCATAGTCCAAGATGTTACTACAGCAACCCCCAAATATTAAGATATCTTCATCTCGAGTGACACAACACGAGTGCCAAAGACGAGGCATACTCAAACGTTGGGGAAGTCTTTGCCATTGAAGGTTAGGCACATTTAAGAGCCACAAATCAGCTACAAAGATAAAAAATTCAAGATCACAATTTTAAAATTGCCTTTAAAAGTAATCCAATCTGGCAACATGGATTGCATAAAGAAATACTACAAATATTTATTACTTGATATTAATACAAAAATGGTAATAAAATTCAAAGAAACATCTGTAATGTTATTAGACCTGACATCAGTCACTATCCCACATCCATAGAGTAGCTGCCCTGTGCCTTTTCTATAAATACTTTCATGGTAATTGTTTGGATAAACTCTCCACTATGGTACCTAGACATTATGAATTTAAGTGCAGTACTAGATTGGCAGCAAGATCTGTTTTATAGCTGAATTAGCTGGGAGGCAAACCTTTTTGTTTTTTCATTCAAATATTCCAGGTTCAGAAAATGATATACGAATATCATTTTCCTCTATTTTCCTTTTAACATAAAACATTTAAAGTTCACAAACCACTTACAAATTGTATAGAAAAATGTGTCAAAATGTTGACTTTCAGAATATTTCATAAATTTTCCCACTTTTTAATTTTCTTTTCATTTTTCTCCAGCTCAAAATTCCCACTCCTGAATGTAGCAAACCACTTAGCTACAGCACGATCTCCATAAAAAGTACATATCATTTTTGCTGTTTGTAAAGCATTTTTCCCTTTCTAGAAAAGCACATCAAATGATGAAACTGAATCTCTTGCCAGTTTTCACTTTTAACATAAAGACATTTAAAAATCACTATTCACACATGAATTGCATAGAAACATGTGAAACAAAAATCATGTATTTGAATGGCACTTAAGTTAACACTAAATATTTAAAGAAAAAAAAAATCAATATAACAATTTCAAGAATATAGTTGAATTAAAATAGTCAAAAATAATGTTAGGTTAAAATGAATTGTTTAAATTACAGTGTTTATGTTTTGGGTACAAAAATGAAACCAATAAAAGATGTACATTTCATAAATAGAGTATCTGAGTGAAGCCAGGCTGAAATGGTCAAATAGTAAAGCTCATCTGGATAAGAGAATGTAGAGTTGATTCCTGTCTAGAGGTTCATTTTCTTCAACAAGATTAAAGTATAAACCAGTGGATATAAATTTTAGTTTGAAAAAACAGGGATGTTTACCCAAACATGTGTATCAACTGAAATAAGAAAAATATTGGATTAAAATTCATTAATATCAGTCCTTCTATATGGCAGTGAATGTTGGTCAATCTCCTCACAGATGAAGAGACTTGAAGCAACAGAAATTACATTCTACAGAAGGATGCTGAGAATACCATGGACCAAACATGCGAGTAACAAAGTTCTAGAGAGAATGAAAACAAAAAGGGCACTTATACTTAATAACAGGAAGGGACAATTGAAATTTCTTTGGCATACACTGAAGAAAGGCAGCTCAGAAAATTTGATACACACAGGACAGATCGAACGTAAGGGAAACAGAGGAAAACAACACAAACTTGAGTGAATAGATGGCAGAACAGGGTTTGGAAAAGATGACGAAAAGATAAAATTTATTGAGAGCTACAAAGGAAGTTGTGAAAAAGTCATGATTGCCAAAGTTCTAAAAGGACATGGTCCACAGAAGAATTGCTTAAATTATATATATTTTAAATTTGGTGTATTTATGGTAGACAAGCACTTGCTGTGAGTGTGATTGTGGTTAATCACACACACACACAAAAAAAAAAAAAAAAAAAAAAAAAAAAAGGAGGGGATCAAATAGATATGCTATTCCTGCTGAAATTCAGCAGGACTGGATTATTTCTCAAGCTATATCTTTAGTACGTCCTCCCTAGATATTTCTAAGTGATTGATTCAAATCCAAAGAAAGATCTGCAATGTAATCAGTCCTGACTTGGCATCACAACTTAACTCACTTTCTCACCAACATGACATGGCTACCCTCTGTCTTTTTTACAAACATTTTCATGGCAACTGCTCTGATGACTTTTCTCTCTGGTGCCCCAACCACATTTATGTGGTTGGAGCATCAGAGTGCTGCTAGATTGGCATCTAGGTCCCACTTTTTTACCATTGAAATAGTTAAATGTAAACACCACTTCTTTCTTTCACTTCCAACCTTCTATTGCTTCCCTGATAGCTACAATCTCCAAAAATCTAGATGCAACATCAATTGCCAGCTATCTTCTTGAACCCCGTTTATCTTTTATACTTTCTTCAATATTCAGTTTTTTTTCCAAGGTTGTTCTCTCATTGTAACCTCCTGCACACTAGTGGTGGTCCCCACCTTGATTGGTATGAAATGATTTTAAAAAAGTTCCCCTTGAACAGCTTCCTGTGAACAACTGCTATGTGCAACCAACTACCAAGAGGACGTTATCCTGATCACTACAATCTTAACCTGTTCAAGTCTATGGTTAATCATTATCTTTCCCCCAATACACATAAACTACCCATTAATGTAACCCTTTACCTTGAGTAGCCCCTGGGCCTTGTACAGGGTGAACATCACTTTAGAAAACAAAAAAAAAAACAAAAAACAAAAAAAAAAAAAATTCAATGGGTGTAAACTGTCATGTAGCTAATTAATATACATCTTTTTTACATTAATTAGCTCTTTAGTATATGTTAATTATTCATCCAATATTTTAATGATGTTAGCATGTTGTCTAATGTTCAGGATGGAGTAAGGATAGGGAAATGCAAGCAAAAAAGTAAAAGAAAGTAGAGAGAAGGGAAAACATGATCAAGATAAAGAAAAAAAAAGGGGAAGATAAGGAAAATAAAGAAGCAAAACAAAAAAAAAAAAGGAAAAGAAAGCAGGGAAAAAAAAACAGTTTAGTTGCTAAAAAAACCATCGAGTAATGACTTTAGAAAAGGAATCAAAGTAGTGGTAGATTTTAAACTGCAATGGCACTTAGCAATATGTGTGACAAGTCATTTTCCAAGCAGCTATCAACTCATGAAATGTTTTGTTTGTTTCAAGGTTTAACGACCTATCAATCCTTATGGGATCATTTAAGGTCATAACAAATGATTTTGGGTAAGGTTATATTATTTTTACAGAATTTTGAAAGATGTCTTGCTTTTTATACTTTTCCATTGCTTTCAAGTTGCATTACTTTTTAAATTTTTCACCTGGTGATCTATTTTTGATCTTCGGATCTTTACTTAGATTATATTTTGTTGTATAGTTTGATCTTTTTGAGGAAGGTTAAAAAAGTATTAGAGTTTATTTTTTCAAAAAGATCTTTCAGGTTGTTAACATTGTAGAGGGATTGCCGGATATATGTAAAGTCACTGCAGTCGAGTAGAACATGTTTTACTGTATAGGGTTCTTGACATGCAATGCATTCAGGAGGTTCTTCATTTTTAAGAGATAAGAGTGGGTTATGTGTGTATGTCCTATTCGAATATGGAATATAGCTACTTCTTTGCGTGATTTACTGGTTTCTGATAGTCGCTTCTTTAGGATGGGTTTGATTTTAAATAATTTGTTGTTTTGACAGTTGTTCCAGGTTTCTTGCCATTTCTTTAAAATATAGTTCTTGATTAGGGGTTTATATTCAGTGTATGGAACCTTTAGGTTACTTGTGTCACATTTTAGGGAGATTTTTGCAGCCACATCGGCTTTTTCATTTCTGTGAAATCCAGAGTAACTGGGATTCCAACAGAAAATGATAGTTTTGTTTAGTGAGATCACATGTATTCTATACAAGCAGTATAGCCCGGCGTTGCTCGGGTGCAATGAAAGCTTTAAAACTAATCCATGGTCCTGGAGCTCAAACTCAGCCTAAAGAATATTTGTGTGAAGTTTGGTGAGAATCGGATAAAAATTGTGGATTTGTATAAAGGACATACAGACAGATAAACAGATACACACAAACATCTTGCCTTTTATATATATATAAAATCGATTTTCTGCACTATTGTAAGAACTGCAACCTTGAAACTTCTGAATATTGTTTCTTATGTCTGTCTATGAGTGTATCAAATTTGATTAAAATCAGACCACTCCTTTTATAACCCAATTTTTTCGATTATTGATACTAATCGGGGGTACCTTGACACAAAACCTAGCTAAGAACACTCACAGACACTTATAGTACAACTCAGCCATTTCAGAGTAATGGACATACATACATACATACATACACACACAGACAAAGTTCCATTTATAAATAAGTTTAGATTTATTTAGATAAAAGTTTGATTGTTTAATTTTTGGTTTTTTTATTTCTTCAAGCACTGCTAAAGAATCCAAGAATGTAATAACTTTGAGGTAAGTTTAGGGATGAGATCCAGGGCTAAGTCAACTTCTGCACTAAATTAATGAATTTTCAGGTAATCTTTTTTGTAGGACAGTACTTTTACAGAGAGCAGCACATCCTACTTTGTTATTGACTTTGGAGCCATCGGTATATATGTGGGTTCAAGTTGGGTATTGATTCAATATATAATTTAGTTTAGTGTGCCAGCTTTTATGTGACCAGCCAGTTCTAAAATGACTTTGGATTGTTCCAGAAGCCAGGGTGGATGTTCGAGGATATTGAATTCATGTATATTAGTTTCATCTATCAAACTGTCATTAACTGGTTTTATTTTTTCCATGTGAAGGGCAAAAGGTTTGATAATGTTTTCTTTTTTGTCAAACAGGTGTTTATAGTTTGGGTTAAATGTGCATTGATAGGCAGGATTTGATGGGTTAGCTTTAAGTTTTAGATAATATTGCAGTGCTAATTTTTCACGTCTCAATTTTAATGGAGCCTCATGCGCTTCTACATATAAGCTTTCTATGGGAGATGTTTTAAATGCACCAAGGGCAAGTCTTAGACCTGCGTAGTGGATGAGATCAAGAATTTTTAGGTAGGATTTCCTAGCCATACCATATATAAAACAACCATAATCCAGTTTGGATCTTATTAGAAATCTGTATATTTTTAGGATTAGGAGTGATATGCAATCTGCACCCCATTCTGTATTAGCTATGGCCCGCATAAGTTGTAGTGTTTTGAAACATTCAAATTCAAACGTACATTCAAATGAATGTACATTTTTTTTATAAAAAAAAATTATTCCCAGAAATTTGTGTTGCTCTGTTATTTCAATTTCTGTTCCTTCTAATTTGAGTGTTGGGTCATTGTGCTTTTTTTCTTTGGTTACAAAAATGCACACCCTTGGTTTTGGTTGATGAGAATTTGAAACCATTTTCGATGGTCCATTGGTTTAATTTATTTATGCATATCTGCAGTTGACGCTCTGAGGTATGCATATTTTTGGATTTATGGCAAATCAGGAGATCATCCACATATAAGGAGTCATTAACTTCGTTGTTCAGGCAGTTTACGATGGTGTTGATTTTTATATTAAAAAAAGGTAACCAACAAGATGCATCCTTGTGGAACTCCTTGTATTTTTGAATCTGAGAGAATAGATCCAATTCTTACTTTGAAGCTTCTGTTGGATAAAAAATACTTAACAAGGGTAGTCTATCTTTTAGACCCAGATTGAAGAAGTCTTTCATAATTGCTTGCCTACATGTGGTCTCATAAGCCTTTTCTAAGTCACAGAAAATGGCTATTGCATGTTTTTTCGTTTTTATTATGAAAGCCTCTCTGATAAATGTTTCTAAGTGGATTATGTTATCGATTGTCCCTCTTTTACTTCAAAAGCCACTCTGTAAATTGGAAATTAAGTTATTAGTTTCCAGGTACCACTTTAGTCTTATTTATTATTCTTTCTAACATTTTGCATAAGCAACTTGTTAGCGTTATGAGTCAAAAGTTTTTTGGGTCTGATTTGTCTTTTTCCGGTTTTGTTATGGGAATTACGATGGCCTGTTTCCAGATCATTGGCAGTTTTCCCTTGAACCATATTTCGTTAAAGATGTCTAATACATATTTTATAGAATGGCGGGGGAGTTGTTTTAAGAACTCATAATGAATTTCATCATGGCCGGTATCAGTATTGTGTGATTTATTTATGGCATTTCTAAGTTCATTCATCGTAAGAGGCTGATTGTAATCTTCCTTGTTATTAGAATTAAAATTTGGTTTATTTTTCGTTTTTTCTGTGTCCTGCTTAATTTTTTGGAAAGGTTGTCTGTAGTTTTTGTTAGAGGAATTGTTTGTGAAGGTTTCTGTGAGTAGGTTTGTTATATCTTTTGTGTTTGTTATTTTTTCGTTATTCAGAGTGAGGTGATTTAGAGGAGGAGATACTTGTTATAATTTATTTTGTTTACATAGTCTTTCCAAGATTCCCTTTTGGCTTCCTTGATCACGCTACGTGCTACTGCTCTTTTTTGTTTGAAAAGGTCTAGATTATGAGTTGTGGGTTGAGAATTAAATTTTCATAGTGCTGCTTTTCTAAATCTGATAGCTTTTTTGCATTTGTCATTGAACCATGGTCTTTGTTGTTTGTTTGATCCATTACTTTTTGGTATGCATACTTCCGCAATGGTCATTAAGGTTTCTGTGAAGTATTCAATGGATTTACTGTTGTCTTTGTCTGAAAGCTTTTGGTAGCATTTTTTTTTTATATTCCCTCCAATTTGCTTTATTTAGCTTCCACCGAGCCGCGTGGTTTTCAATTTCTTTTGAGCATGTCAGAACAACTGGGAAATGGTCACTACCCCATGAGTTGTCTAGAACTTTCCAATCATAGTCCATAAGTGTACAGAGATCACAAAGGGATAGGTCCAGCACTGAGTAAGTGCCTGATGCTGGTTGTAAATAGGTGTTGGACTTGTTATTTAGTAGGCATAAGTCATTGAGATTAATGATTTTCTCTAGATTTTTGCCTTTTTTATCTGAGTATTTAGATCCCCATATAACATTGTGGCAATTAAAGTCACCTAGTAATAAAAATGGTCTTGGAAGTTGTTCAATTAGATTGTTTAGTTCAGATTCATTTATGGGATCTTGAGGAGGGATGTAAATGGAAGAAATGGTAATGGTTCTGTGTATAGTGGCTTTTGCAGCAACAGCTTGTATATCAGACTTTAATTGTATTTTACTTTGGGGGATATCATTTCTAATTAGGATTGATACACTCCCCGATGCCTTCTGTTTGAGGTTATGTATATATATATATTTTTTTTTAAATCATATCACCTCGTGCAAGGCGGTAACACCACTGAAGTGCAGTGGGCTACATAGGAGTGAAAAGATTGGAAATGAGAAAGCCGGAAACCACATCCTAAACAAGGAACAAGGGATGAGCCTTTTCACCTGTTCAATAGATATGGGTGGAGTGTGAACCGGGCGATAGTTTAGTCTATCTACTCCAATTGAAGAAAAAAAAAAGAAAAGAAAAGAGTGAAAAGATTGGAAAAGAGAAAGCTGGAAACCAAAGTGAAAAGAAATTGTGAAATAAGTCAATAAGGGACAAATAAAGAAATGTATATAATTATATTGTGTATAATTTATTTTTATTTTATCTTCAGCTTTTAAAAAGGTTTCTTGTAGACAGATGATAGTGGGGTGATAATTCATTATAAGAAGAAGCTCATTTATGTTTGGTTTTAAACCCCGGCAGTTCCATTGTAAGGTTTTTTTAGTCCATGCTTATATAATAGAATTTTAAGAGAGTTTACTTGTCTATCAGTCAGTTAAGTGCCATACACAAAACATGCTTAGGCGATCATGTCTCAAAAGAGACATGACTGACTGGGTAGGAGATTATCCCGCAGTAGGTTGCCATTGCTTTCTGTGGTAGACTGGTTGCCAGCCAAGGCTATAGAACCCAATCTGCCCTTTAACCATAACTGGAAGGAAGAAATGGATTAATACCTTTCCCAAGGGTATTTGTGTATAAGTGAATGCAATGAATTCAGCTGGAATTTGAATTCAGCTCCCTGATTTCTCATTCTGAGCCAATATCCACTGCACCAGTTCTGAAGCCCCGCCAATAGGGTTATCATGAAATGTAGAACACCTTGAAAATACATGGACACTGATACCAACTATGTAAGGTAATAAGGTTTTGTAACAGCCAACTTGTTCTATCCAAGAAGATAAAGAAAAAAAGAGGCACTCCGTGTATATGCTAGAGTTTGGTGTTTCAATCAGTGAAACTTTTTAGTTATTTTAAACTTTCTATCACTACAATAGTTCATTATTTATGAGATATTGGCAGAGGGCATAATATATGTGCTAAAAGACAAACAAAATTAAAATATGATGGCATTAGGTAATTGATCAATATTTCACTCACAGGAATTAAATTTTATACTGATATAACAATTTTATGGATAGATATATATATATATATATATTAATGCAGGTTTCATTGAATAATATAGACAAGTTTTGTCTATTAATTTTGTGTAGGATCCGTTCATACCGTCTGATATACTTGATGGTGATGTCGTTAAAAGACAACAAAAAATCACAGTATTTGTTGAATTTTTTATCAGGTCTAAGCTTTCGGCTCACATAAGCCATTATCAAAGAGTAAATAATAACACACAGTAAACATAGAACATTTAAGCTATTAACAATAAAGATAATTGAATTGAAAATATAAGTCCATCCCTACCGTGGCGGATGGCCGAAGACAGTGACAAAATAGTGGTGTTGTGGTCCCTGGTCTGATTACAGACATTTGAGTACGTTGTTGGAAATATCGAAATTGATTGTATTCAAACCAGGTTTAAACTGTTTAATGTAGAGTGCTTCGAGGATTTTTAGTTTCTGCTTATTATTTTCTTGTTTGAGTATGTACGTGTTATCAACAAGCGTTTGTCTCAGAAGTGTGCGTTGATAACCGTGTTGTTCTAAATGACGGAATATATTTGAATTTTTATTTAAGTGCAACGTCAGACGCCGTGAGAGCGAATTTGTGGTGTGGCCGATGTAGATATTATTAAGGTTGTTAGAGATACATTCTCTAAATGGACATATGAATTTATATACTACATTGGTCTTTTGCAAATCACTAACGGTGGGGGAAGAGTCGTTGCGGACAAATGAATTAGATGTAGTGGATTTAGTGTAATATATAATGAACTTAATTCTTTTGTTAGAGTCTGTCGGAGAAATATTAGTATTTATGAGTTTTTTTAGGATGTTTTTATCTAGTTGGTAGTTGGAGTGCATCTGGCTACGGTATAAGAGAGTGATATGTTTAGGATTGGTTGGGTTAGTATCATGTGTTGTTTTTTCCATGTTAAGCTTTTTAAGAAAGTAATGTATTTGTTCATCAACTATGTAGTTGGGAAAATTATTATTGATGAGTGTCTGTTTTATGTTTTTTAGTTCACTGTAGAAGATCTGATTTGTAGATGAATATATATATATATATATATATATATATATATATATAAAAATAAATAAAAAAAATTTTAAAATTTAAAAAAATATTTTTTTTAATGTGCTAAACATAAAAGCCCCCATCAGTTAAAATGTTATATGAAATAATTGAACGACTGATTCCCAAACATCTACATTCATTATTATGAATAGGCGCAAATTTATTGCTTATATATATATATATATATATATATATTTTGTGTGTATTTTGGCAGCATTTTTTCATTAATGCAGGTTTCATTGAATAATATAGACAAGTTTTGTCTATTAATTTTGTGTAGGATCTGTTCGTACCGTCTGATATACTTGATGGTGATATCATTGAAAGACAAAAAAAAAAAAAAAAATCACAGTAACCATCACCACTTTGAAATATAAATGGAGCCTTCTGAAAAGGCAAATTGAAATAGCGAAAGAAAATCACTATACAAGAACAAACATAATTCTCTTTATTGTTAATAACTTAAATGTTCCATGTTTACTGTGTGTTAATATTTATTCTTTGATAATGGCTTATGTAAGCCAAAAGCTTAGACCTGATTAAAAAAAAAAAAAAAAAAAAAAAATCAACAATTACTGTGATTTTTTGTTGTCTTTCAACAATATCACCATCAGTATATCAGACGGTATGAACGGATCCTACACAAAATTAATACACAAAATTTGT